>OY987333.1:95188415-95693483 GCA_963920685.1 Polydrusus tereticollis
TTTCCGTATTCACCTCCTCCCTACTTCCCCTTCTTGCTTCTGCATCCGCTACCCTCATTGCTTCCACCCCCTTCCCGCAAATCATACCCTTATGTCCTTGTCCATGGTCAATCTCTGTATAGTCGCAATACCCGTATGTTTGGTCCTGTAGTTTTGCGTCGCTAAGTATAGTCCTATGTTGTCTGTCCACACCACACACGAATCGTCCTCCCTTATGTCCCTCCCCTGAATTGTTTGAACCATTTGGATGCCCTTACCTACCGCCTCCATTTCGCCTTCCATAGAAGTCCCCACAAAATTCATACACACTATATTCGCTTTCCTCCATACGTTGGGGAAGTAGCCCATGTCCCAGCACGCGTTGTACAGGTCCATAAGCCACCCCTTAATTTTTTCCACACATACCACACAGCTTCATTTGGTATTCTTTCCTCTGACGTTGCCTTCTGCCTTTTCAGCGTTCTAATGCACTCCTCAATTTCCCCCACTGCAAAACCTCTCCCTATCCTGTATTCCCCTTATCCCATTCCTATCATACTCCTTTATTTCCCTCTCCTCCTCCTTACTTCGTCTGGGGTAGTACTTATCCATAAGCTCCCTATTTAGCTCCTCATCACCCCCCGTGTATCCTCCCCCCCTCTTCACCATGTCCTCCTTACCTTCTCTTACTCCCTACTTTAAAAGTATCTCCCATACCCTGTCCCAACTTTCTCCCTCACATAACCCTTCCAAATCCCTCTCCCTAGCCTCCCCTTTCTTCCTCTTAATTAACTTCTTGTAATCATTCCTTTCCCTTCTGTATCTCTCCTTCTTCTCGTCTCTCGCCTCTGCTACCATTTCCCCTTGCCATTCTCTCCTTAACCTCCTCATACCGATTCTAGCCATCTAAATTTCCCTATCCCACCATTCCTCGTTTTCTCTTTCCTCCAGCCTTTTTTTTCGAAACATACGTCCTGCATATTCGGCCACAGAAGCTTTGTATGTCAGTCGCCCTCGTCTCTACTCTCTCTCCTTAATTGTCCTAAGTTCGTCGCCTCCCTCGTCTCTACTCTCTCTCCTCAATTGTCCTAAGTTCGTCGCCTCCCTCATACTCCCTTAGTCTCTCCCTGAATCTGTCCCAATTAGTCCTGTCAAAGTCGTCTCCCTGATATTCCTTCTCTGTACCCCTTGTCCTTCCGTTATGTCGTACGTAATGTATCTGTGGTCGCTCAGAGTCCCGTCCTCCCTTATCTCCCACTGTCTTACTATCATGTCCTTACTCATTGTCACGTCCACCCAACTGTTTCCCATTGCCTCAAGAAGTTCCTCCCATCTGGCATAAAGCTCTGCGTTAAAAATTTTTAATTTTCCGTCTCACTTACTTTGGAGCTTTGAAAGTCTCTCTCGCACTTATATGTGTGTAGTTTGCGCACTTCCTATACACTTCTGTGCTCCTGATATTCCAATCCCGAGATTTCTAAATAATTCCTATATTATAAATCCTGGAGTGCCAATATTTTGGTTACTCCTTATTTATCCTAACATTATCCTATATCCCTAAAATTATCCCGCTAGTCCCTGCTATACGTTATTTTTGACCCGTTACCGCTAATTCCCCGGTAACTAGCTTAGGATATTTTACAATTTATACATCTATACTTCTACCTATACATACTATACAAATGTTCCACCCTATACACCTATACTTTATACACCCTATACCTATTTTTTGTTCATATTTACTCGCATTTTCCGTCTCTCAATGTTCACTATTTGAAACACAGTCTCACTCGCACTCGTAGTTATTTATTTTTCGATTTTAAATAAAATCGAAAAATATTCCAAGTCCACAAATTTACCTCTTCACCGGCTATGTACTCCTGATACACGATGTATTTCACCATGCATCAAGATACAAAATCACAATCTGCAGCCCTTAAATAAAACAAGCGCCCTGTCGGCCTCCTTCGTAGCAGCGGGTTCGTTCACCCCTCGCTCGCTTCGTACTGAGACACACCAGCACTACAGTCCATCCACAAAATCCCCAAAACTCCCCGAGCCCTCCCACTTAACGCTGAATACTGAAGTCTTTGGACGGAGAGTCTAATTCCATCAAAGTCCTTCACCCTACGAACTTAGGCACTCTCAGGCCTCCACCCCGAGATCCCTGATACAAGGCTCGGGTTCCTAACACTCAAGACCCGCATTACCTCGCGCTATGCCGTATATCCCAAACACCCTGCATTCGCTTCCAGACGCCAATTCTCCTAGAGCTCTTCACCGCTCGACCTTTCGCTTTGACGACAGAACGCCAAGTAACAACAGTGGTTTTGCTGTCTTTGTGGATTACTACATCCGGTTTAAAGAGCTGTCCGTCTTAATGGCGGACGTGAGGCTCCTCCTCCACCCCCCATTTTTTCTTCGCGTGGGCTGCAACTTTCGCCACGATCTCATTGTGGCGCTTGATTTGTTGGTCGTGGACCGCCTCACATTTCTGCAAGATGTGGCCCAGCGACTCCACTGAGTTGCAGCCATTGTGGCGACAGCCACGTTGGTCGGGGGGATTGGAGGGGTGGCCCTTAGATGAACAGAGCGGACAAAGTCCCGCCCAGTCCAGCCCTTCGGCCTTTGAGTCAGCCAATCGCGGCTGGCTGAGTCCTCAGCCACAATTTGCAGGCCGGCAGTCTCATTAATAATGGCCTCCCGTTGTATTTGCTTCGGCTTAATTTCGCCCGCGAGCTTCTGCAGCCGTTGGAATATCCCCAATAAGCGCTCCGACTGTAGCATGATGGAGACTGCGGGCTCCTCGGCGTTGGCCAAAAGTTTGGATATGCGCCCCAGAAGAATCTGCGGAATGGTATGTCTCAACTCCGGGATCCCAAGCCCGCCATCCCGAATTTTTGCGTGTATTACGCAATTGGGGGCGTGGACGGGAAGATGCATGACCCTTTTTACGGAGCCACGCACTAGCCTGTCAACGCCCCCAGGATGTCGCCTGTTATGCGCGTGTTTTGCAGGCCGTAGAAGCATTTCGGAACAAAGTCGCGTATAAGCACGAGCTTCTGGTCCGGCTTCAACGGGGCTTTCTCCACCCTCTCCAGCCAGATTTGCAGATTGGGGATGTTGGATTTATTCACCCCCGTTGCCCCAAAGCGATGGCCGAGATACTTGAAACTCGAAATCGAGTCAACTGTCGGGATCTCTCTCCGATAGAAAAGATACTCCGGGAGGCGGGGACCGGCCGCTTATCACCCTTGAAAGGGGCGGCGCTAAGGCCTACACACTTCCTTGGGTTCGCGGCCATCCTCCGCCCCTCGAGGAATCTTTCGATGTCCGATAGCATCAACGGAACATCGATCTGCCTGTCCGAGAGTAGGACAAGGTCGTCGGCGAAACCCATAAGAGATACCTTTTGGTCTTCTGCGATTGTTCCGCCCGTGTAGTCGTGGTTGATCTTCTCGAGAATCTCGTCCACCACCAGGTTGAAGAGAAGCGGGGAGAGGGGGTCGCCCTGTTTGACGCCCCTCCGGATAGCCATTGGTTTCGTATTCTCAGAACCGACTTTTATGGAGGTTCTCGTATTTGATGATATGATAGTCCCCGCCTCGATGCCCGCCCTCACCAGGGCTCTTTTGATGGAATTATGCGAGACGGTGTTGAACGCTTTGGCCAAATCGAGGGAGACAACGTTATACGCGCTCTCTGTCTCCATTCTGGACCCGATGTAATGGTCCAGAAGCAACACGTTCGCCAGCGTTCAGTTACAGTTACAGTTTGCCAGTTGGTCGTGGCTTTCCTGACGTCATCCTCCGAAATGGGGCGGAAGGTATCGCAGGGAGGTTTTGGGTCGCCGACCTCCTCGTCGTCCTCCGGCGAGGGAGATTCTAAGATTCCCCCGAACAATGATTCGACCTCTGTTAGAGGCGGGACGTCTGGTGGGTCGTACATTTGCCGCCCACTCAGCACAATGTCGGCCAGGCTCTTTTTGTCCTTCCCGAACAGATCCTGTGCCTTTTTAAAGGCAGAGGCGCGTTTACCACGCCCCCGTTTACTCTGGCCATAGGCCCTCCCCTCTACTTGCCCGCCCTTTTGCCCCTTAGCTCCTCCCCTGGCACCCTATTTGGAAGGGATGGAAACCAGCCACTCATCTAAAGCGACGAGTAGTTTCTGGCTGGTTCCAAAGAGTGCCAGGTCCACGATCTTGCGGACTGCAGCAGGGATAAGTGGGCGGGCCTCTCGCAGATAGGACGTAAAGATTTGCGGAAGATTTTCCTTTGCATCCGCGAGAAGCACCGCCTTTGCCAGATCCGGAGGATGATCTGGTGAGGGGTCCACAAGAATGGGTGTTTTCTTGGGGGCGGGGTTTTGGAAGGAAGGATCTATAACCGGCACAGACGCCGTTTCTTGGGAGGGTTGCCATAACGGCCCAGCGACAGGGGAGGTGAAGCGACGTCGGGATAGTGCCCGTTGTAGTTGAGCGTTTTCCCCCTCGCTGTCGCTGGACTCGTCGTTGTTGGGCGACGTCCCACCCCTTTTTCTCTTTGGGGGTGACCCTTTTGCTGCAGGCGTGGCGGCAACTACTGCCGAATTGCCAGTTGGAATGGCCTTCTTCCGGGAAAGAATGTTGGGGCAGTTACTACTCCGGCCACGTTTACTGCCGGTCTCTGGAAGGCTAGACCTGGTTGGCGCCGGTAGGGAAGAGGCGTTCCCATTGGCTGCCAATGAGTCGGACGTTGTGTCCCCGGGATCTTCGGGGGGTTGGGCTTCAGCATCCGGGAGCACGATGAGGGGCGGAGTTTCAGCAGGGGGAGGAGCGGCCGTTGGTGTGGCCGCTAGTGTAGTTTGCGCCTTAATCGGTTTTCCGGAAGCCGCCTTTCGGCTTTCAATGGCTATCTCCAGATACCGGGCGTATTCAGGCCTCTTCCTCCTGCCTCTCACCTTATCTATTGTGAGGTCCGTCAGTTCTGCCATCTTTGGTAAGAAGGCGGCACCTTTGGTGCTTTCTGCCTCCACCCTGGCGATGATCTCAAAGATCTCGCTGTCTGTCAGGGCGGGGCGGATGGCTTCTAAATCCCTGGCGTACTCCTTTGGATGCCTCAGCCTCTCGTGTTGCCTTATTGACATGTATTTACCAAGTCGCAAAGGACAATTATTACACAGCGTCCTCTCATTGCATTTGCGCGCGAGTAGGTGCGCGTTGAGCATGGCTTCCGTGGGTAAGCTCGTTGCGTGCTGAGTGCACACATGCAGAGTCATAGTTACTCTCGCCGTAACGGGGGGTCTGGGGGGCCGTTTAGGCCCCCCAGCATTCCAGCCACAGGCTAAACTCGGATACTAGCGGAACAAGACCCGTATGGTAGCGACCACGTACGTGAAGGGTAGGATAGCTGCCGGGCCTTCCTGCTCTCAGCCGACACCTCAGCCTCAACGAGAGTAAACAGTGTTTAGTCGCGGGATCCCAGGACGAGCCATCGCTGGATTCCCAGTTAGAGGTTGACATCCCACTGTCATAGACAAGAGGCCCCGGTATTGGCTTGCCCTCTCTCCGTACACGAAGCCGCATCAACACCGCTTGCAAACTCTTTGTACAGAGATAGAAATAAAGGTCTGTCTTTACCACCAAATAACTTTATTTGCCCCTCTAGGGTAGAAAACAAGGGTTATAGAAAACTTGTACAGAGTTTAAGCCCTCTGTGATGGCGCCGACGACTCCACTCGAATGATTAACCCAGGTCGTCCAATCACACGACCTGGAATCCTCGGTTTCGTAGTCGCCGACCGGGATTGGTTACCCGTCTTAAGGGCACTGCACATGGTGGGTGATCGGCTCCCCACATGTCGCCCCCGAGGTTACACACTAGCGCATACCACAGCCCCTGCGAGGCCAACCCTTATTCTTATATATATGTATATACAGTGTGGCCCAAATTGGGCCTACATGTATGGGGATCTTGGAAACTATAGAAGATAGAGAAACGGTTAAATGGGGAAAGTTTTTGACAATTATATTTTTAACTGAAAACCGTTTAGTACGCGGCCCTATCTTTTTTGGGTTTTGAAATATGTTGAAAAACCAAAAAAAAGTATTTTCGAAAATATGCTGTAGATTTCTTATTATTCACTATTTTGGCAATCTGTAAAAACATTTTTAAAGCAACTTTTTAAGTAGATTTCAGTTCTGCAATTTAATTTTGAACACGACGTTTCATTTATTTTATACCATCATCAGGTTCATTTTTTCTTATGGGCGCCATATTGTATTTTATACTTAAAAGGTAGCTTATGACGTCAGCTTTTCAACGATGTATTATTTGTTGGAAAATAAATGAAATTGACTTGAAAAATAAAGAAAATTAATTTTCGCAACACGTCAAATTTGAGAAGAACACATTAGGCAGGGTTAAATTTGTTTAAAATATCAAAATATTATAATACATTATTTTATTTTTTCCTTATGGTTAAAAATCTCATATTAACATTTCAAATAAAGAAAACTAAAAACGCAATGAATAATAATTATTGTTTTGAAAAGAAAATAAGAAAAAATATCTAACTTACTATACTTATTCGAAATGTTGGCCGTTTTTATTAATACATTTTTGACACTTTTTTAACACAGTATTGATGACCCTGCGAAGCGTGTTGCCATTTATGCTCGTAAACACATTCCTCACTCTCTCTTCTAATTCTTGTACAGATTCCGGGGCTTCAAACTCATATACTTCATTTTTTACATAACCCCATAAATAAAAATCGAGAGGAGTTATCAGGGGATCTAGCAGGTCAATTAACTGGTCCGCCGTTTGAAATTAATTCAAATATCTGTCTTAAGAGAGTTTGAACTTCCCGAACATTATGTACGGGACAACCGTCTTGTTGAAACCAAATATTATTCAATTGATCTTGAGGAACTCTTGCTCTAATTGCCGGTAATATTTGATCTTCTAACAGCTCCAAGTATCTTTGGCCATTCAACGTATGATTATAAAAGAATGGTCCTATAAGTCTGTTGTCTAAAATGTAAGGAGAAAAGTAAAGCTGGGTTACTTAACCTGCTATGTATTTAGCAAGCTAGGTGACATTACTTACCATACATACCACACCATACATTAAAACCAAATCGGGTTTGCAGTCTTCGTTGAGCCAATTGGTGAGGGTTTTCTGTTGCCCAAAAATGATGGTTATGTCTATTAAATACCCCGCAGTTGCTAAAATGTGATTCATCGGTCCAAATTACAAGACCACTGAAATCATGATTTTGTTCGCATTGATTCACATACCAATTTGAAAACTGCATTCTTCTTGGATAATCCGTTTCTCGTAAACCCTGAACTATAGTTGGCTTGTATGGTCGATATTTATTTTCCTTAAGGACTCTTTGTATGGTACTTCGCGGGGTTGGTAAGTCTCTTGCCGACGCTCTTGTTGATGATGTCGGAGCGGCATTAAAATAGGCTCTGACATTTTCATCACGCTCGTTATTACCTGCTTTTTCGTAACTCTTAGGCCGCGGTTTTTCAAAACTTCCATGGTTTCTCAGGTTCATAACAATTTTTGGAAAAAGTCTGACACTTGGCTGCGGTCTTTCAGGAAAATTTTCAAAATACCTTTCTAATGCAAGGTTTGCATTTCTGTTGCAATGAATGTAACATTCTAGCAAATCAAATTTTTCTTCGTGAGAAAAACGCAATGCCATTTTCTTTTAAATTCAGAATACACAAATAAATCGTTATTATTAGATAATAATAATAAAAACTATTATACTTTTACTCGTTCTGACAAGTAATATTTTTGTTTCATTTTCAAACGGTAGTGGTTGGTCATAGGCTACTGGATTTTATGTTTGATTCATAGGTTATTGTAAGGTCATAGGCTACTGGATTTTATTTTTGATTCATAGGTTATTGTAATATTGTTGATTGAAACAATGCAAGCAGTGTTTTGTGAATACTACAAAATGTAAACCTTTTAATTGGTATTCAATTTAGGGAGTTATAGTGCAGTTGTCAAATTTGACGTGTTGCGAAAATTAATTTTCTTTATTTTTCAAGTCAATTTCATTTATTTTCCAAGAAATAATACATCGTTGAAAAGCTGACGTCATAAGCTACCTTTTAAGTATAAAATACAATATGGCGCCCATAAGAAAAAATGAACCTGATGATGGTATAAAATAACTGAAACGTCGTGTTCAAAATTAAATTGCAGAACTGAAATCTACTTAAAAAGTTGCTTTAAAAATGTTTTTACAGATTGCCAAAATAGTGAATAATAAGAAATCTACAGCATATTTTCGAAAATACATCTTTTTGGTTTTTTCAACATATTTCAAAAACCAAAAAAGATAGGGCAGCGTACTAAACGGTTTTCAGTTAGAAATATAATTGTCAAAAACTTTCCCCATTTAACCGTTTCTCTATCTTCTATAGTTTCCAAGATCCCCATACATGTAGGCCCAATTTGGGCCACACTGTATATTGCATGAGTATTGAGTAACTATGACTCTCTTTATACATAGTACAAATAAATATTAAATAAATATAAAATAACAACATGGATTCTAACAAAAAAACCGGTTCTACTGCACCGAGAACAGGCCAGGGGAGCGTCACAATCAAAACAAAGCAGGGCCCGAGTATTAATTCCGGTTCCCAGACCTCCTTAAAACCAACAAGAGCAAAATCTACCGCAATTTCTACGAATTTTGAGTGTGCCGATGCGGTAGACCCTATGTCACCCGCAGCGGTTTATCAAAACACAGAAAGGAATGCGGAAGTATTTAACGCAAAGACTGCTTGTATTGTCAGCGACACTTCGAAACGTATGCTGCAGTGCGACTGCATGAAAGAAAAGGCCACAGCGCACAATACAATGCCGATGAAGAGATTAAATTAAAGAAGTCGGACGCAGAAATCTTGACAATTATGGCAAAAATTGAAGCAACAACTCATTTGAAAACACCGTCCATTGATAGAATGGTCGCTGCCACTGGTTTAACTAAAGATATGATGCGGCATCGCCGAGTTAAACCAGATTATAAAGAATATCTAGAAATGGAAAAAAGAAATCTTAAATCAAGACCAAGATTATCCTATTATTACGCTAGACTCTCTTCAGAGCGAATAAATCTTTCGCCCTAAAGAAGAGACAACCACAGTCCAGTAGTGCAATTTCCTAAAAAATCGCCTATACTAAATATGTATTTAGTCGTTTCTGCAAAAATATATAAACCCTCTTTGTCCCCTCACGGTTGTCTTGGAGCCTGCCTCCGCGTGACCAAGGGTGGAAACGAAGACGGGCAATTAGTCTGCCGTTGCCATTTTCCGTCGAACTTCTCTGTTAACCTCTAGTAAAGAGGGAGGCTCAGGCTTTCCATCTTTACAACTACATTTCTACTATTTTCCAACTGGGGAACGGGCTGCGACACGTTACCGTAACCCATTAGGAGGCTTTGCTCTGCACTGTCTCCCTTTTATATGAGATTTTTTCTGGTTTGCATTTCATAACGCAGCCAGGGCAACGGTACTCTGTGCGATAAGTTCCCTGAACGGCTAAAGGCTTATCCCAGATCTTAGAGCCTCCCCTAACTTTTAAGGTGCAAGGGGTTACGGGAACTCTTGATCTTTTTTTTTTTTAATTGCATTTCGCTGTGAGAGTCAGGGTCTCTAGTGCCTCTAACAGGGCTTCACCTGCTGACGGAGCCTGTCCCTTAAGTGAAACCTGCACTTAGTTCTGTGTATACAAGTGTGGGTCTGTCCAGCACCATACATTGGTATGGTTCGCTGTGACCAGTGCGGTGCGGAGTTTGCCAACGATGGCGGACTTCGCACTCACTTGTCCCGCCAACGGTGTAGGGGTAGACCTGAAACCGCGGCGGACAGGATCTGTGAGGCGTGTGGCAGACGCTTCGCCTCTCTTGCGGGGATGCGGCTACATCTCAGCAAAGCCCATCCCTCTCTACAACCGTCAACTGGAAGAGAGATACGAGGACGTCCACGCCGCCGGACCAGGACGATATCTTGCGGATAGCTCGCATCGCGAGTCGCCACGATGGAATTAACATCAACCAGAGACTGATTCTGGCGTTCCCGAATCAAACCATCGATTCGATTAAGTATCAAAGGAAGAAGCAGACTTACCGAGATTTGCTTTTTAATCTCATGGAAGGCTCTGGAGATTCTTAAATACAGGAGGGTGTTCCATTTAAAAAAATTAACATAATGCATATTTAAATTAGCGAAAGTCAACACGAAGACCCCGTATAGTAAATAGAACAAATAGTGAAACGGTTACGTACCAAGTACTTTAGGGTACTTATGGGAAAAATTTTGTTTAATTCTATTGATTCCATAGGCAACCATTAATTATTTACTTGACAACGTCGCAATCAAATCCAAAAGAGTAAATATGACACACGGAAAACCGCACGAAAACGCCAACGATCAAGACGGCGCGAACCGCCTGACCATCGACGCCGGCGCGGCCACCGAATGCCACTCTACGTGTTTGGTTCGAGAATACCGTGACAGCCGCCGCCTCGTGAGCGAACGGCGCACGCGTTCTGCCTAACCGAGTAAGTAAAGAAACGATGAAAGTAGTGGTATTTCACCGGCGATGTTGCCATCTCCCACTTATGCTACACCTCTCATGTCTCCTTACAGTGCCTAATTTTTCCAAGCCCGTTACCTTGGCAGTGATTTCGCTAGATAGTGGGTAGGGACATATGACAAATTACTATCTTCAGCTCCCCACCTTTCGGTATCAGCCCGCTACTTTACCCACTATTCAGAGAAACCACTCTCAAGGGCAACGCCCTAACCAACTCCACTTCTCCTGACCTTCCCCACATGCCCCCGCGACAGTTCTCCCGCCTTAGCGCGAGCCCGCCGCCGGACCATGCCGGGAAGCGCATCAGCTGAGAAAGAAGACTCCCACAATCTTTATTACTCAACAGCTTGTTCACAAATAAGTCTCTTAACTCTAAAATTATTAAAATTAACCGGTTCATCCTAAACAAACCCAAATAAAATATCTACCTCTCATTACATCCTAAAGTTTTATTATTTATTAATACTATATTGGTTTATACCTATTATTTCCTTTTTTTACCCTGTACCTACTGTACCTACTATATGCACAATGTTTTTCCCTATATACATATTACTATTGATTATTTACAATTTTATTATTAATTTAAAGAAATAGTCCATTCTCGAAGTGGAGTTGAAATATAGGGAAAGGGGAAAAAAAGGCAAAAAGTCTTTCTCCACTAATTTAATAGTGAGCTATTAAAGGCTCAATTTTAAAATTAATTTGGATTTGATTGAGACAATTTAATTTTAAAATTGAGCCTTTAAATTAGTAGAGAAAGACTTTTTGCCTTTTTTCCCCCTTTCCCAATTTTATTATTATTTACAATCCATTCATTGTCCGTTATTATCGTGTCTGTCGTTCCCTCAATTTGTCTATTGTACGTGTCCTCTCCCTCTTCCCTTTTCTTTATGTTTATCCCTATCACAATAGCTTCAAGTTCTCCCTCTGTCGAGGTCCCATCAAAACGTAGTGTTGTCCTGCGTCTTTCCCATTCCCTATTACTATTCAGCCATGCCACTCCTATCCCTAGTTTCCCTTCCATTTCATTCATACTCGCATCCACATACACACTGTTTCTACCCTCTAATTGAAAAACCCTCAAATCCCTCCTCTCATTCGGTCTCACCAGATCACTCTCTCTTCCATCCTCACGTCTCTCATTCTTTGCCACTCCGTAAATGCCACTCTTTCTAAAATATAGAGCGGGGTCATGCCCGTCACAACCTGTAATGAAGCTGTGGCTGTTGTTCTGTATGCCCTTGCAACCGCAAGCAGGAACATCCTGTGGGTTGGTTCAAGTTGCTTTATCACTCTGCTGTCAAACGCACGATGACCCCAAACTTCTGCTCCGTATAATACGGCTGGTTTTACAACCCCCTCATAAATTGCCCTTACGAATCCTTATTAATGCGTCCCTTATTTCTGGAAAGTACCGCGACCCTAGTTACCAGTCCATCAGCCTTCTGCCTCACCTTCTTGCAGTGGTCGATATACGCCTGTTTCGTATCTATCCGTATACCCAGATAGTCCACGTACATATCCAAAATCAAACGTCCATCTCCTATCTCTACAACTGGCCCTCTAATACGACCTCTCGCTTCCACAAACATTCCTTTTGTCTTTCTCTCGTTGTAGGTCACTCTCGCTTCCACGCTTCAGTTTTTGCATCTCTCCCATACTTGTCTCCAGAGCCTCTCAACCTCTTTAACAGAGCTCCCACTCACGACCAACACCTGGTCGTCCGCGAAAGCCTGCGCCATTATATTGTCGTTTCCGATGGCATGCATGCTCCTAAACCAGCCTTCCATGCAAAACAACCACAGTGTTGGCCTCAAGGTGGAACCCTGCGGGCATCCTTTCTCTGTCGACATTTCCTCTTTTTCACTCTTTATTTTTCTTTCGTTCAAAAAGCTCCAGCAAATGTCCCTCAATCCCCTATCTACTCCTTTCATTGTCATCATTCGCTCTACGTATACCGGCCACGCTGTATTAAAAGCGTTTTTGAGGGAGTGATTGCTCATCTCTCTAACCTCCCTTAGTCTCTCCGTCAGTGCTTTCACTGCCTCCGTGGTGCCCCTTGCTCTCCTAAAACCGTACTGTCTTTCGTCGAAGTACCGTTCCGTCTCTGCTGCGTGTCGTAGTCGTTTGTTTATTAATTTGTCCAAAACTTTCCCAGGGTTGACAGAAGACTGATAGGCCTATACCCCCCCCCCCACTTTGTCTAGCCACCTTCCCGACCCTGGGGAAGTATCCCGCCGACCAGCACGCTCTGTACAGGTCAACGAGACACCCCCCCTCCCCCATTCCCGTCCATACATGTTGCTCTCTCCTCCTTGTATGAATTCGCCTCCCTCATCTCCTCGTTAGTTTGTCTTGGGTGATATTGTAACATCAGTTCATGATTTGTCTCGTCTGTCTGTTGTATGTCCTCCCCTTTGTCTAGCTATGTCTTCCTTACCCTCCTTTAGTCCTCATTTTCGCAGCACTTCCCAGACTCGATCCCAACTGTCCCCTTCGCACAGCCTTTCCATTTCCCTTTCCATGGGCTCCCGTTTCTTCGTTTTGATCGTCCTCTTACACGTTGCCCTTTCCTTCTTGTACTCCTGTTTCATTCTTTCTCTTTCATTGACGTCCCTCTCAGCCTGCCATTCTCTCCGTTTGCCCCTAATCCTTCTTCTCATCCCTTGCACCTCCTCGTCCCACCAATCCTCGTTCTCTCTCTCACCCACTCTTTCCTTGCGTATGTGTGCTTGACACACACTCCGCAAGAAAGTCTGCAGTCGTTCAGCCTCTCTCTCAATGTCCTCTTCAGTTTGTAAGTCCCCTTCCCATCTCTTGTACTGTCTAGTTTTTTCCGTGAATCTGTCCCAGTTTGTTCTATTGAAATCGTATGTCTTTCTTGATTGTTTCTGTTTTGTTGTTATGTCGGTCATTGTGAATGTAATATATCTGTGATCGCTTAGCGGTTCGTCCTCAAGTACTTCCCATCCCTCAATTCACACGTCTTTTGTCAATGTTACGTCTACCCAACTGTTCCCTCTAGTACTGCTGAAAGTCGACAGGGACCGCTGGTCGTTCCTCACGACGTAGCCAGCCGCTATCGCCCAATTCAGCAGCTCCTCCCCTCCCCATTTTTTGCATTAAAGTCTCCTCCAATTATCACTCCTCTCTTAATTCCCCTTATCACCCTCTCCAGCCCCTCAAACCTCCTGTTCATGTTGCCCTCTGGTTCGTCATATATCCCAATAATTTACTTTGTCTTTGTCCTTCCAGTCTAATTCCTATAATGTTGTCAGTTTTCAATCGTCCTATTGTAGTCGCTGTCAATCTCTCTTTCACCCATATCTCTACATTAGCCTGTCTACTCGCTCTATGTCTCACATATCCATCCCACTCTCTCATTCTTCCATACGGTTCCTGCAGTAAGACCACCTCGATTTCCCATTCTTTCACTCTCTCTTTCAGCAGTTCATTCGCTTCCCTTCCTCTCCCAGCATTCCACTGCAGGAATTCAAGTTCGCGTTCAGCCATTATAATTCGTTCTCCTCTTGCTCATTTCCACTCGCTTCCCATACGCTGGACACCTTCGATCAATCGCCGTGTGATGCCTTTCTGATCTCGGAACCCTCTGCAAGGCACAATTTACACAATCCGCCTCACTTAGTCTACATTCCCTACCCTCATGTTCCCCCCCACACACGTAGCACCGTGGCCGTTCACGGCAAATGCGGGCTACATGCCCGTATCTGCTACAGTTGTAACGGACACTCACATCCGCGTACTCGTCCACCCTCTTCGTCATCAGATCAATGTGTTTGCAGATTTTGTGCATGAAGCTTTTGAAGGCTCCAGCGCACATAGAAACAACCACGTTTTCAATATACGGGTTTTGACATCTCTTCCGTACCACTACTTTCAACGATTTCCTCTCATCCTCGTTTATCCCTCCTTACACATCCATGTTTTCTTGCACCACCGATTCTATTACCTCTGCGTTGGTCATATTCTTCTCAATCCCAACTATTAATAACATCGGATTCGCGCCCGCTCCATTATTCCTTTCTACCATCTCCAAATTCGCGTTCCCTTTCACCATGCCTTTCACCCTCTCATATCCCTCTCTCTCACTCACTCCCGTAACTACCATCCCTTTCCCTACTGGTCGTACGTATTTCAGGCTGTCTTTCCCATCCCCTTTAATAACCGTCTTTAGTTCCCTCATTGTGCTACGACTATCAGTGGGTAGGGACATACGAAAAATTACGTCTACACTTCCCACCTTTCGGTATTAGCACTCTGATACTACTCACCATCTAAAGAAACCACTACCAAGGATAACGCCCTACCATCTCCACTTCTCCAGACCCCCTACCTCTACCCGCCGGGGCCACTCGACCCTCCTTGGAAGGCCGAGCAGCCCCGTCGGCAAGAGGCGGGACGCAACCGGCGGGGAAAGAAGACCAAAACATAACTTTATTTCCACAAGAAAAGCAAAAAAAATTACAATCCTTTTATATTTAAAAGTAACATTCCATAATACACCTATCCTAATCCTTACCCTTCCGGTATCCCATTCACTAAACAAAATAAACTTTAATTTCCGTTTTGCCTACATTACTTAACTTAACCTATATCTTTATATGTCCTTACACTTCAAAGCTTGACCTATCTCTGCGTATACCTTGTACTTTACCGCTTCACTCCTTTAACCTTACATTCTATCTTGACTTATCCCTAACCTAACCTATACCTATACCTATAATGTTTACCTATATTTACACATACTTACTTTTTACATCTATTTACATCTATTTGTATCTATTTACAGTTACCAATCAAAAACTAATTTCTATACCCTACAGCTAACTTATATTATTTACAATTTTTTACAATATTCCTATATACACTCGCTTTTGTCACTTACATCTATGTTTCCTGCTGCAGGTTGAATCAGGCACCCTGCTCCTCCTCTAAACTGAGCACCTCTTCTGCCCACGCATTCCATATATTAACCTCCTCCATTCTCACCTTTCCCCTCTCCCTCATTTGAATTCCCCCCCCCTCTTCTTCGTTCATGTTCTCTTCTACCTATCACTCTTTTATCTCTCACACACTCGCTCCTTACATGCTCCATACTTTCAATCCCTCCCCACACACACATTCCCCGTTTCCCCCCAAGTTAAACCTTCGAAGATAGCCTTTGACGTTCCCATGCCCCGTTATTAATTGTGTTCCTTTGAACGTCAGAGGTAATCTTTGCTCCCCAACCTCTCTACACCTATCATAAACCTCCCTACCCTTCTCATTTCTGTCCCATGCCATTTGGCCATACATATTTCCTTTTTTATTTTCCCTCTGATTTTCCTTCTATTCATTTTCAAACCCATCCCTTCCGTGTTTACCTCCCTCCTGCTTCCCCTTCTTGCCTCTTCATCAGCTATCCTCATGACTTCCATCTCCCTTCCCGCAAATCCTACCCTTATGTCATTGTCCATTGTAAGTCTCTGTATTCTCGTAATCCTCTTATGTTTAGTCCTGTAATTCTGTATCGCCAAGTATAGTCCTTTGTTGTCTGTCCATATTACCCACGATTCGTTCTCCCCTATTTCCCCCCCCCCCTGTATTGTCCGTATCCTCTGTATCCCTTTCCCTACCACCTGCCGTTGACGTAGTCCTATAGGCTCTGGCCACTGCAAGTAGGAACAGTCGCTGAGTTGCCTCCAGTTGTTTTTTGACCCTCAAGTCTCCCGCCTTAATTCCCCACACTTCCGCTCCATATACGAGGGCTGGTTTAACCACTCCCTCGTATAATTGCCTAAGCATTTGCCTATCAATTCTCCCTTTGTTTCTCGCTAATCCGGTCAATCTCGTCACTAGACCTTCCGCCTTTCGTCGTACCTTCTTGCAGTGCTCAATGTACGTCATTTTCCCATCCACTCTGATTCCCAAATAATCCACATATCCATCAATTATCAACCTTCTTTCACCCACTTTCACCACTGTTCCTCTTATACTGCCTCTCGCTTCTACAAACATACACTTTGTCTTACACTCGTTGTATTTAACCCTTGCTTCCTCGCTCCATTCATTACATTTCCTCCATACCATACCCCATCCTCTCTCTATCTCCTTTACAGACCGTCCACTGATCACCAAAACCTGGTCATCCGCAAAGGCCTGCACCCTTATCAGATTGTTAGTCACCTCGTGCATCTTCCTAAACCAGCCTTCCATGCATACTAACCACAGAGTCGGTCCCAGTGTCGATCCCTGCGGGCAGCCTTTTTCCGCTGTCATACTCACCTTGTCACTCTTAATCTCTCTATCCTTCAAAAACTCCCAGCATATATCCGTCATCTTGCTCCCAATACCCTTGCTCTCCATAATCCTATAACACATAAACCGGCCACGGTGTATTAAAAGCGTTCTGGAGGTCTAGTGTCACCACCAACGAGTGGTACCCTTCACTTTTCATTTCCCTAATCCTTCCCGTCAGGGCCTTCACTGCGTCCATGGTGCCCCTAGCCCTCCTAAACCCAAACTGCGACTCATCGAATGTTTCCCTCATTTCCCCCAAGAACTTTAGCCTCTCGTTGACCAGCCTGTCCAACACTTTTCCGAGTGTCGGAAGCAGGCTGATCAGCCTATACCCCCCCCCACTCTTTTCCAGTTTTCCAGCCATACTATATTTGCCTTCTTCCATACCTTGGGAAAGTAGCCTATGTTCCGACACGCATTGTATAGGTCCATAAGCCACCCTCCCAATTCCTTCCATACGTGCCACACAGCCTCGTTCGGAATTTTTTCCTCAGAGGTTGCTTTCCTCTTCTTCAGCGTTTTTATGCAGTCTTCTATCTCCCCCTCGTCTCTATATCCTCAATTGTCCTAAGTTCATGTCCCCCTTCATACTCCCTTAATCTATCCCTAAACCTGTCACAATTTGTTCTGTCAAAATCGTATGTCTCTCTAATGTTCCTTTTCTGTGTCCCTTGTCCCACTGTAATGTCGTACGTAATGTATCGATGGTCACTCAAAGTCTCGTCTTCCCGTACTTCCCACTGTGTCACTGTCAAGTCCTTACTCATTGTCACGTCCACCCAGCTGTTTCGAACTAAAAGTCGATAATGTCCCTTGTTCGTTACGTATTGTATACCCAGCTTCTATGGCCCACGCAATCAATTCCTCCCCTCTGGCATCGGTCTCTAATCCCCCCCACGCTCCATTCTTAGCGTTAAAGTCCCCCGCAATTAACACTCCTTCTTTTATCCCCCTGATCCTCTCCACCATCCCCATCAGTCTTCTGTTGGTCCTTCCTCCCGGTTCATCATACACCCCTATTATTACTACCCCATCCCTCAATCTAACCCCCAATACGTTGTCCGTTTTAAGGTCCCCCACCGTTGAGGCTGTGCAGCCTTCTTTCACCCATATCTCTACTTTCGAATTCACGCTTGCCCTGTGTCTTACAAAACCCTCCCATTCCTTCATTCTGCTATAAGGCTCCCGCAGTACTATCACACTCACATCCCATTCCCTCACTCTCACTTTCATCATCTCACACGCCTCTCTCCCCTTCCCTGCATTCCACTGCAGGAGTCGTGTAACCACCCCGGCATTAGCCATTGTAATTCACACGACCCCTGCTGACCTGCACCCTCCTGACGTACACTGGGCACTTTCTGTCTACCGCTGTATGGCACCTATCCCTTCTATCCACTTTCTGTTGTGCGCAGTTCGTGCAGTTTGCCTCTGCACTCCTGCACGACCTTCCTTCGTGTTCCCCTCCGCATACGTAGCATCGTGGCCTCTCCCGACAGTTTCTCGCCATGTGTCCATATCTGCTACAATTGTAGCAGATGCTCACTTCCAAGTGCTCGTCTACCCTTCGTGTAGTCAAATCTATATTCACCCTTCCTTTATGCATGAAGAAACGGAATGCTGTCGGGCACATGGCCACCACAACATTCTCTATGTAAGGGTTTTGACACCTTTTGCGAATCACCACTCTCACATCCTTCCTCTCGCTCTCACTGCACTCACTCCATATCTCCATATTCTCTTTAATCACCGATTCAAGCACCTCCTCATTCGTCATAGTCCTCTCCACTCCTACGACGAGTAGCATTGGGTTTTGTGTCCTCCCTCTATCTACCATCTCTAACACAGCTACTTTCCCTATTGCTCCCTTTACCTTTTCACACCCTTCCTTATCCCTCATTCCCACTATCACCCTCCCATTCCGTACTGGCCTTACATATTTTAAGTTTTTCCTGTCTACTCCCGTGATTGCTGTCTTCAACTGCCTTATTACCTGCCTTGTGTCAACCGTTTTTTCCCCTTCCGTCCCCGTATCAGTGCCTTCCTGTGCCTTACTCCTAACCATGACCTGGAAGTCCTCCGGAGACTGCGCCCGCTCAGGAGTCCTCCAGGGTTCCCTTTCAGCCCTCGTTGGTGCTACCCTCTTTTCTAGCACCGACGCATATGTCCTTGCCCTTACTTTTGCGAGTTTTTTCTTTCTCCCCTGTACTTGCTGCCATCCGCTCGCCTCACTTTCCGACACCGCCTCACTCGATCCCCCTTCATTTCCCCCTCTTGCTTCGATCCTCCCACTCTCTGTCATCGTGTCCTGTCTGTCAATTACCCTTTCCTGTCTTATATTTCCCCCCTTTGGTCCTTTACCTACCCCTATCTCTCTCTCATACCCACTAGTAAACTCACTTACCCTTCCATCCATAATCCCTTTCGTCTTTAATATCTCCTTTATTTCCTGAAGCTGTTCCCTGATCATCGCTCTCTCGTTCCTATCTTTCTCCTGCTCGATCATTCTGCCCTTCAACCACGTATTTTTCTGCTTCTCAACCTCCAGTTGTAACTGGAGGTTGAAGCAGAAGACCACCAGATCAAGCACCTCAGCATATACTCCCCCCATTCCATTTTTCACAACCACCGCATCCCCCGTATTGAAAACAAGTTTCTGATTCCTGTAGATGCTGGTTGCCTGTTCCACCCTGTCACAGTTATCCTTTATCCTTGCCACAACTTCAGTCAAGTAATTCCCCAATTCTTTTGTGTTTCCTCCCTCTGTACTAGTTTCTATCCTACTCGCTTCTTTTTCCGTGTTAATGTTCCTTTCTTTCTCCTTCTCTATTGCTCTTTCCTTATCAACCTCCTTCTCCCTTCTGTCCTTCTCCTCCTGATCCAGTTTCTCCCTTACTAACCTTACTTCCAGTCTAGCTGTCCTCTCTGCCTCCTTGTCACCCTTTCTAGCCTCCCTTTCGTCCTTACTATCCATAGTAAACACCTCCTCTTCATCTTCTGCCGTCCTGAACGAACTGTTCAGGAGCTGTGCGATTTCGAGGTGCGTTCCCTCAGTCTCGCTCGCTAGGGTCTTCACCCTTTTTGCCAGCCCTTCTTTGGGAGGTGTTCTTCCCAACGATTGTCGTTTGGGGATCGCTCCTCCTTCCCTTGCCATCTTCTCCATAAGCTCAATTTCCTCGGCCGTATACTCTCCTACACCCTTTCGTTTCAGGCCATATGGCGTGCCTTCCGGATTCATCTTTGGTAATTTTTCCCCAGGTAAGTATATGTATCACTAATAATTTTTTGTTTTCCCTTTCCTAACTTCTTTTTTTTTCAGGTTAAGCTGTTCTTTCCGCAAGTACTTCTGATCCTTCACTAGATTGTTCCCAAAATTTAGCTCCAGGTAAGTATATTTCGTTATATCTTGCAGGAAAAAATTTCCACACCAACTTTAAGTCCAATAATAGTTATTTCTCACTAAATTTAGTAAAAAAAGTCACGAAACCCAAATTTCCGCCAAAACGTTTTTTGCGCATGCGCGGAAATTTTTTGCCTCAAAACACCTAAAACCCTATCTTATACTTAAATTAGTGTATTGCGCAGCAATACCTACACTATATTCTTAAAAATAGCCGTATATAGGTCCTAATCTCTACTGCGCATATCTTAAAACTATATCAAAATGTCTATTTTTTTCTTATCTATAATTCCCTATATTAAACTTATTTTCCCGCCAAAAGTTTGTGCCTAAATTTTGCGCATGCGCGAAATCTTGCACCACTTTTTCCCCTATACTAATTGCCCTCTACACAAATTAGGGTATTGCGCAGCAATATCCCGTGTCTATCAGCAGCAATTACCTTATATAACCATTACAGTAGTTCTGCGCATCTTGATTTTACTTTTATTATAAAGTCTAATTGTCTCTCTTTGCAACCCCCATGTCATATCACTCAATTTCGAAGTCCTTTCGTGGGTAGGGACAGTGGGAATCTTGTTAATCCATTCATGCGCGTCACTTATTAGATGATGAGGCATTTGGCTATTAAAAATCTTTATTTAAGACATGTACAACGTTCTTAGTTGTTAATTATAAGTTAAACATACAAATTATTGAATCTAACGACTGCCAAAAATCCAGCCATACCTCACAATAATTATATAAGCAAATAAGGTTGGCTGGTGTCAAATTCTTAATATTGTTAAAATTGTATAATACAAATTGACCAAAAACTACGAAAAACATATACATTGTAAAAGGACGCTAACTCGGTTAAGATCTGTACTCTAATATAAATGTAACAATATTTAAGACTATGAATTATTCTTCGCGTCTCCGTCCTTCTATGATAGTGTTTTGGTAGGTACATTTTATTGCGAGCTGCGCACTAGTTTAAAGAAATCAGCAAAAACTAGGCCCGCTTATCTCACCGACCCGGGCGATACGTTGACTCACATCTGTTATTTAGTTCATTTTATTGTGCGAGCGCGTGCATTTGAATTTCGAAACGGAAAACCGAGACGACGTTTTCGATATCGCCATGCCGAACAAGAGACACAAGAAAAGGAAAGCAATTACGGAATTGTGTAATTTAAAGAAGAAATTTAGACGTCTGGAAAAATTGTTAAGTGCCCAGGACTCTTCCTCGTCTTCTGAAAGCAGGAAATCTGAATCAGACGGTTAGTAAAGTCTCAGGGTTGTACCTGTTTTTGTTGTGACCAATGTGTATAATAAATTCCTTGCTAACTACTAAAATAAAGTTTCAGGGTTGTACCTGTTAACTTTGAAAGTAGTTAGGCAAAATATTAAAGCCTCAGGGTTGTACCTGTTAATTTGTAGGCTTCACAAATGTTTAAATGAAGTGGTTGTTGTGACCAATGTGTATAAAAGAAAAATTCGTTGCTAACTACTAAAATAAAGCCTCAGGGTTGTGCCTGTTAAATTTGTGGCTTTGTTAACTTTGAGAACAGCACAGTTAGCCGTGCAATACTCTGTTTCTTGTTATTCAGAGTCGAGTTCAACAGATAGTTCCACGCCAGCTCTGGAAACTGCGCAACAACAACCTATACCCAAAATTACTCCGGTTCAGGAGACTAATACGAACGACCTACAATTCTTAGGAGATGAACCTAGGTCTTTCGTGCAGATGGGCCCTGAATTACACGAAGAATTAGTGTCTAGATGGTCTAGTTACTTAAAGGAAGGGTTGTCTCAAGATATCCGAAAAGAACTTAATATGAAGTTTCCAATTCCGGCAAACTGCATAAACCTAAACCCTACAAAATATAATGATGAAGTACGATCTATTTTACCAACACAAAGTCAGAAGAATGATCGTTATTTTTTGCATTTACAAGAGCAAATGGGGGCTAGTTTGTCTGCTATTGGCAACATTTTAAACGTTAAACTTCTAGAGCCCAATGTACCACTGTTGTTAGACGAAACAAAGTTGCAAAGCTTGGCAGAAGCAGCGCAGTTGCTTGCAAATTCCTTTCATGCGATTTCAGTCAAACGGAAGTTTGACATTCAGCTTTCCTGAGTCAAGAAAGTAGAAATGCATCCTATAAATGACCAATAGATTAATTTTTGTTTGGTGAGGGGTTTCTAGAACAACTCAAGGCCTGCCATAGTGTTCGGAAAGCGGCGGAGGAAATCAGAAAACAGAAACAAACCTTCACTCAGCCTTCGACTTCCAAAGGTCCAGGGAAATATTTAAACTCCAAGCGCCCGACCTACAAAACCAAAAGATCATCGCCAGAAGTACCGGAAATGGATGTCCAAGCAATAGGGGTAAATACACAACTAGCAGGTAGGTTCAAATCATATATGTATAAGTACTATATGGCTATTACCCTGAATATCTTGAAGCAACAACAGAGATAGAAGATCCAGGGTCATTTCGACTTGTGCGCATGCGCCGTAAGGGTATTGCCAAATGTACTTTTATTTCTTTACAACAGGGCAGAAGAGTGAGCCTTAGAAAATTAGAGCAATGACAAAATTACCAAAAATCTTGCTAAAAAATTGTAAAATAAGCATTAGGTCTGTACTTCCAAGTGCTTTCAAATTATTTGTTTCCATTTCTAAACTAAAACGCGTTAAATAACAAGTTCATATAACTGGCAGGTGACAACGTCTCATTTTTACTCGACATAACCTCGAAATCTTTAGCAAATGTTAATTTGTTTGACAGTTCGCTTTATCGAGTTGATTTGGTATTATTAACGGCTTTTGTGTACTGTTTATCTTTACTTTTCTGCAAATTTTGATTGTGTGTGTGAAGTGTGATAATTTTGTGACGATGCCGAGGCAAAACAGAATATTTTACATTATTTTAAACAGGCGTAAAAGCTTAAACAAAGATTTATCGTTCTACAGGTATGTACCTAGACCGGATGTTTCTTCCTTTTAACTTATCTACGCTAATTTCGTGAGGGAACAATAACTAGGTAGTCCATTTCCTAAAGATTATTTTCCTTTGCTGCTGTTGATATACTTAGGTACCTACCTATTTTTACCGAAAATTGCATGTACTTCAAAGAATCCTACAAAAACCTATTATTTTACTTGTTAAACTCTAAGAATAGTTGTAAAATATTTAATAAAAGTTTTATTAATATGTTTACCTGCGTTCTTTTTCTTTTCTCAATCGAAATAATATACAAAATCTTAAACAAATCAAGAACTTTAATGTTTGTTTACAAATTTCGGTCTAGTTGTCAAAGTCAAATGTGATAACCTCATTTTTTTTCTGTAAAAACAAAAGTCTGTTTTCTTTCTCTCGCGCATGCGCACTGCGCGAAATGACCCTGGCGGAGGTGTTTTTATGAGTACAAATTAATCTGAATAAAACTAAAATAAAGTATCCAATTACAAGGTTAATTATGACATTTTACATGTTTCAATATTTTACTAATTAATAGGTAGGTACTATTAAATTGTTAGAACTTTAGGATTTAAGAAGATGTTCAAATATTCCTCAAAATGACAACTTTATTTGACAGTCATCTTTTACCTCGACTGGTGCCCGCAAATACGGGGCCATAAAAAGGAGAAATAGTTAAAAAGAAATCGGCGATAACCCGTAAACGGGCTCATCAAAAATATCTAAAGTTATTCTTTTGAATGTGGGTTTTAGTGCTCTTTAATAAACCTAAAAAATAGAATTTTTCTCTAAAATAATTAGGGAAGCCAATAATTGACCCCATTTAAAATTACATGGGATTTCCTATGTCCCGCTCGACGATGCAACACCCGGTATATGGTTGGCTGCATATAAAACCATTTGAGTTAATTAAACAAGAGAAATTAAAGTCAAATCAAATGAATTTTAACAGAAAAATGGAAATTCCTTTTTCTTTACATAATGACTTTACCTGGTGGTTAAACAATTTATCGAAGTCGGGTAAAAAACTCATTAAAAACCCATACTCATTAGAAATATATTCAGACTCTTCAAAAACAGGGTGGGGAGCACATACCGGGGATACACAGACGTAGGGGTTCTGGAGTTTACTAGAAAGAAAAAGACATATTAATTATCTAGAATTCAGGGTTGTTATGTTTAAAACAAAATGTTTAAAACAAAATGTTTAAAACATTTGTTTTAAACATGTTTAAAACACTTACTAGTGTTTTAAACAGATTTGTTTAAAACTGTTTAAAACAGTGTTTTTTTTTTGAGGTTGTTTTTTTTTGTCAAGCTTTACTGAAAATCACATAAAACTGCTAAAAAAAAATATTAAATTAAAAACAAAAATAGCAATATTTATATCTAACGTTTAATATTAAAAGTACATAATTATAAAAACACGTTTAAGACTAGCTCTACCCAAGTAGCATTTTTAGACACATTATGGTAAATGTGTCTAAACTATTGTTTCTGTTTCCGAAACAAATTGGAAATTGTTGGCAACAAGTATGGAAATATTTTTGAAACGTATACATTTTAAATGGCGCATTAGCACGTGTTTCCAAGTGGTTGGTACAGGCAGGCGCGTAACTACAGGGGGGCCTAGGGGGGCAGGCCCCCCCCCAGACGTCGCTAGCCCCCCCCCCCCCAGAAAAAGGCTGACTTTGTAAGCTCGCTACTCGCCTCGCAAATATAGCATCAGTTTATAATTATAATCTATATAAATTATAATAAATAATCTTGCCAAATATCACTCGACCATCATTTTTTTATTGCTTAAATTTTCCATTCTTTACTCAAACTTTTTTGGCAATACTCGTTGAACTTTGGGCTTGTTAATTCAAAAATTAAATCCTTCGAGCTTCGCTCTCGGGATCTAATCAGAATAAACATGTCCAAATTCAACTCGAACAATTTCCAAAAAAAGTTTTCGTGACAGCTGAAAAATCTAACCGATAAAAAAACGAGGTCTTGTGATATTACTGTTGATTATTGACCAAATTTGTTAAAAATTAGGCGTGGTCCAAAAAAAATTTCGCGAGCTCTCCACTACAAATCACAATAACAGGCCCACCCTAGGCCACCCCCAGGTCAGAGGGCTAGTTACGCCACTGGGTACAGGCTGTGACTTTCGCTGTTTCGACGCAAAATCAAAACTTTTATCGAACAAGTTTCTATAAATGTGTCTAGAGTGACAGTTCATTTTATAAAGAGGGCGCTGAGTGTTGGAAATGTGAATTGTCAAAATGGAAACATTAGGGAAACAAATAATTAGATATTATACCTGTAGGTTGTAATAAAATAAAACAAAGTAAACAATAAATGAAGACAGCATAATTTCGCCATAATGAATTTGTCACCAAAGAGTATTTTCTATAAGTGATAGATTTATTTTGTAGTTTATTGCAAAGGAGATCCAAAAATCAATGACGAAATAAATTTTATCGTGCAATTTAGTAATTTAGCTTTATATTCTTAAGACACTCCCAGTTTATTGACATCTACACATAAAATAAATACTTTGTCAAAAAATAAAATTTTAAATATGTTTAAAATTTTACTTAATTCTTTTTTCAATTGATTAAGCTAGCAAAATGGAACTAATATAACCACTTTTTTACACTTCAAATGAAGCAGGAAGTTAATTAAAGTCCATTTTAATAATATAAAAATGCATTTGTCAAAATGGCCGCCAGAAAGCAAGAATTATTCTGGACCAAAATGGAGTCGACACACAATTTCTAGTATTTGGTTTCTGCATGTAATGTTTCGAAAATCATGTAGCTATAATTAATAGTAAATGTGGCAAAACATGAAGAATGTTTCGATATTGTATCGACTATTTCCCTCATATACTGTAACTACAATGCGCTTTTCACTTGATTTTCGGTGAAAATCAGCCCTCGGTCGCGATTGAGCTGAAAATTGCACTCTTCTGGTTTTTCATTGTTGGTTACCTACGAGAATAACCGTCACTGTCACAACAAGTTGAAATTTCTGCTTTGACAATTTCGCGTCAATTTATCAAAATGATTCGTTTTTAGTTTTTCATTCAGGAAATAGTCTAAAAAATATATTTCGTGCATGTAAAATGGCTTGATAATCATGCACTCAGATTTGTTGCCCTAAAGAAACAGCTTTCATGCATTTTTATTGTTATTTACCTTAAAAAGTGCCCTCTCTTCGGTCGGGCACTTTTTGGTAAATAACAATAAAAATGCAGTCAAGCTGTTTCTAGGGCAACAAACCTTCATGCATGATTTTCAGCAATTTTACATGCACTTAACATATTACTATTAAAACTACGCGGAACAAACGTCGCTAAAGTAAAAATATTACGGTCCCGATAAGCGGAAGGGTAAGCTCAGAAGCATAAAACTTCTGTATACCGTCACGTTATACACTGCCACTTGTCAAATAGTGTACTCTTTCTTTTTCCTTTTTAGTGTTTTGTAAAACCGCGAGGAATGTTTAAACTGTTGTTTTCTCCCCATATTATTATAACAAATAAAAAACGTAAAATGATTCAAGAAGATTTAAAATATCAAAAACTAAAATAACTCCAATGTAGAAATTATAGGTTATAGTAATTAATTGTTCCGGGATTTTAATGTTTCTGGCAGTTTCGAAAATTGTTTTCTTCACAAGTTTCGTAATTAAATAGATATGAATGTTTGGCAAATATTTCGAAACTACAGTTCTTAATTGTTTCTAGTAAATGAATTCGAAGATGTGTCGCAAGGGTCTAGGACATTTAGCCGTCGCCGTTTCGCCGTCGCCGTTTCGCCGTCGCGACAATTCGCCGGCAGCCGATTCGCCGTGGGCCGTTTCGCCGTCAAATAGAAATTAATAAAATACGTAAAAAAGGTTATAATATATATTGCTAAATTTTAACAAAATTGTTTGATAAAAATATACCTACATAGGCAAGTCAATAATAATAATTAGGGTTATTGGAATTCGGGTCTAGGACGTTCAGCCGTCGCCGTTTCTAATCTAATCCACCTTTTTGGGTCCAATTCGGTATATGCTAGATATAAAAAAATTGTAATAATTATAGACTTATATTGGTTAAACAGCGCTAACACGGCATCTAATCCACCTTTTTGGGTCCAATTCGGTATATGCTAGATATAAAAAAATTGTAATAATTATAGACTTATATTCTATTTGACGGCGAAACGGCCCACGGCGAATCGGCTGCCGGCGAATTGTCGCGACGGCGAAACGGCGACGGCGAAACGGCGACGGCGAAACGGCGACGGCGAATAGTCCCATCCCCGTGTCGCAAAAGTTTCGAAACACATGTGTCTCCACACAATCTTATCATTTTAGTCGAAAATGCTTCGAAACGTTCATAGGCGTGCGCACAGGGGGGGGGTGGCATGGCCCACCCTATAAGACAAAAAACATGGTATAACAATTCCGGAAACAAGGAAAAGAAAAGTTCCTCGTAAAATTGACCCAATGTGTGATAATCAACACGAATTTGAAAATATCAAAGATATTGTTAGGATAAACACATTTTATCCTTTTTTGGATTCACTTATTTCCGGAATAGACCAACGTTTTAGTCAAGAAACGACAGATATAATCAGAAATGTGAATGAAATACTAACTTTAAATTGTGAAGGCGATTTCACTTTAATCGAAAATAAATTTATAATAAAAAAAGAAGAATTAGTTGCGGAACTGAGTATAATTAAATTTGATAACTCTATCCCTAAAGGGGTTAATCTTAATAAATGGATAGATTGGGCCCTTTCCTTAGACAGATACAAAATATATCCTAGATTGCGTTTATAAAATATTATTTTTTTTTTTTAACTTTCCAGAAATTATTATCATTTTCCTTTTTTTTGTTTATTCCTTCATCTTGATCTTGGGTATTATTGCGTATTTTTCTTAGATTAATTGTTAATTTGTTTTTTGGTTGAATAAATTATTTTGTAACTTATTATATTGCGTATTTATTAAATATTTTTATTAGCTGTCAATAACCATCGATAGTTTTGAGCCTTAATGATTGTTATTGCTTTTTGATTTTATATTTTCATTTGAAAAAGCGCGCTTTGCCTGTTGCCTTGTTTTTTTAACGATCTTAACGACTTTTAGTTGAAAAGTGGGCGTGGCACCCAAACATTTTTTTGTCTCCGGCGGCGCCTGCAGCGGGCTTTGCCTTCGTGGCCCACCTATATTAAACAGTCTGCGCACGCCTATGGAAACGTTTCTCAGCAAAGAATTTGTGTCTATAAATGCTACTTGGGTAGGTCTTAGTTTATAGTTTATATACCTACCTACAGTCTGTGTACCGTGTTCCAATAACATAAGTAAATAAAAAGTGTAAACATATAAAAGCGCCTTATAAAAGTAACAAAGACAAACAAACTAAAAACTAAACCAAAAGTCTCCTAGTCATTCTACTAAACTCTACTCTTGGTTTGAATTAAGCTGCTTAAATATGGTTACAAGTTTCGCGGCATTTTCTGTTCCTAATCGATTTCGAAGCTTACTATGAATTATGCCAAATGTCGAGAAAAGGCGTTTGAGTCCTGCAGATGAAGCTGAGTGAAGATAATAATTTAGTAAAAAATATTTTTCCGATGAAGCTACGTTCTCCTTGATTGGTAATGTGGACAGAAAAAATTGTCGTTGTTGGGCAACAGAAAATCCGCATTGGATGATGGAGGTTCACAGCCAGTACCCTCAAAAAAGAAATGTGTGGTGTGAAATAGTGCGCGGAGGAATAATTGATCCATTTTTCTTTAATTGGACAAATATATCTCGAATTTCTCCAACTTGATTAATTCCAGCATTAGTGACTTTTATTTCCGAATCCATCGAACCCAGACTCCCCCGACGAAGAACTGATGTTCCAGCAAGATGGTACTCCTCCGCACTATGCTGCCACTGTGCGTACATGTTTAGATGAAACCTTTTTCAATCGGAAGGAGAGGACCTATCGAATGGACTGCTAGATCGCCAGGCCTAACTCCGCTGAACTTCTTTTTGTGTGGCTACCTCAAATCGAAAGTGTGTGTTGACCGGTCAAACAATTTGCAGGAAATGAAAGAGATGATCTGAAGGGAAATGCTTGCCATAACTCCAGAATTGGTTGAAAACGTGCAAAAAGTTATTGATTGCGTTGGATATTGTCAAGCCATAAATGGCACACATTTTCAACATTTAATTCGATTTGTTGTTCTGTTATTTTTAAAAGAACGGATCTTACTAGATGGATTTTTTATTCAAACCTTAAATTAATTTTGGATGTGTATAAAACACGTTTTAAACATGTATTTTCTTGAACAGTTTAAAACAAAAAAAAAACAGTTTTAAACAAAAAAAAACATGTTTTTACGTTTTTTTTTTAAATAAACATGTTTTTTTTCAACCCTGCTAGAATTATTGGCGGCTTTTCAGGGTTTAAAATCATTAGCAGGGGATTTAGAAAAATATTCTTCCTCGCATTGACAATATAACTGCCATTGCTTGTATCAATAAAATGGGTAATATCAAGCATAAAAATTTGAACAAAGTAACATCAGAACTATGAAATTGGTGTGAACTAAGGAACATCCATTTGTTTGCTTCCTACATAAACACTTCTAGTAATGTTAAGGCAGATATGTTGTCAAGATTAAAATTTATAAATACAGAATTTCAGTTAGATCGTCAATGTTTCGAAAACATTGTAAATAAATTTGGAGAACCCACTATAGATCTGTTCGCTTCCAGAATTAATAAAAAATGTTCAACATATATCATGGTATCCGGACCCCGATTGTTTATCAGTCGATGCTTTTACGGAAAATTGGCAGAAATATTATTTTTATGCGTTCCCGCCCTTTTCAATAATAGGCCAAGTACTACAAAAAATTAAGAATGACAAAGCCAGTGGTATTGTGATAACTCCCTATTGGCTTACACAAGCCGGGTATCCATTATTTTGTGAACTTTTAGTAGAAAAACCAATTATATTCGGTCCGCATAAAACCTTGCTTTCTTCTCCTTTCAGACAACCTCATCCGCTTCACAGAACACTTTCCCTGGTGGCAGGAAAATTGTGTGGAAAGCATTAAAATTAAAAAACATTCCAGAACAGGTCATACCAACGCTCATGGGGTCGATTTCAGAAGGTACTTTTAAACAATATACTACAATATATAAAAAAATGGTGGCAATATTGCATAGAGAGAAGTTCTGGTCGGGCGGCGACTACGTCCGGGCTGTTCAGTTGGAGGCAAACATGCTCCCTACGAAGGGAATTCCCTCAAATCCGAGGGAAGAAAGGCTGTGTCGTGTGGGATGCCAGCGGCCCAGGCACCCATGCGAACCGTGTGCGGCGGCACGACCGGCTGGTAGACCATCTTCGCGGTCTTACAGAAAAGCATGGCTGGATGTGTGAGGTTGAACCTCGGGTGCGAGATGCTGGCGGGCGTTTGAGAAAGCCGGATCTCATTTGCACCAAGGGTGATAGGGCCCTTGTTGTTGAGTTTGGGGTTTCGTGGGAGAGTTTCAACTCTCTCACGGCGGCCTGGCACAACAAACGTGCAATCTATGAAGAGCCGGCTTTCTTGGAGGCCGTGCGGGCTCGGTACCCGGGCAAGAATGTAGCCGTATTACCCGTGATTGTGGGAGCACGGGGCGTCTGGTGCAGGCTGAACAGAGCCTGGGAGGAGGCAGTTGGTATTACCGCTGCTGAAACTCGACAGGTGGTTGAGAGGACCATCATCGGTGGCATCTCTATTCACAGGGGCTTCATAAGGCAGGTGAATCCCAATTAGAGGCACACCACTTAGTTTTAAGTATGTGTTATGTGTGCCTCGTGATACCACTTTGTTTCATTTTATATCCATTTTGGGATTTGCTGTCGTTAGACATGTCCTTGTGTTATAGGCGTATTTGGCTTAAGCTTTTATTTATTTTCCAGCACAAGTTTCAGCACCCCGGATCAAAACACCCATGATCCAAGACCATCTTCTGGTCAATTCAAGAAAAGATGCCGTCGATTACAGATCCATGACAGCCGGATCTTGCTTAGCGGCGGGCCATCAACTACACCGTTCAAAGCGCATTCTAGGACAAGGCGGCCAAGTTAGTGATGTTACTAGCGCGGCTGTTAGTTCTATGAACAGAAGCAAGCGCAACTGAAACAAATAAATATAAAATAACAACATGGATTCTAACAAAAAAACCGGTTCTACTGCACCGAGAACAGGCCAAGGGAGCGTCACAACCAAAACAAAGCAGGGCCCGAGTATTAATTCCGGTTCCCAGACCTCCTCAAAAAAACCAACAACAAGCGCAAAATCTAGCGCAATTCCTACGAATTTTGAGTGTGCCGACTGCGGAAGACCCTATGTCACCCGCAGCGGTTTATTAAAACACAGAGAGGAATGCGGAAGTAATGAACGCAAAGACTGTTTGTATTGTTAGCACACAATACAATGCCGATGAAGAGATTAAATTAAAGAAGTCAGACGCAGAAATTTTGACAATTATGGCAAAAATAGAAGCAACAAATCATTTGAAAACACCGTTCATTGATAGAATGGTCGCTGCCACTGGTTTAACTAAAGATATGGTGCGGCATAGCCGAGCTAAACCAGATTATAAAGAATATCTAGAAATGGAAAAAAGAAATCTTAAATCAAGACCAATATTATCTTCAGGAAGCAATTTTACTTTCAGAAAACCGGAAAAAATAGATACACACAGCGACCCAGACAATCACAACAAAAACAAGAGAAAAATCTGTGACAAAAACGCCTTAACAAACATCAAACCAACATTATTTAAAAATAGTAAAACTGCCGATACACCAGCTATATTGCCAATTTCCTGTTCTCCTGGTGAGCATTCCTCCCAGATACCAGATCCGTCTAAACCATATCAAAAACTTGACATTATCAAGACTTTCGTGATTCCTAAGATACTGTTTGGCTTGCAAAACACAAAAATTACCGGGAAAATACTAAGGGAAGCTGATAGAACAATCAAGCAACACGTAAAACGCTTTCTACACATGAGCTCTCATACCCCGGATGCAGCCCTACACGCCAAAGTTCGATATGGCGGCTTCGGAATTGCAGAATTGAGGCACAACATACCCAGGATTCTCCTTAATCGATTAACAAGATTAAGCACTGTCGATGATCTAAACCTGAGTTGCGTAATGCAATCCGAGCCCATGCGGCACACTCTGGGACGCCTGCAATCGCTGGCAGGCGAAATGCTGCCAGAGGAGCACTGGCTACAGATGATTAAGTCCAGTCCAACCCTGGCAGGAATAGAGAATGCTGAAGACGATCCTAGCAGCAGGATGGACCGGCCGCGATTTCGTAAGAGCAGTGCAATTGAGAACAAAAAATTTACCTGTCGCGGGATTGGCCTACAACACCAATGAAAATAAAAAGTGTAGGGGCAACTGCGACAAAATTGAGAGCATTTCCCACGTCCTACAGCAATGTCCCATAACTCATTGGGAAATAATTCAACGACATAACGAAGTAGCAAAAAAGATCGCTACACATTGCAGGACAAATAGTTGGCAAGTAGAGGAAGAACCGCACATAAGACATCAAGACGGTAATTCACTATGGAAACCTGATCTCGTCATTCACCTGCCAACCCAAATTGTAATTTGCGATGTCCAAGTAAAATGGGAGGGAACAGTGCCCCTGAGCATGAGCCATCAGTACAAAAAGGCTCTTTATGAAAACGACGGTCGTTACGTAGAATCCGCAAAGAAAAGATACCCCGATAAAAAACTTAATTTCCAACCAATTACCGTTGGTGCTAGAGGCATATGGCCAACATGCAACTACCCTACCGAAGATATACTGAAATTAACTGATGGAGTCAAATCCAGCTGCGTTCACAGCTATTAAAATGGGCATCCACCATCCACGCTCACAACCAAAAGCATAAATAATAATTAGCTTCCGCAATGTCCTGAAAATCATTCTAAATAGGACTTAGTATCTCATTCTTTTCAAATCCACATTTCTAATTATGATCGATTTACTCATTATAATTAATTAATATCGTCCCCTTCCTTTCTCGAAAACATAGCATGCGTGTTTCTCTAAGCGGCGCAGGAGGGTTTAGGTTCCCCTCCTCCTCCTGTCCCCCAGGGCGGTGCCCTTGATGTATTCCAAACAGCGCCAACAACACGAGTGACATCATGGCCACTTCAATGAAGGACGCGACCAGTTCTGGCGAAGATCGGCTGATTAGCCCCAAAGGCCCTGCTCAAAGGGTGAAAATTTATCTTGGAAGCCCCTTCAAGAGGGTGAAACGGTAAACCACAACTTAGTGCGTCGCACATAAATATAATACATGTATACCACTAATTAATTTATAGTCTTGTTAGATTTATATTAGAGTACAGATCTTAACCGAGTTAGCGTCCTTTTACAATGTATATGTTTTTTGTAGTTTTGTTAGTCAATTTGTATTATACAATTTTAACACTTTTAAGAATTTGACACCAGCCAACATTTTGCTTATATAATTATTGTGAGGTATGGCTGGATTTTTGGCAGTCGTTAGACTCAATAATTTGTATGTTTAACTTATAATTAACAACTAAGAACGTTGTACATGTCTTAAATAAAGATTCTTAATTATTAATTCTACGCGCATGAATGGATTAACGACATTCCCACTGTCCCTACCCACTATCTAGCGAAACCACTGCCAAGGGACCGGGCCTGCAAAAATTAGCGGGGAAAGAAGACCCTGTTGAGCTTGACTCTAGTCTGGCACTGTAAGGAGACATGAGAGGTGTAGCATAAGTGGGAGATGGCAACATCGCCGGTGAAATACCACTACTTTTATCGTTTCTTTACTTACTCGGTTAGGCAGAACGCGGGCGCCGTTCGCTCACGAGGCGGCGGCTGTCACGGTATTCTCGAACCAAGCACGTAGAGTGGCATTAGGTGGCCGCGCCTGCGTCGATGGTCGGGCGCTTCACGCCGTCTTGGTCGTTGGCGTTTGCGTGAGGTTTTCGGGGTGTCATATTTACTTTTTTGAATTTGATTGCGACGTTGTCAAGTAAATAATTATTAGTTGCCTATGGAATCAATAGAATTAAACAAATTTTTTTCCATAACTACCTTAAAGTACTTGGTACGTAACCATTTCATTATTGGTTCTATTTACTATACGGGGTCTTCGTGTTGACTTGGCAAATTTCGCACACACTGTATTTTTTTAACTGATAAGGTGTATTTTTCAAATGCCTTTATTTTTTGTTAAATATGTCATCTAGGTACCTAAATCTTCTAGTTTTTGAAATATTGTATATTTTATGAAAAGCTACACGAAAATTAGTAATTTTATTATTATAATCAAGAATGCCATGGGCAAAATAATTAAAATTATAATATTCATTGGGAAAATAGAAACAAATATCAAGATGGTCATTCATGACACAATAAACTCTTTACCTTGACATAAGTTGTTATTATTATTTCTCTTTAAACTTATTTATATTGGTATTATATGGTAAATATTGTTTAAATTTTCTCCTTTATCGCTATTTTTGATCTTGGTGTTTTTTGACCACAAACTTTTCACATGCAGAACTTATTGACATGACTAATGCTTTGGGAGCAGGTGAAAGAAATTCATTTTTATGTCCAACAACATCCACAAAGTAGACATCCTCATCCAACTGCTTTTGAGCGATTAAAAGAGAGATTTGAAAGAACAGGAAATATCGATTATGAAACACATGAACGAGTCATGCCAGCGACTAACGATGACAATAAATTAATGACAGCTTTAAGTGTAGTTAAAGCTCCTCACAAAAGTACTCGACAGCTAGGCAATGAACTGCCGTTTAGTGCATCATCAGTGTCAAGAATGCTTCGTAGTGAACATTATTATCCATATCATATTCAGTTATTGCAAGAATTAGAGCCGCAAGATTATGAAAATAGAGTAATATTTTGCCAGTGGGCTGAAGGTATGATACAACAACAATCTCGTTTTTTCGAATATGTTATGTTTAGTAATGAGGCTACATTTCATAGAAACGGATATGTGACCAAACATAACTTCCATTATTATGATACTAGCAACCCCTTTTTTACACGAGAAACTAATTTTCAACATCGGTGGTCGCCTAATGTCTGGGCTGATATAATAGGAAATAATATCATTGGTCCACATTTCTTTCATGGAAACCTTACTGGTCAGGTGTACCTTGATTTTTTGCAGAATCAATTAGAAGTGCTATTAAACGGGTTACCAGAACATACTCGGGAAAGAATGTGGTTTCAGCAGGATGGAGCGACAGCTCATTACAGTCTACTGGTGAGAAATTTTTTAAACCGACGTTTCCATGACCGTTGGATCGGTAGGCGAGGCCCAGACCCAGTAACTTGGCCAGCAAGGTCTCCCGACCTTACCAAGCTAGATTTTTTCTTATGGGAATATGTAAAGGAAATAGTATATAAGACGGCTCCTATCACAAGAAAAAATATGCAAAATCAAATTCACTCGAGAGGTGTTCCAAACCATCACTGCAAATAACTTAACAAATGTAAACGACTCATTTGCGAAAAGAATTCGTTCATGTAATTTTAACTTTGGAGGACACATTGAACAAAATTTGTAACAAGACGGTTTTTCTTTAATTATTATCTCTAATATTTCTTTTTAGTTTGGTTTATTTATAATATAAATGTGTAAGATGTTCGTTTTAATTATAATACATTTAATGTTAATACTTAAAAGAACAGATGATATTCTTTCGTTGACCGAATACCTATGCATTTTTTCGTTTCTAAAATTCTCTAAAAAGGACTCTTAAAAATATGTATCAGTTTTGATGTTTATGCCCATTTTAATTATTTTACCCATGGCATTCTTGATTAAAATAATAAAATTACTAATTTTCGTGTAGCTTTTCATAAAATATACAATATTTAAAAAACTAGAAGATTTAATTTTTTTAATTTTAAATTAAGGCATTTGAAAAATACACCTTATCAGTTGAAAAAATACAGGGTCTTCCATTTAAAAAAAATTGACATAATGCATATTTAAATTAGTGAAATTTGCCAAGTCAACAAGAACACCCAGTATAATAAATAGAACAAATAGTAATATAGTTACGTATCAAGTACTTTAAGGTACTTATGGTAAAAATTTTGTTTAATTCTATTGATTCCATAGGCAACTATGATTTTTTTAATAAGTCAAATAAAAATCATAAAATACCAGGAAATAAATATTTACTTGACAACGTCGCAATTAAATTCAAAAAAGTAAATATGACTGTAGAGATTCTTTCTAGCGGAATCAGAAACAGAAAAAATATATAGGGTGTTTCATTTGAAAAAAATAATTTTTATGTAGTACCAATATTTTGAGCCATCCTGTATAACGCAAAATATTTTTACGTTATGCTCCATTGCAAACCCTATAACTCTTATATAAACCTTTCTCTTATATCTCTTGCAGTTTAGGCGCTATCGAAGGCGAACACCTTGTTGACACACCCTGTATACACTTAAGTAATAACTTAGGGTCTTAGCTATGAGGCAAACCAATAAATTATTAAAACCAATTATGAACAACATGTACTTCTCAAACTTCTGAATAAGATTATAGATAATTGTTTTCTGATTCCAAAAATATATAGTTTGTTAGCTCACGTCGCGTCGTCTTTAAGATATGCGGGATGAAATTTTAAAAAAGCTGTACTCATTCTAGCCAAGGTAAACTAAAAATCTCTTTATTTGCAGTAATCAGCAGTGGTTGCTTTTAATTTAAAAAATATAATTTCAGTAGAGTATAAACACAGAAGAAATAAATAAATACAAAGCTATTGGTACAACTGGTTGTAAAATGTTTGCATGCATGATATGTAAAGGTTACGCAATGCAATTTTTTGCAAGAGCAATAAAGTTCACCACACGGCTGATGAGCTACGAAAGGAATCCGAACAAAAAACTTTACATTGTTGCCGTACTTCTCTTTTTATATTTCCATAAAATGTTAACTTGTATGTAATTCAAATATATTGCTTAAAACAATCAGACGTATGCATATCCCTGTATATTGTATACCTTGTAACATATATCCTGTTGATTTTCTCCATTCACATTGCAAATTATAATCGCTTAATAATATTTATTATATTCTTAAAGTGGCGAGGATAATGTGTTTTGGTAAATTTGGCAACCACCGCCGAAATCAATGTTTGTAAAATAAATAAATATATAAAAGGTAAAAGTTATTCATAGTCAAGCTAGGGCAGTAATTGCCAATGCATCAGTAGATATTTGTTTTTATATTTTAAGCAATTTAAGACTAAAATAATTAAAAAAAAATTATTACGCGCCCCTACACTGCCAGCGTCATAACAACTCTTTTTATGCAGGCGTTGTAGCTCTAGAACCATGTGGCGAACTATACTTTGCATGACTTTTTTACACATAATGTTAACAGGCTTTACAACATGACTTTTTTATTGCAATTAACATGTTTAAAACAAAAAAAAAAAGCTGTTTCTGTTTAAAAAAATAGGTTTTCTTCAATCATGTATCACAATTATTATGAGGGTTTTATTTTCCAGAACGAACAAAGGTTTTTAAAAATTTGATCGCTCATATCGTAAAAACGAAACCAAATAAACCATAATTTGAATAAAAAATACAAAATTAAAAAACACAACACATAAGTTGCGTTTTGCCGATATTAAGATAGTCTTTAGTTAAGTTTTTGCTAAGGTTCTGATAATTCAATTTAATTAAAGTTTGAGAGATTATTTGCACAATAAGAGGATAACAATTAGTTATAATGTTGAGTAGCTGACAATTCCGTTAGCTAGACTTCGCCTTTTGGGAATTGTAATTTTCTTTTCTTGCTTTTGATTTTACGTTCTCAATAAAGACAATATATTATTATTATTATTATTATTATTAATACAAAATATCAGTACAAATCGGTCCTGATATACCTAAGACTATTTTAAATAATATCATAAGGAACAAAGATGCGAATGTAGCTAGATTGTCAGTTCAATATTTATCATATTTTAATGGGGTTATCCACGTTATTCGACACGAAACATTATGGCTATATCACTTGATTTTAAAATAGCTCGATTGATTTTTGGGGGAACATTTGAAATTTTTGTCATAGTTATCAAAGTTGTATTTTTTCTTAAATGGAATGCAGTGTATATTATTTCATTTTCAGTTTCTACGATCAAAATATAAATAAGTTTCATTGAGGGGTACTTCACGAAATCTTAAGCTTTTGGAATATTTGGGATTTTGTGAAATGTAGTAAGAATTTTAAAGATTAAATTTTGAACATCTATTTTCTTCTTGTATACCAAATTCACACTGTAGTCTACTAATTGATTGAGATTTGTGTCACACTTGTGAAACATTTACTAACTTAGATAAGGTATTCAAAGAGTAAGACTAAATAATTACAAATTTTAAACGGTCATAACCTGTTCAAGTTGAATAAAACACCTGTATTCTATGTCAGCAGCAGATGCAAAATTTTATTGTCTATCAAACGATATATTACTTCCCTATATGTGTAACGTTTTAATGAAAAATTCAAATCTTCATCATGTGAACTGATTTTAACCCAAAATTAATATTTATCAAGGTTGGGCCATTTGAAAGTTTCAAATGAAATTTTCTGTTTTGGAATTTTCAAAACTGAAAAATTTCACCAAATCCAAAAAGTGAGATTTCAGTGAAATTTTTAAATGGAGTGATAAGTTTCCTTATTATATGCGAAACTTCCACGAAAATTTCACACCTTTACTTTAAAACCAATAAGATGCCTTTATTTTGACATGGCAACCAGAAAAATTTCCGGAAATTTTTTCGAGGCGAGGCGATATTTAAGTACAACATTTTTACAAAATACTTCAAAAACCTTAAAACTTAACTGAGGCAAACCTTAATGAAACTTACTTTTATTTTTAACGTAGAAACTGAAAATCAAATAAAATCAGAGCATTCCATTTAAAAAAAATTACAACTTTGATACGTTCTATGTATTTTGGGTACCCTGTATATCATGAAAATTTAAACTGTACCTCCAATAGGTCCCTCCGTATCCATCGCGAAAATAAAACTTTTTTAAAATCAAATAAAATGGCTACACTCTTTCGTGTCGAATAACAAATCCACTGAACCTTGGTATAACTTAAATCAAATTTATCATTTATTCAATTATTTGTAAATGTTATGTTTGTAAAAAGTGAATATTAATAAGCAAATATGTTTATTAAAAATGGCTCTGAACAACAAGAGCACAAAAATATGGGTACAAAAAATTAGTAAGTTTGTTCATGCTTAATTTGCTCACTGTTCATTAATTACTCACATGAATACATTGTATTATCGTTGCCTATTTGTATTAATTATTTTTATATTTTTTAGCACCCTGTATACAGTGTGTCCTCAGAACAAAATTTTTTGTTAGTTTCGATTACTTACAACCTGATGAAATTCAGAATAAAGTTGTTAGATATATGTATTACAAAGAAACAAACCAATTTCATCCAATAATCTCTGTTACGTGGCTTTGTGAAAAATATGATCTAATGCGATTGGAAGTAAGGAGAGAGATGATAGATTACTTAAACCTCTTTAAAATTGTACGACGTATTGCTGACAATCAAGAATTCCTAAGTAAAATTAATTTTACAGTACCTATGTACAGTGCAAGGCACACTAATACATTTTATCTCTCCACCATTGCCTTAACCAACCTACATTTAAACTCTCCCTTATATAGACTGTGCAACGGATATAACAGAATACAGCTTGAGGCAGATGTTTTTAACAGTAGCTATCAAGTTTTTAGGATGGGCCTTGTAGAGCTTCTCTCAAGTAGTTAGATTGGACTAATAATTTAGTTTTAGTTTTAGTTTTAGTTCTATTTAGTAAAGTACTTTATAATTGGGTCAATTTACTTTGTAAATTAATACCTGTGAGGTGCTTAATAAGTAAATAAATAAATAAATAAATAAATAAAGTGTTGCTTATCTTCGGAAAATAGAAATGATCAGGGTCACAATTGAGTATACAGGGTGCTGAAAACCTTTTAAAATGTTAAATTAATCATAAATAAACTAATTGTTTTTTGTTTTTTAGATTTGAAAAGAAAAGTATTTACAAAGTTGTTAGTTAAAAGTAAGGCTTAAATACAAAGACAAGCAAACTTTTATCAGGACGGACCTTTTCTCAAAAATGAGACTAGACGTACTGGAGTGCGGTACCAAATATATACATTTATACAGGGTGTTCCTTAATAATATGCAAATATATAAGGGTGTGAATCTACATGAAAAATTAATGATACTTTATAATTTAAAATTATGGTCTAAAAATGTTTCGTTACGATAATGAAAAAGTTTTAGGAAAAACATGGAAATTAATTAATAGTTTCGAAACTACTTGAGATATTTTAGTGATATGTAGTATGTAGCAACAGCTAATAAAGGTGCATATTTTTCAATACAAAAATTATTCTCAGCTTTAACAGAGGCGTGCTGCGGGCACTGATTTCGATATTTTTAAGAAAAAAATTGGTACGCCAATGGTTTTTTTCTCACCTAAAAAATATTTTTGAATTCACTGTTCAATTTCAAACATACGAGATCTCCTGAGTTGTTGTTGTTAAACTGTTGTATTGTCCGAGAAAATTAATCTAATTATTGAAGAATACAATTTAGCAATAACTTGCTTATTACATCTGACATTTTCTAGTAAGTCTCTGTCGTTCAAGTCTGTGGTTTGTGAATTATTTATATCACTTTATTGTTACCATCTTGTTAAGAGCAAGCCAGACGTATTTATCACCTGAGATATCGTGCTTTGCCAGATAGTCGAACCATTTCTAATATTCATCGTCGTCTTGTTAAAACTGGTAATGCGCGAAGAGGCACATCTGAAGGTAGACCCCTAAGTGTGAGAAATTGAGGAAGCGGTGCTGCACGAAGTCGAAGAACATCCTGAAATGAGTACGAGGAAGATTGCTAGAAACTTTAATATTTGCCATCAAATTGTTTGAAGAATTTTATTGGATTTTTTATTATATCCGTATACCATATATTTTAGGAGTACAGGAATTACTTTTCAGAGATTTTCCAAGGCGTGTGACCTTATATCAGTGGTATCTTCATAATATCGCACAAAATCCGGAATCTCAAACACACATTCTGTTCACGGACGAAGCTGATTTTTCAAGAAATTCCATTCAGAATTTCCACAACAATTTGTGGGTGGAAGAAAATCCCTATGCCAAAACCCATTTCCAACACCAATTTTCGGTTAACGTATGGACAGGAATTATTGGTAACCACTTTATTGGCCCATTCCTCTTGCCGAGACGACTTGACGGACAATTTTACCTCAATCTCCTTCAAGAACAACTGCATTTGCTGCTTGAGGATGTTCCGATAGCAATTAGAAACCATATGTGGTACATGCACGATAATGCACCAGCACATTTCGGTGTAGTGGTTCGCAATTACTTACAAACTGTTTATCCAAATCATGTGATTGGCCGCGGGGGGCCTCAAGAATGGCCACTTAGGTTCCCCGACCTCAACAGCTTAGATTTCTTTTTGTGGGGCCATCTTAAGACAGTAATGTACACAAGTCCCATTAACACTGTAGGTGGATTAATATAAAGAATAATCCGGGGATATTTCAACGAGTGCGCAATTCCGTGATGAAGGATGCATATTAAGTGAAGGGACGATTTTCGACATTTTTTGTAATAATCGCTCCATGTTAGTTGTAATGTTATATTAATGTTGTATATTGTCGGCTGTTTATTACACACACATGCCAACCCTTAATGTGATTAATGTTTCCTATTAAATTAAAAATAATTTTGCAAATTTTTTACTCAAAAACAGCGCATCACAGGAAAACAACTTAGGAGAGCTCTTAAGCTTCAAATTGAATAGTGAATTCAAAAATATTTTTTAGTTGGAACAATAAAACCATTGGCGTACCATTTTTTTCCTCAAAAATATCGAAGTCAGTGCCTGCAGGCAGGCCTTGTGTTAAAGCTAAAAGTAATTTTTGTATTGAAAAATATGCACCTTTATTAACTGTCGCTACGTACTAAATATCACTGAAATATCTCAAGTAGTTTCGAAAATATTAATTAATTTCCATTATCTTTTCTAAAACATTAACACGCTGTATTTTCGTAACCATTTTTGGGCCATAGTTGATAAAGCAAACTATCATTCATTTTTTACGTAGATTCACACCCTTAAATATTCGCATATCATTAAGGAACACCCTGTATACATTGTGTCAAGATAAAATTTCGCTATAGTCAAAATTTGTTTTATGCATCTACTTCAATCAAATTTCCTGAGAATTTAAGAATAAAAACAAGGCTTTCCATATTATGTAACCCACTTTTTGAATATATTTTGTAAAGCAAGGATACTTGCAGTTGCCAAGTTATGTTTGAATTTACACGCTTCACACTAAAACATGTTACTCAACAAAAGAAAAATGCGATTTAATTTATACCAAGCTGCTTAGAAATAGGAACAGATAATGAAATAAATTAGAAATTAAAAAGAGCTCACCAATTGAGATTTATTTTTTGAGATTACTTTATTCGCCCGAAAGGTCGGCTCCAAATAATTTACTAACTATCGTGTTTGGCTTCTGGCGCAATTTGCAGGGGAGACAGGTGAAAATTTATACTTTTAAAAGAAAATTGTAAATTATTAATAAACTGTTAAAAGAAAACTAACCCCACTGTCACAATTACCCCGACCAACAGGAGTAGTATCATGCCTAATATTTTAAAGATAATGGTTAACAATATCCTTTAAATTCGATAATATTTACTAATACTTGGTGAGCTTTTTTTTAAATACCTAAAGAGGATAGTCATTTAAGTAGTACTAAAATAATATTCCACCTCTCGAGGAGCATTGTTATTTGCCAATCGACAGCTGATATCCCAAGTGCCAACAACTGACGAGCCATGAAAACAAGTTAGCCACGATACAGGTGGGAGAATTTATTTTATTTCAATATGTCGCAGCAGAAAGGTTGCGTTAAAAACAAATTACACCAATTCAAAATCACAAATCGGATAAACGACACCGAACTATTTCAGAAATTAAAAAAAAAGTAATCTAACACCAATATGACTTATAAAAGAAGGTGAACAATATACCAGAAAGTACTTGCTGCAATATTCAGAATCAAAATGTATATGAAACTTACTCAAATAAGTCAGGTACAGGGAAATTATTTGAAGTGTCTCACCCGATTAGAGATTTTCCTGCTGACTATAATAAAAACAAATTTCACATTTCTCAATGATTTTCCGCAAGGATGCCAAATGTAATGTCAAAAAATATATAGGTTCACAAATTTGGCACATACGAAAATATTTAAAAAATTTTTAAATGGCAACCCTCATAAATAACCACACGAGTGAATTGCATTTCGCGATCCGATTTTAAAACCTATAGTTGTTGATATTTATTTTCAGCCGTTTCGGAAATACGAGGGTTTTTAAGTTATAAAGTGTCTCATCCCTTTAATAAATATACTTTTTAGCTGAAAACCTCAATTGCTCTCACATTAACATAATTTCCCGTGGTCGAGCTACTTACGCTATAATCAAATGCGACAGATGTCAAAAAGTGACAGATACGACGTCACTTCGAATTTTTTTAAATGGCAACCCTCGTCAATAACCACATGAGTGAATTGCATTTTGCGATTCGGTTTCAAAAACCTCTAGTTGTTGATATTTACTTTCAGCCGTTTCGCAAATACGGGGGTTTCGAAATTGCCTTCATCGAATTTGTCTTTTAAGTGTCTCACCTCTTTAATAAATATACTTTTTAAGCTGAAAGCCCCAATTTTACAGCAGGAAAATCGCCAATCAGGTGAGACACTAAAAAAAATGTTCATATAACATAAAAATCACTTTATTGCCATCAATAAAAAAATCTGGTGTTTTATAAATAATTAAAAACTGTTTTTATTGTTGTCCATGGACATGGAATAAAGTGATTTCTATTTATCACTAAGCAATCAAAATTAAACGAAAGGCATCTTTTGAATTTTTAGCTCAGATTAACTGTTTTCGATAAAACAAATAACGTTACTTATTATTGCAGTGTTTTGAAAGTAACAAAAAGTAAGAGTGCCATGGAAGGAAAAACAATTATGTTCAAACAAACTTGACTTTGGCATAACTGACATAACTTTAAACAGTGCATACGTAATTATTTGAAGTGTTCTTAAGAGTTTTAAGCTATAAAATTCCAGTCAACACTGGAGAAGAATTAATCCAACGAATATGGGTTTCATGTGATCAGATAAGACATACGCCGGGAATATTTCAACGTGTTCGGCAATCGATGTTTAGACGAGGTAATGCTTGCATTGAAGTTGAAGGAGGACATTTTCAGCAACTACTGTTAGTCTCGTATTACTTATTGTTAAAAGTTTTTTTACTAAAAAAAAATAGCGTACCATTTTTTTTAGTGTTGTTTTAATAAAGCGTTTTTCTTGTTTTCTTTTTTTGAATTCCGGCGTTACCACTGTCGACAAGTTTCAACGTCATATTAGTTTGCGTGTTATTGTTAATTTTTTTCTAATATTTCAACACCCTGTAAAAAACAATTTTTTATTATGTTGTCCCAGACATATGCAATAAAGTGATTTTCATGTTTTTTCTCAAAAACGCAGGAAGATACGAAAAAATGCTAAAAATAAAAAAGGTGTAATTTTAGTTGTCTAATGCAAAATACTAAAATTTCAAAAAAAAAATGGGACGCCACTGGACTTAAAATTTTTAATCTAGTTAGGGCTAAATTAGCCCCTTACTATCCTAAATAACACTGCCAAATTTCAACAAAATCGGCTAAAGGATTATTCAGATATTAATGAAAAAACGTTTTTTTTTTTAAGTTTGACACCCTGTATCTTCAAAACTTTCCGTCTTAGAATTACTCAAAGAATCACCCCTTGAAGCTTGGCCGCGTACTTTAATAACACTCTGTATAAGGAGTATTTCATTAAGACCGGTCTAAAATTAGCAGGGATCAGAATTTTCTTTTACGGCTTTATTTGCTGATGCGTATACACATTTTGTTCTGAGTAATAATTACAAATATTAAAAATAATAGCTAATGCTGGTACTTCACTGTTAATTCCTTCGCAAATTAATTCATAAAGTCCCTTCGCGAAGAAATTCTCTAATGTGAAACCGAAACATTGATTTGGTGTATACCACGATAAAACACGCTGAGACCGCCGTGCTTTGTTACCGCTGATTAACGATTCTAGAGAATCTCGACCGTTTTCATACATAAAACTAACCTTGTATTTGCAATAATTATTAGTTATCGGTATTACAGTAAAAACCTAATATTCAAATGTTTATTTGCTTAATCAGTCTACCGTGCGGCGCGGTGCTAGATCAGCTACTTCACGGCTAGGCATTTGGAGACCGCTGTGGATAACTGCTAGTGAACTACCGAGGTATTTCTCACTCCATTTAATAAGTGGTGGAATACTAATGATATCTATAAAAGGGTGAGTAGGTCGAGAAAAAATACCCTTTAAAACAGAGTGAGCAATTGCATTAAGTGCGTGGACGCAAGATATCTAAAATTTATACGAGATACAGAAAAAGTTTGGTACCAAAAATGTCTAGGAGGTAAAACCCAAAAATATTTTAATTTATAAAAGGTATATAATTCATGACTACGGGGCGGATCCAAATGTTTTTACGGAACATCATGTATAGTATGTTGTTAAAGTGCCCAATAGAAGATTTAGAAATGATATATCTATGGTTTCATCGGTTAAGGTTAGTTGTTATTTATAAGTTTTCGAGATATTGACAAAATTTTGGCACTATGTTACCCTGACCACAGCAAGACAGCAGAAAACCTTTTTAAGAGAAGCTTCGTCTGTGACTAAAAATAAGTTACTTTCGTGCTAACTTTGTACAGGGTGCGGTCAGGGGAACGTGCCATAATGATGTCAATATCTTCCTTAAAATGCGATTTTCTAGGAAACTAATTATTAATATCTTATTATATCATCTTTCTATCTTCAAGTGGGCCATTTACAGGATTTAAATTTACAGGTGTGTTTCCTATTAAAAAAGAAAAGAAAGTACATGTTTGATCTGCCCCATTTGTGAATTACCAGTGTATAAATTAACATTTTCGGATTATATCTCTATGATCTACACAACATTCCAGTTATCTTCCGTGCGATAAGCAGACGCGTTTGTTTTAAAACATAAAACGCGAAAGTAAACAGAGAATAACACCATCGTGGTGCTGGTGAAAAAACACCTATTCTTAATCATACGTGCGCCCACTGACATAGACTTACAAAGTCACAAATATCAGAGGAAAACCTGCACTGACAACACGTCACATTTGCAAAAGTCCTGGCTAGGCAGTGCTATGCCGGAGCTGGCTGGGCATCGTGTCGGTTCAGTCCCCGAAAACAAAGTACAAAGGTTAACCAATTTAATGTCATTTTACAACCTTTCGCCATTTGCCAGATATCAATTTTCGTACTACTCAGAATTGACGCCTCGTAATTAATTAAAAGATCTACTTATACCTAATTAAGGATTATGTTTATGCAACATCAAATCAGTTTTCTCTCTGAAACTCTTATTGCAAATATGACAGGAATAAAGGTGCCCTCCTATGTTATGTTGGCGTTTCTTATGCTGCGTCAGTCCATGCTTAGCACCGAACTTTCGGAAGCAAATATCACAAAAGTATTTCTTGTTTTTGTTCGTTTTTGGTGTAGTCCTCGGTTTGGTCACCATTTTTGAACCTACCTTCTCCCGGTATAAATGCACCGACGATTGGTGGGAACTTAGGGATTGCTCATCTGGAAAATGGTCTCCGCAAAGGCGACATGTTGTTTTGCTTTCATGTGACCTAAAGTGCGACAAAGAAAAAAAAATGAGAATCAAAGTTTTAATCCAACTAGGTGGAGGGCACTTTCATGCAAAGTGAATAAGTTTAAAGTTGAAGGGAGATAGATTAAAGTGTGCCACTGCAGAAAGTGAAATCTAAAAACACAATTTTATTTATCTTAAATTCCTTCATACTGAATTTCAAATCTATTCATTCCAACCTTTTTAGCTCATTACAATGTATGATTGTATACAGGGTGTTAATTAATGTCATGCAGATATTTCAGGGGGTGATAGTACTCGTCAAAATAAGAAAAAATTGCAAATATATGCATGGTCTAAAACGCGTTATTTTCGTTATACAGGGTGGCAAAGTTTCATTTTTTTTTCTCGTATTTTGCGTTTTCTCTCTTATATTCTGTTATAATTGTTTCAAATTTGGAACATCAACCATTTTTTAGAATCTCTACAATAAAGTATCGAAATTGTCGGTCGCAGAATACAGAATGTTACATTTTCTTGAATCGGCTACAATTTTATCTTTCAGAACTTCTTTTTGGAGCTCCCTGTATGAATTCCGGTATGAAATTTGAACTCTCTGTTCCTTTGTTTAGCGTTCAGGTCTCTTGCACTATTCTCGTATCTGTGACCGTTTTCGATTTATTTGCAAAAATAGCCATCGATGGAAATTAAGTGCAGGCGAAATAAAGCAGAGTAAAAAGCTATTTTTATTTGTATGTATTCTAAGTAATTAATTTCATTTTTATTTTAGATCAACAATCATATAAAAACATTACAAATTAGAAATAAATTAAAACAAAACAATTAATTAGTTATTCAAATAACAATAAAACAAAATTATAAAAACTATTAAAAATGTCCGCCTCTTGCTAAAATGTACGAATCAAGTCTTCGCCTCATGGACTGACGGACTCTGCCAAATATTCCAGGAGTATTGCGAATGAGGTCGCATGAAGCTATTATTCTGTATCTTAAATCCTCTTATGTCTGGACTGGGGCTGATACACTAATGCTTTCAGGTTTCCCAAGAAAAAGAAATCCAGGCTATTTAGGTCTGGGGATCTAGGGGGCCATGGCTGAGGTCCCCCTCGACCTATCCAACGGTTGTTAAAAATTTGATTGAGAAGTTTCTCACCTCTATGCTGAAGTGCGGTGGTGCACCATCGTGCATGAACCACATTTGGTTTCTGACAAGAATTGGTACCTCTTCTAGCAGCCCTGGGAGTTCCTCTTCAAGAAATTGACGATAATATTGTCCGTTTAGCCTGGCTGGTAGGAAAAATGGTCCTATCAAATAATCTCCAATAATGCCGGCCCACACATTTACTGAAAACTGTTCTCGGAAATTATTTTCGCGTATCGAATGCGGATTCTCTTTTGCCCAAAAATGGTTGTTGTGAAAATTGTTTATGGCATTCCTTGAGAAATTTGCTTCATCGCTAAATAAAATCGTCTTTTCAAATAACGGATTTTGGGCTAGCATTTGTAGGAACCATTGGCAAAAATTAAAACGTAGTGGGAGAAGAGCTTGAACCCTTTGGATGTGGCAAGGATACATTAAGTTGTCTATTAAAATTTTCCAGACAAGCACAAATGAAATGTTAAGTGTTCCGGCAATTTTTCTCGTACTAGTAGCAGGATCATTTTCTACTGCATTTAGGACTGCTTCCTCGACTTCAGAAGTCCTAACCGTTCTGGTTGCTCCTGCTAATTAAGTGGATTTCTTGACCGATCCATTTTCACATAGTCGATTATGTAGATTTGCGAATGTCCGTAGGTCAGGCAGTATTCGATTTGGATACCTTTGTGCATACAGTCGTCTGGCTTCAGAACAATTGCCATCGGCAAGTCCATAGATTAAATGCATCTCTGCAAAATCTTGATTTGTGAATTCAACCCTCATTAACCAGTTCAAAATAATTCCGGAACGTCAAATAAAAAAATATTTGTTACAAAATGTCAGGACAATAAACAGAATTAACAATTGCCTATCCCAGCCTACTATTTTTTTTCTCATATTTATTATTGCGCTATTTCGCCTACACTTAATTTCCATCGATGGCTATTTTTGCAAATAAATCGAAAACGGTCACAGATACGAAAATAGTGCAAGAGACCAGAACGCTAAACAAAGGAACAGAGAGTTCAAATTTCATACCGGAATTCATACAGGGAGCTCCAAAAAAAAGTTCTGAAAGATAAAATTGCAGCCGACTCAAGAAAATGTAACACCCTGTATACTGCGACCGACAATTTTGATACTTTATTGTAGAGATTCTAAAAAATGATTGATGTTCCAAATTTGAAACAATTATTACAGAATATAAGAGAAAAAACGCAAAATACGAGAAAAAAAATTGAAATTTTGCCACCCTGTATAACGAAAATAACGCGTTTTAGACCATGCATATATTTGCATTTTTTCTTATTTTGACGAGTACTATCACCATCTGAAACATCTGCATGACATTAATTAACACCCTGTATACAGGGTGTTTCGGAAGTACGGTACGTAACTTAAAGGGGTGATTCCTTATCATATTCTAAAAGAAGAAGTTCATATAAACATGTGTCTGGAGTTGCCCCGTTTTTGATCTACAGGGTGTTACAATTTTTTAAAAAAATCGTTTTTTTATAAATTCTTTAAATATCCTTTTCCCGATGTTATTGAAATATGGTACCGTTATTCATAATAATAAGGGGCTTAATTAGCTCTAACTAGATTAACTTTATTAAGTCCAGTGGCCTCTCCGGCAGCAACTTAACGAATATTATTGACAAAAAAATGTACGCCACTAACTTTTATCTAATTTTGACTTTTAACACTAGTGCCTTAAAGTAGGTATTTTAAGGCACTAGTGCCTTAAAGTAACATTTTTAAGGCTAATAGACAGTATTAAAAGTTCCATTTTTGACACGTTTGTAGAAAAAAAGTTTTAAGATGTTGAAATTGGAATAGGATAGACGATAAGGATGTGAGGCAGGAGGAAATGTTTTTCTTTATGTATTTATTGTTTAAACAGGTTATTAGCGGGTATATACTTTTTGTATGAGCAACTGCTGTGATCGTTAAGGTTTTGAAGGGAACGGGACTCATTTTCTTTACGGCATGATCAAAATCCATAAAGAGAATAAACCTATTCGTCCCGTCATCAATTCTCCCGCTTACTTTCTAGCTATTTGGCTAAACAACTTCCTGAAAGATAACCTCCCTCTTAATTTCTGGCACAGTATTAAAAATTCAATTGAACTAGTTAAGAGAATGAAGCACACAACTTTGACCAATGTTTTCATTTTGATGTCCTTTGATATCGTGAATTTATTTTCAAGTATCCCAAGAATGCAAAGTTTTCGTATAATCAAAAAACTTCTGCGATTCCGTTAATTCAACCTTACACAGATCAGGTGTACACTCTTCGATCAAAGACTGAATTGAAGGTTCAATTCTATTAATAGAATCAAGGCAGCATTGCGTCAATTAAGCTTAATCTACCCCCTGCTTCACAGGCGGAGTAGACTTAGTAATCGAACCAAAGTTAACCTCTATAAGGTGTTGGTCAGGCCGGTACTTACTTATGGAGCAGCATCTTGGTGCAATATAAGTAAGTCCGAGCTGAATAAGTTCCAGGTGATTCAAAACAAGGCGCTGAAACTCATCGCAAATGCTCCAAGATATACCATGAACCGTGTTTTGCATCAGGACTTTCAAATACCGACAATCAACGAATTCTTTTTAAAAATAATCACAGACTATTACAGACGTACGGACGTATCGACCAATATACTAATAACGGACTCGCATACGACGGCCAGACCAAACTTTACATACAAACTGCCGAAAGATTGGCTCCTCCTTGGCATAAATCTCTAACAGTAGAGAAGCACTATGATTATACACTAGAGAAGCACTACCATGATCGTCTAACAGACATGCAGCAGGCGCTAAGAACTATGCAGCTTTCCAGCCTTCATCAAATAAAGCAGCAATAGCCGAACCAAAATTCAAAATTAAGCCACAAGACCCAAAAAGTCTTCGATGAGACAACAGATGTCAAAGGATATTCCTGACGTAAAAACCCAATCAAGACCCCGTATATCAGGTGTATACTTATATAGATGAAATTTTCATGAACCATTTTAAATCCGACTACAACCTTGTCAAGAAAATTGCATTTTGGTATCCATACGTCGACGACCGGCTCTTTAAATGAATTAAATTATTTTCTCGAATTTCTCAACTCAATAGCCTGCATTCGAGGATTAGATTTACTATTAAATACCGTCTCATTTTAAAATGACATAATAACTGAATTGAATTTCAGATTTTCACAAACTGACCATTTTTCCAAAAATTGGCAGCTAATATTAAACATAAATGCTTATTTTCACCGTCTTTTATGCTATGACTAGAGGATTCCTCAATTTGGAAAAAAATATTTTCCAAACGGCAAAAAGAAACGGATTTCCTCCCCACGTTATCCAGATAACTTTCAAAAATAAACACAGAAAAAATTTATACGAAAACGCATACACCAAATTTAAACAAAAAGAAAAACTCACTAGCAAGCAATTTGTGTCTCTTCCTTACCTTGGACAAATTTTCACCGTCGTAGGTCGCTCACATAAGAAATTAAACGACAACATTTTTGTATGCTACTAATCTTTCGGCACTATTTCAAACCGGTTTTCACACTTAAAAGATACAATAGAGAACCTGGATAAAAGTGGGTTATATATGCTTTCTTGCGACACTTTCCCAGCTGAATACGTAGGATAAACTGGCCGCTCCTTTAGTACGAAAGAGAATCAAAGAACATTTAAGATCGAGCAGATTATAACATGATAACAAATCAATATTCGGCAATCACATTAAGTCTGTTAATAACTCGTTCAACACAGATACTAATTTTAAAGTTTTACACCCCTTGAAAAAAGGTAAACGACTAAATGTACTAGAGAACTCAGACATTGTACTTTCAGGGTGCCGTTCCCCTCAAGACCTTAAAGCTGGATTTATAAACTCGAAAAGTTAGTGAGGTTGAAGTTATGTTCAAGTTGGTGAAGTTCGATATTCGACAGTCCAGAATATGGCATTTACAAAGTCAGTAGCGAAGTCCGAAAAGTTTTTGTTTAATTCGTTGAACTTCTTGTCAAATAGAATGATACAGAATATTAACATAAAATTTGACTTTTAAAATTTTGACAGATGTAAATTATTATTTTCTTTGTATAGAATTTTGTTCGATTCCAAATAAAAATTAAATCGTTTTTGAGTTCCGTGCTGTGGTAAAAATGTTATATTATTACACCCTGTTTGCGGCGACATTTTTGTTTTACGCGGCTTATAGGAGAAGGCGTAGCAATCGCCGCTTTAAAACGCGACCATTAAATGTGAGGAGAATAGAGGCAGGTGGATATGATTATTTTAAAAAGATGAGGTCTTGGGATACACCACAGTTTTTCAAATATACAAGAGTGACTGTTCCAGTTTTTAATAAATGATATTGTTATATTATATTATATTATATATTACTTTTATAATCTCTATGGCCTAAGTCAGCGGTTCTCAAACTTTTTTGGTGACGGAACCCTTTTGGGAAGCAAAATACTTGATGGAACCCTACAATAAAACAATAGTTTTTAAAAGTGTATTCTTTATTAATAAGCATAATAAAAGTACAATGTAACAGTTACTAATTATTACTTACTTTACCACATGGCAAGTACAATAATAGAAGATATTAAAAAAGAAAAAATCTAACTAATGGGAGGTATGAAACTGTTTTTTATTTTTCATCAATTGGTTGATATCAGGTTTGATAGAAGACAGTTGAAGTCTCATATCAGGTTCGGCGTCCAGTCTATTGCGATATTTTGTTTTCGTGGCTGCATAGGTTGAGAATCCTGTTTCGCACAAATATGTTGTTGGGAACGGGAGAAGAATATTCAGAGCCATTTTGCCAAGCATTGGATATTCATCACGGATTCTGCACCAAAAATCGTTGAGAGGCGTCGTTTTGAACAGTGACTCCATACTTGTGTCTGATGACATTTCTAAAAGAGATTCATATATCTCGTTTGACATACTTTCGGGCTTTTCCAAGTTGGGTAAAAAAGGATTATGAATCCATGAATTCAGTTTCATTTTTGTATTCTGTTCTTCGGAAAAATACTTTTCAAAAGATGCGCGCATCGAACTGAGATATTGGACCAATTCTTCAAACACATCATCTTGAAACATTTCTGAGTCGTTATCGCTAAAAAACTCACTGAGTGACGTAAAGCTTTCTATTTCTTTCTTACCAACGCAAATAATCCAAAAATCTAATTTTCTTTTGAAGGCAGTTATTTTATTATTGGCCTGAAACACTGTTGTCTGTTTACCTTGCAATGATAAATTCAATTCGTTCAGTTTTTGAAAGATATCCGCCATAAAAGACAATCGGAACAACCAAGTTTTATCATACAAACGGTCCTTCAAATTAAAAGAAGTATCTGCTGAAAGAAACATTTGTAACTCGGCTCTAAGTTCAAATAGCCTTGTTAAAGTTTTACCCCGAGACAGCCATCGCACTTCTGTATGGAGCAGCAGTGTTTTATGTTTGCTGCCATAATCTTCACACAATAATGAGAACAATCGGGATTGTAGTGGTCGTGATTTGATAAAATTAATTATTTTTACCGCTTCATCCATAACTAATTTTAGATTTGACGGCATTTGCTTCATCGCAAGTGCTTGTCTATGCAGAATACAATGGCTGGAACTACAATTAGGCGCTTTATTTTTTATTCGTGACACTGCTCCTGCTGTTTTACCTGTCATCGCCTTGGCCCCATCTGTACAAATGTCAATGCAATTGTTCCAACTGAGATTATTTTCTTCAAAAAATATATTCATTTTATTAAAAATTTCTTCCCCGGTAGTGTTTGTGAGCAGCGGTGAACACATAAGCATGTCTTCTTCAAAAGAACTTTCATATGGATATCTCACGATAACCAGCAAGATAGCCAAACCAGCGACATCAGTTGACTCGTCCATTTGCAAGGCGAATCGTGTTTTTTGTAGACGTGTAACTAGTTCTTGTTTGACGTAGCTTGCCAGATCATGGATTCGCCGTGAAACAGTATCGTTTGATAGCGGCACAGTAGAAAGATGCTTTGCAGATTTTTCATCGAGCATACATTTTGTTATGTCTAATACACATGGCTTTATTAAATTCTCAGCGATAGTGTGCGCTTCACCTGCTTGTGCAATGCGATAGCTAACTAAATATGATGCCTCCGTGGCCTTTTCGTTGATAGTTTTTGTTACATGCATCATATTTTTTTGACTTTCCAATAACTGATCTTTTTTACGAACAAAAAATTCTTTATTCTTGTCTTTAGACTCGGAGTGTACAGTTTGTAAATGTCGGCGCAATTTGGCAGGTGCCATGGAACTATTAGGAAGCAGTTTACTACATAGCATGCAGAGAGGTGAGCCGTTGGAATCAACAAATCCGAAACTGATATACGATTCATCATACTTCCTTTTTTTCGTCTTTGAAACCGTCGAGCTTGACGTCGTGGCATCATCGTCTGGATCGGTGATTGCTATATTCTCCGCGCGTACTGTTTTTGAACATTCAGCGTCATTGGAAGATGTTGTTGCAACACGTTTAACACCTTTAAGCCAACGTTCCATTCTTCTTTATTTATAATGTTACACGTCAGGATGGTGGGGTCTAAATAATGCACAATCGTTACTGCGTATAAGAGACTAAGTTTAGTACAATGAAGAAATGTATAAAACTGAGACAACAGAATACAGCAGGCAGTAGAACAATGAACACTAGTTTCTCGCTAGCGAGCTTGTAAGTAGGTAGGTAGGAACTTATCGCTCCGAACGCTAATCGTCAACTGACTGACGAGGCGCGACGCGCGATCGCCGCTTTTATACTTAGTCCTAGACTCGATCTCGAATATTCTCGAAAATACTCGAGTCGGCGCCTTTGATAAACAAAAAGCAAAAATAAAAAGAGAAATATAAAAATTGCGTTGTAAACAATTCAGAGGCGGCTTTTATCAAAGGGACTGCGCGCTCACAAGTATACAAGTATACATGTTGATACCAAACTTATGAGATATTGTGCCAGCTATTGTAACACATGTTTATACAAATACAAATAAATAAATAAATATACCTACGCGCGGCCGCGGAGTCAAAACGTTCGAACGTTCGACCAGAGAGAGGTGCTTTGATTTTTTTTCTAAATTCTTGAGGAACCCCTACAGAGGTATCGCGGAACCCTAGGGTTCCGCGGAACACACTTAGAGTATAGCTGGCCTAAGTTGTAGATAAATTCATAATTTTGGATTAACTCGAGTAAAAATAACTTAGTGTCATCATTCTCTATACTATCCATTTCTGTTTTTTTTTCCAATTTCTGGCGCAAAACACAATACTAAGCTTACAACAAACCGAAAATTCAAATACAAGTGACGGGAGGGCGACGTAAACACCGAAAAGCCCAAACGCGACAAATAAAAGACATTTGACATTTCGCTGTAACCACATGACTTTAAAATAGCGTCTTCATTGGTCAATAAGAACCTCTCGAACTCCGAACATAAAAATTGGTTATATCGAACTTTGTACGAACTGAGTTTATAAATTGAACTGAGTGTTCCCTTTAGTTTAAATTGAAACTCTTATTTCCAACGCCAACTGAACCTCAACCTCGCCAACTTTTCGAGTTTATAAATCCAGCTTAACGATCAGAGCAGTTTTTCATACAAAAATTATATCCACGCTATTAACCTGTTTAAAGAATAAATAAATAAAGAAAATATTTTCTTCCTACCTCACATCCTTATCCTCTATCCTATTTCATTTTTCAACATCCTAAAACTTTTTACGCTTCAACCTTTCACAAGTCGATGGCCACGACGCCGACGTCGAAAAATTAAATACCTCGTAGTCAGTAACTTTATTGGTGCATTTTATTTTAATTTATTCTAGCCAACAAAAGGTTTGCTTCGCTTTCTTTTTTACTTCTCTTGTTGGCACCTCTGATGACAGCAGTTAGGGCCGAAAAGAGCCAACAAACGAGAAGCGACAATATGACATTTGGCGAAATCAATGTAGTGGGAGGTAACCCGGACAACTGTCATAAGTTTAAGCCGGCCCGTTAGTCCGGTAGTCGATGAGTTATCGTTATCGAGTTTAGTTGTCTTTTTTGTTGAAAGAAGTGTAATGTTTAACTGTTTATTTTTGTGAGTGCTGTGCTATTATAAAACTATAACTAGTAATACCTGTGGGTTTCGAGGGTGTCACTCAAAAGAGGTCAAGGAATAAGCATGTTTTTATTTCCAAAGGATCCTGAACAGTAAGTACATTTGCACCGCTATGATACATTTGTTTATACAGGGTGAGGATTTTAAAGTGTTACAACGCAATATCTGAAAAACGGCTATAAATATTTTAGTCAAATTTTGGGACGTGGATAGGGAGGTTGGGGGACAAATTTTAAAATATTTTTGATATTTACCCCCCCTCCAGATTTGATGTGGCTAGTGACAAACTTGAAATGTCAAATGGAAAGGTATTTTTTTTTTTTGATAATTCGATTCCTCGTCAATAACTACGTAAGTGAGCAGAAAATTGTTACATTTGCTCTACTAGTTGCTTAGTTACGAATTTTTCAATAAATAAAATAGGAATACTTAAAAATGATATTTCCTTAAAAAATCTAACGACGATCATGCTTCAAAAGGTGTTCGAAATGACCCCCATCCATTTCTAAACATTTTGCAATTCTTTTTTGACATGAGTTGCGCACGCGAGTTAACATTTGAGGCGTTACTAAATTGCATGCTTGTTGAATACGATCTTTCATGTTTTCTGGTGTGGTCGGTGGTGTAGCCATAACTTTCTCTTTTATAAATCCCCACAAGAAAAAATCTAATGGGGTTAAATCTGGTGACCTTGCAGGCCAATTTACAGGACCACCACGACCAATCCATCTGTTTCCAAACATTTCATTTAGTGTATCTCGAGCTTGTCGGGCAAAATGTGGCGGAGCACCATCTTGCTGAAACCATAGTTCTTGTTGATTTCCATTATTATTCAGAAGTTGTGGCAAATCGGTTTGTAAAAAATTATTATACATTTCTCCATTTAGGTGACGGTCAAAAAAATGTGGTCCAATGACTCTATCTCCGACTATGCCACACCAGGTATTAACCGACCAAGGATGTTGGTTTGGCAGAAATCTCATCCAGTGAGGATTTTGAGGTGCCCAATAGTGTAAATTGTGCCGGTTGACCTTAAATTAAGAAAAGCAAAATTGATTGAATCAGTATAAAATTAAAAATAAATCTAAATGTATGTGAATATTCTCTAAACACCCGTTAACGGGTGTTTAGATATGTATTTATTTATGTACACCCATCAAGTAGTGGATTACATATTTTTGATTATTAAAAGTTACATTAATCCATATTGATTTAAATAATTACCTGACCACAATTGGTAAATGTAGCTTCGTCAGAAAATACTATCTTTCTTAAAAATGCATTGTTTTCGTGAATTAAAGTTTGTAACCACGTACAAAATGTAATCCTATTTTGAAAGTCTTGGCCATACAATTCCTGATGAATAGTTATGTGGTAAGGATGAAAATTGTGCTTGTGTAAAATAGCCAGTACCGATTTTTGGCACATTCCTGAATCACGAGCAAGTTCCCTTGAACCAACATGAGGATTTACAGCTATTACACCCAACACTCCAACGGCCATATCGTCATTAGTTTTTGTTTGTCTTCTAACTCTGTTCTTATTTTTTAGGATTCCCGTGCTGCGGCCTCGATCTTCTAATCGCTTAAATGCCATATGAGATTTTTGAATGGCGGGAAACCTAACAGTCCACAATTGCGCCGCTTCCCGGTAGTTTTTTCTACATTCTCCCAGAATTAACAACATGTCTATTTCAATGTCATAAGATTGTTCCATAATTGCACTGAATAATGAACTTTATCAGATTATCACTACTTGTCAAAGTCAAAAGTGGTTTCCTAGGATACAACATAATTAAAGGTTTGGATAAACAATAATCATAGGTGTCATGATTTAAAATGTGTAGTTTTAAGTATTCCTATTTTATTTATTGAAAAATTCGTAACTAAGCAACTAGTAGAGCAAATGTAACAATTTTCTGCTCACTTACGTAGTTATTGACGAGGAATCGAATTATCAAAAAAAAAAAAATACCTTTCCATTTGACATTTCAAATTTGTCACTAGCCACATCAAATCTGGAGGGGGGGTAAATATCAAAAATATTTTAAAATTTGTCCCCCAACCTCCCTATCCACGTCCCAAAATTTGACTAAAATATTTATAGCCGTTTTTCAGATATTGCGTTGTAACACTTTAAAATCCTCACCCTGTATGTATTTGTTTTGTTGTATTTATCTGCTGTATTTTATTATGTGAAAGGTATATGGAAAAGACCTACCATTATTTATTATGTTATTCAAGTAAAGTTGATATTAAATGTATAAAAACAAGTACCTTTTTAAGGAAAGGCGACGGGAAGGAAAAAATATCAAACTAATCTAAAAGAACATGTTTTTATTTTCCTAGCAGATTTGTGTTTTTTTTTTAATATTCCTGAAAGCACAAGTACTTATTTTCATTTAGTAGTTTTTATCGAATAATATCATATTTCTACGCTTATAAAAAAATCATAGGGTTTTCCGAAATTTACAACTTATTTTGTTTAAACAAAATAAAATATTATATTATCTACCTACCGTTTAAATTCTAAGTACCTATAATTATTGTCCATGTACCTGTCGAGCAATTGAAAAATAGCAGATTTACCTGTAAAAAATATCCAACATACTCTTACTCTTTACAAAAAGAAAATGGTTTGTAGCATTATAGGAGTGGGCTAAGCACTTTGTTATATACCATGTCTTATACAGGGTCGTTGGTATGTATGGAAACGGTCGATTATTTCTTAAAGTAAAACAGCTAGGAAAAAATATTTTAGATGAAAGTTTTAGGGTTTTTTAGGGTGTATTAGAATTTTAGAAAAATAAGTATACAGGATGAGTCAGAAATCCGTAGGGAAGCAAAGTTACCTTTTTTTAAATGGAACACCCTATATCTTCCAATATTTTTGTATTTAACATAAAATAACAATTATTTTTTAATAAGTGCATTATAAGTCTAAACCTAATAGTTTCCGAGATATCGACTTTTGAAAAATTACATTTTTGAACTTTGACAGCTTCTAGCTTTCTAAGGGTACGTTTTAGAGTAAAACGGCTTACATGTCCCTATCTTACTTTTTTATGATCTACCCAAAAACATCAACTTGCGGTTAAACCGGAAGTACTATATTTCCGGCTTTTGAGTTACATCCGGTTTAACCGGAAGTTGATGTTTTTGGGAAGACAATAAAAAAGTAAGATAGGGACATGTAAGCCGTTTTATTCTAAACGGTACCGTTAGGAAGCTAGAAGCTGTCAAAGTTCATAAATGTCATTTTTCAAAAGTCGATATCTCGGAAACTATTAAGTTTAGACTTATAATGCACGTATTAAAAAATAATTGTTATTTTATGTAAAATCCAAAAATGTTCGAAGATATACATACCGTGTTCTATTTAAAAAAAAGTAACTTTGTTTCTCTACGGTTTTCTGACTCAACCTGTATACTTATTTTTTTTTAATTCTAATTCACATTAAAAAACCCTAAAACTTTTATCTGAAATATTTTTTGCTGACTGTTTTTACTTTAAGAAATAATCGACCGTTTCCATACGTACCAACGACTCTGTATAACATTGTTTATTTTAGTTATAGGATTGTTGATTAAAAATGTAAGAAACGGTAACAAAACTGTAAAAAGAAATATAGGGATACATAAGAAAATACTGGTATTCTGCTTCTGTATTAGTACGAACCTACTTACGCAATATCTACTTTATCCGTAAAACTTTAATTACACAAACTATATTGTAAGAAGCCAAGCTATGCGTAAGACAAGTTACGTAATATTATAATGTCTGCATTAACAAGGGTAATTTTCGCTAACGCTCTTAACGTAATTTTCGAAATCGTGTGTAATAGGCTTCTTGCCACTCTTGGTATGTAATATGCTATTTCATTTATTTTCTAAAATGTACTATCAGTAAGAAATGCACAATTAATAAAACATTTCAAAAATATTTTTATTTTATTTAATTCTTTTTTGATTTTACGAAATTTGTTGGAAAGCCAATTACACGAAACAGAGAAGATAATCATGAAAAAATTACAACCTACTAGGTACAGGGTCTTCCAACGAGGACTGAACAGGGGCTCATTTTTGAGCTTCCTTGTATTTAAAGAAAAATCCAAAATAGCCAATCGATGTACTTTTTCCTGCAGAATTCAAAAATGAAACCAAAAATTTATTTGAACCAGAAACAAAAGAGTTACGTTATGGATAAGGTGTTTTTTTAAATGGAACATAGCTTTTTTTATACGATTTTTGGAACGAGTGATTTTTTTTTTGTCCGTTCTGATTAAAATATTTAATATTGTGACAGCTATTTTAATTAAATTTTAATGTTTTATCCAGTATAATTTAACTTTAACCTGTTTGAAACATACACTAGGTAATAAAGGTATAATCACCTTTGAATCCTTCAAAGTCAAAAAATTTGACAAATTTACTATAATATTGCCGAAATGAAATATTCATTAGATGAGAGATTGCAGATTGTTATCTTGTTCTACAAATGCCAAGAAAATGCAAGAGAAGCAAGGAGAAGATTTATTGCAAATTTTCACAGAAATATATCCGTCAATACTATTCTAAGGATAAAGAACCTATTTGAGCAAAATAAAACATTACATGACAGGAAAAGAAATCCAACTATATACTAATTTAAAAAAAAAACATTAATAATTTAATTGTTCAATGTGACCTCCGTTGTTCTCGAAACATGTGCGATAACCTCTTTGTAGCCTTTCCAAACTTGCTGTTATACTGTGATTTTCCTGGTTAAGGCGATTTATTTCATTCACAATTTTCTGCATGATCTCTTCAATATCGTGGTTTCGCTGCTTGTATACCACGTTCTTTAAATGGCCCCAAAGAAATGTGTCTAATATTGACAAATCGGGACTATTGGGTGGCCAAGCATAGGTTCCATTTCTACCAATCCATTCTTCATGGCGTCCGTTTAAATATTGAGTAACCTCACGCACGGCATGCGAAGGGGCCCCATCATGTTGCCAAATTAAATTTTGATATTCTTCCAATGGGAAATCTTCCAAAAAGTTCTCAATTTCGTTTTCTAAGAACTCGTAGTATCTCTGTCCATTTAAAGTCCCGTTAAAAAATATTGGTCTCAAAATTCTATTATTTTTTATGCCACACCAAACATGGATTGAAGTCCTTCCTTGAAATTTAATTGTCTGAAATTTTCTTGGATTTCCAACGGCCCAGTGATGATTATTATGTCTATTGAAAACCCCCGATGTTGTGAATGTGTCTTCGTCAGTCCATAAGATATTTCTGAATAAATTAGGGTCTTCGTTTTCTTCCCGAATCACAATTTGGGAAACAAATTGGAAGCGAAGTTCTTTTTGTGCCGGTGTTAGATGTTGAAGTGGAACGATATGATAAGACTTTAATTTATGATTTCTTAAAGTCCTGTGAACAGTTCCTTGGGTAACTCTTCTGCGTTTTACACCGCCGCCGTATTGAACGTCCCGAACTGCGTCCGAAATTGATTTGGTTGGATTCAGTCGAAAATAATTAACAATGGCACGGTCTCGATTTCTATTCCTTTCTGGATTTCTTTTTCTGTCATGTAATGTTTTATTTTCCTCAAATAGGTTCTTTATCCTTAGAATAGTATTGACGGATATATTTCTGTGAAAATTTGCAATAAATCTTCTCCTTGCTTCTCTTGAATTTTCTTGGCATTTGTAGAACAAGATAACAATCTGCAATCTCTCATCTACTGAATATTTCATTTCGGCAATATTATAGTAAATTTGTCAAATTTTTTGACTTTGAAGGATTCAAAGGTGATTAAGCTTATACCTTTATTACCTAGTGTATGTTTCAAACAGGTTAAAGTTAAATTATACTGGATAAAACATTAAAATTTAATAAAAATAGCTGTCACAATATTAAATATTTTAATCAGAACGGACAAAAAAAAATCACTCGTTCCAAAAATCGTATAAAAAAAGCTATGTTCCATTTAAAAAACACCTTATCCATAGCGTAACTCTTTTGTTTCTGGTTCAAATAAATTTTTGGTTTCATTTTTGAATTCTGCAGGAAAAAGTACATCGATTGGCTATTTTGGATTTTTCTTTAAATACAAGGAAGCTCAAAAATGAGCCCCTGTTCAGTCCTCGTTGGAAGATCCTGTACCTATATTTTTTATTTTAGTGTAAAGCATTTTCGTCATCGTTTTAGTGCTTCTTTTAGTGTAATAACCCGGATAACTGTCAAAATTTCAAGGTGAAGGACATATAATTTGGTCCCCATTTAATCAATGGTAAACTCGGGATTTTGTCGCTTCTCGTTTGTTGGCTCTTCTCGGGTTAGGGTAGGATGATTGTTGTGTTGTTTTTTTAAAGAAGGAAATACCTATTGTTTTTAATTTGCTGGCTTTATGTACTGTGATAATGTATTCTGCTGTTTTGTATAATTTTGGTGCGCAATCAACTTCTCCCTTACGCTAAGTATTTTTTAAGCCTGTAAGTGAAAATTACTTAACTATTTGCATAGCCTATACCTGCTACCACAACCTAACTACTGTCCTACTAAAACCAGATTTTTTTTTAAGTCTGAAACAATTTTGTTTACTAAAAAGTCTTTTACCAATTTTCTAAAGTGTTGATTTTCATATTGTAGGCAGCCCTGACGATGAACATTTGTGGCCGAAATGCGTAGGTGATGTAATAAAGTACATTTTGTTTACCCTAATATTAAAAGGTTCCCTCTCGATAGCAGTTACGACTTCGTAATTTTTTTTGTTATTTTCTATATTCAAATGTTTTTTTCTGAAGACAGAATATACAAATTTGGATGAAAATCTATACCTTCTGTATATAACTTACTTAATATGTGCTAACAGGGTTCTTTTTTGCAAAAATTCTTTGTGACAAGTGGGACAAGCCAATGGTTCTTTTCCATGCAGTCTTTCATGATTGTCGAGTTCAAATTTTCTTGTAAAGGTAGCGCCACACTCTCCACATACAAAGGAAGTTAACGATCCATGGAATCTAAGATGCATCACCTAAAATAAATATATAATTATTGTATAATTCTGCTGCCATAAACGAGTTAACTAAACAAATTAGTACAATTAATTTTTCAAAAAAAAAAATTTATTCTAAAAAAATTATTTAAAAAACTAATAAAACTCTATAGGGTCTTCTCGTCTTCTAATATTATTTAAGCTTTTCGTGTTCAATCATATTATGGTTGAATTGAAAATGTTGTCGGGATAGCATCTAGAATAATAATTGCTTGCCAACGTTTCGCAAATTTTGTAAATTTGTACGCCTGAATGTTAGGGGTTTTAATGTAATTTGATAATCATATGTAAGCAGATTAAAACATTTTGGTGAATATCAATAAGAACTTTTAAAAAATGAAAAACGATTTCATAAAGAGCTAGTTACGATCACTGAAACTTATATCGAAATAATATATTAAAGTACAAGGTTTATAAAGCATGATTTTAGCGCACATGTCCATGTGAGAGAACAAGCCGCTAGCGGAAATTTAATCAAGTAATTATTATGAAACACAAATAGAAAAAAGCATCGATGATATGAAATCAAAACAGAAAAAATATTTTTTGTACAACTGTCAAAAAAAGTTGACATTTTTTCATCGCTATCGATACGTAAACCTTTTGTTTTTTTAACAGTGAAAAAAAGACTTTTTTTCACGGTGAAAAAAAGACTTTTTTAACTGGAAAAATGATTTACAAAAAAAACGATAAAACATTACTTTTTAAAAAATGTATTGAATTTTTTTGTACAAATTTACTAATTAATTACCAACTACCAAAAAATCTCATTTGTTACAATAATAATTGATGGTGAAGTTCGAACAATTGCTTCCAATATTAATTCCCGAAGCTAGTCCACCTTGCTGCTGATCAGAAACGCTAGATATTCCTTGAAAAGTTGAGTCCACAATTGTATCAGTTATATTGATTTGTTTGGAAGTAGAGGAACAATTTAATTTATTAGAAATATCAATTTTATTACTCAAACTATCTTCTATATATCCTTCTGCTATGGCGGCAGATTTCCAACCACCGTGGCGTTTTATAGATGTCATGTTACCCCCTGCATTGGCTAAGAGAGTTGCAGAACTCCTCCTAAAACAGTGACCTGTGTAGCTCTTATGCAATTCTTTTCCCAGCCATTTTGCAATCAAGCTAGGAATTTCCCCTATTTTATTTATTCCCACATGTTGGTCAACACATTTTCCTCTTGAATATTTTAAAAATAATCTCTTTTTGTGTGTATGGGACGGCCTTAGTACTCTATACTTGCGATATATCTCAATATAATCAGAATTTGAAACGGTAAACATTCTTGGGCAATAGGTCTTTGTATCCGGTATTTTAACAATCAATATAGACCCGGTATCTTCAATGTCATCAATAGTTACCTTCAATAATTCTTCACGGCGACAAGCACCGCTGATTCCCAAAATTAACGCAACCTACAATTAAAAAAATATTGAAATTACTGAAATAATACAAAATTTTGATCATCTGTACCTTATAAAGTAAATTTGTTTCATCATCAGCTTCTTGAATGAATTTATTAATATCGTCTCTCGATAAAACTTTAGATTTCTTCCCTCGGTATCCGACGTTTTTGTTCTTAATAAAAGGCACCAATTTTGAAAACTTCTTTATATCAATATTTTCTTTAACATTCAATGTACTCTTCAACATTGAGTAGACACTCCATAAAGTAGAAGGTTTTACAGTTTTTGATTTCTCCTCAAAATAGCATATAAGTACCTTTTCAGACACTTTTTGTATATTTTTCTTGCCCCACCATTCACGGAATTGGTTATAATTTTTCTCGTATATAAATTTTGATTTCGCCGGTAACATGTTAGCTATAGCCGAATTTGCTATATCGGCTATATCTGAAGGAATCTCGCTATCACTATCGTAATCTACATCCACTTTAAGTACTTATACTATTTATTTAAAAAATTGCAATAAATATGAACAGCTATCAACGTATGACAACAAAACAAGCAACGTGCCAACAAACCATTTCTATAGTAACGACAGGGCTGTTAACTTGATTATGTGAAATTATATGGTAAAATTTTTATTATAATATACAATTTTACCGATTAATTCAAACTTTCAGTTGTACAAAAAATGTTGTTTGTATTTCGTTTGTGAAATTCGTGTTTTAATGGCACATTCGAGAGAATTTTTCGCCTCGACCTGCGGTCTCGGCAAAAAATTGACACTCTCATATGCCATTAAAAAAACACTCACTTCACGCACTTAATACAAAAATAACTATTTTCTAATTTTGTTTTATAAGAAATTTGTTTCGACACCGTTTTCAGTATCGAAACAGATCTGTTTCGGCACCGTTTTTTTATTTAAAGGTTGGCATTGGTAATATTTAAATGTTTTATTCTGTTGACGTCTGACGTTTCCTGTTATTGTGATCCATGAGAAAAGAAAGTTTTCGGGATTTCTCTGGTAAAAGTTGATTTATCGTTGTATTAGCAATATCCCTTAACTCAGGGGGAGTTGTGCTCCATATTTTTTTAATTATAATTATGAACAACTCTATGAAATATTAAAACACAAATTTCGTGACAATGACACAAAGAAAATATTATTTATTGTCAAGGCTACTATGATAAAAGTAAAATAGTATTACCAACATAGAATTTAGACATACAAATTTACAAAATTTGAAGGGTTGATTTTATTTTTAAATATGTATTTTCTTATTAAAAAAAAATACAAAATAGAAAAAATAGTATAAAGTACGTGTTTTATAAAGCAGTTAGAGCACTTGTCCCGTTAAAAAACTCGCCGCAGGCGTCTCGTTTTTTAACATGGACGCGTGCTATAAGATGATGCTTTATAAAACATGTACTTTAATATACTATTGGGGGAGTTAAACTAAACTCATCCTGCTCCATATTTTAAAATTATGCAGGCATGTTAGAAAAATTAGACAACTTCGTGACAAAATGGCTGACACGGAAATAAAATTATTTGTTGATTTCAAGGCTAACATGATAAATAATTTAATTGTATTACCAGCATAAAATTTAAGCCTAAAAATTTTGAAAATCTGTATGTTTTATTTTCTTTTTAAATATGGATTTATTTATTGAAAATAATGCCAAAATAAAAAGAAATAGTATAAAGCACACTTTTATAAAACTGTTAGCGCACTTGTCCGTTACAAAACTCGCCGCAAGCGGCTTGTTTTCTAACATGGACGCGTGCGCTAAAATGAGCTTTATAAAACTTGTACTTTAATATACTATTTTAACACTGATGATAGAGTTACATAAATAGACAGTAGATCCACTACCCCCATATTTTCAATTTAGCTGGCACCGCTCGAATTCAAAGTGAAACCAGTTCTAACTGGATAGTGGCCAGCACGAGCACTTATCTGGGCCTTAACGAGGGACAGTTGGAAAACTATTCTGCTTGAATGGTCGCGTCTGATGAACATAATTATTTAGACATTCTTTGTTTTTTAGTCTCCTAATAATTTCTAGATATAAAAAATTCGTGGGTTAGGGAGTGGCAAATAACACAAATTTATTCTCTGCGACGTTTCGTAAATGTATTGTTACTTTTTCAAGCACTGAAATAAATAGAAACAGAATACCTGAATATTTAGTGTTCCTGTGCACACATCAGCAAACTATTTCCACAGGTAATCCAGGAAATTTTATACATTTTCACATACGAAAACTAGGACTCTTTGTGTACGTACTACTATCGCGCTTGTCAAGGAACCACTGATTTTTAAAACCTTGGAAGCAAATACATATATGAGCCTAAAAAAACTATAACAGCAATTTTTTTATTTTATTTTTATTTATAAACTTCTGATATTGATTCTTAAGTGTTCCAATCCGTGTTGGCAAATTTGAGACAATGCGTTCACTGTAATGTATGCACAGGTCCATCATTACCAATTATATGGTATTTTTCTAATTTTTTTAATATTTTATTTTTCATTCTTTATTTTTTTATAGATTACATAAAACAATAATTAGACATACAAGCAAGCAACAAAACGATCTTCATTAAGGTTATAATGTGTGTTAATGGTAATTATTGGTGGTGCTCCGAATAAATTTTTAAAATGTTAGTATACAGGGTGTTTCAATAAAAACTGCCAGGCCAATTATTTCGAAAACTATATGTGACATGTAAATTCTGTAAACGCCAGTTTTTAGCCTCTATGATTGGCTTCACAACTGAGTAAAAAATGTGTTTAAATAATACAAGATGTAGGTGGCGCCATGGTGCAAAGAATTTTTCCAATGACAGGAACTTTTAAATGTTGTGGTTCTTAAAGATAATTAATTTTTAATCAAATTATGTCTCATAAAAATTTTTGATAAATCCAACATGAACGGAGATATTGGGGGTTAAGTTTTTTATTAAAATAATTTTAATGTGTATTTTAATTATAAATACTTTTAATATCCTTTAGCAGATTTTAATTTGATTTTGGTAATGATACTTTGAGTGATAAAACGCTCGTGTAGCGCTAAATTATTACGTCCAGTGACGTCTCAGGGGGCGCCTTAACAAATAATATTGGCAAACAATAAGACACCACTGAGTTTTTGGTAATTTTTATATTTTTTTCGGATTAAGCAACTAAAAATATCCTTTTATTGTCCGTTAAATTGTTTTCATATCTTGCTTCGTTTTCGAGAAATAAAAATGCATGTCTCTGGAAAACAAAAATCATTAAATAATTAACATTATTAACACTCAGTGTCAGTGTCAGAATTTGCAATTTCTACATTTTTAAAATAAAAATGGTTCACCATACAAATCAAGACAAATTGAACATGGTTTTAGTTTATGGAGAATGCCATCAAAATGCTTCAGAAGCTGTGCGCTGCTATCGAGCTCGTTTTCCAGATAGACCAAGGCCCGATCGCAAATCTTTTGTAGCTTTGTGTAGCAACTTAGCTACATATGGTAGCTTTAAAAAGGGAAAGGTTCCAAGAAGGAAGAGGGGTACGAATGACGAAAATGTAGCTATAGTCCTACAAACAGTAGAAAATAGCCCACAAACGTCATTACAAAAATTAAAAGATGACACTAATATTACAGTAAGTTCGTGTCGCAGAATCCTAAAAGGAAATGGGTTTTTTCCATACAAGATTCATTTAGTGCATCATCTACAACCAGAAGATTACCAGCGCAGATTAAACTTTTTGGCACATTTTCATATTCTTTTTGAAGAAAATCCAAATTTATTAAACCAAATTATGTGGAGTGACGAATCCCGGTTTCACAATAATGGACTAGCTAGATGCGACAGGAAAATCCTAACTGGATGCGACAGACTAAATTTCAAACACGATTTGGGGTAAATTTTTGGTGTGGTATTGTAAATGGTTACATAATCGGGCCCTATTTGTACCATGAACATTTAACTTCAGTTCGTTATTTACAATTTCTACCAAACGATCTCCCTTTGTTGTTACAAAATGTAGGAATTGACGTAAATACTATGTGGTTTTATCAAGACGGTGCCATAGCACACAATAGCAATATCGTTATGAATCATCTAAATGTGACGTTTCCAGGAAAAGTGATCAGCACAAATGGGGATCTTAGATCACCAGCAAGGTCCCCTGATCTCACCCCGATGGACTTTTATTATTGGGGCTACTTACAAAATGAAATCTACAAGGAATCAATAGAAGACATGGCTGACCTTTACAACAAAATTTATGATACTATAGCCGCTATTAATCGAAATACACTATTGAGAGTTTGCAGAACCGAATTATTATATCGATTTGTTATGTGTGTGTATGAAAACGGCAATAATTTTGAACACCTCATTCGACCCCATTAGTTAGTTTTTGGTATTGTTCTAATAATTTCTCATCAGTTCTTTCATAAAATTTAAAACATCTTTTAATTTTATTTTATTATGCTTTAATGTTTTAACTTTGCTTTTAAACAACAAAAAATACAACGTATTGATAATTTATGGTTTTGTTTCTTAATGCATGTGCAATAAAATTGTTTTTATTTTTATTTCTCGAAAACGAAGCAAGATATGAAAACAATTTAACAGACAATAAAACATCTTTCTTTTATATCGCGTTTTCGGTTCACAGAAACCGACGATTGGCTTTCAGCGCCACCTGACATTAGATACCTGCTTATGCGGGATCCATTCCAGCGTTTGGTCTTCTCTAAGACCTCGCTGGTCTGGTTAGGTGGATAGCTCGATTGCTACGAGATGTCGCCACGTGTAACATCTCGCATATGTTTATAAACAATAAAAGGATATTTTTAGTTGCTTAATCCGAAACAAATATAAAAATTACCAAAAACTCAGTGGCGTCTTATTTTTTGCCAATATTATTTGTTAAGGCGTCCCCTGAGACCTCACTGGACGTAATAATTTAGCGCTACACGAGCGTTTTTCACAAAAATTATCATTACCAAAATTAAATTAAAATCTGCTAAAGAATAATAAAAATATTTATAATTAAAAACTTAACCCCAAATATCTCCGTTCATGTTGGATTTATCAAAAATTTTTATGAGACATAATTTGATCAAAAATTAATTATCTTTAAGAACCACAACATTTAAAAGTTCCTGTCATCGAAAAAATTCTTTGCATCATGGCGCCACCTACATCTTGTATTATTTAAACACATTTTTTACACAGTTGTGAAGCCAATCATAGAGGCTAAAAACTAGCGTTTACAGAATTTACATGTCACATATAGTTTTCGAAATAATTGGCCTGGGAGTTTTTATTGAAACGCCCTGTATATTACACCTAATCCCTGTGTATTTGACCTCAAATTGATAGTATTATTTAAGTTTATGTGAATAATTTCGCTTATATTTCGTTTCAACCAGTTGCCCTCTTTATCTACAATTTTGGTGTTATGAAATTCAAAGTTATGGCCCGTTTCAAAATGGTGTGATGCCAATGCAGTTTTTTCAGCCTGTGCTTGATTGTGATTTTTACAATCATTTTTATGTTGGTTGAGCCTAGAACCCAAATATTGTTTAGTTTGACCGACATAAGTCTGACCCCAGAAAACCAACCTGCCTGACCACAAGAACACGGAATCTTATAAATGACCTTAGATTGTTTTTTTTTTAGAGTTGAATCCTTAAGTTTTGTACATAAAGAGGCTGTTGTTTTGGTATTATAGAAAACTAGTGGAGTGTGAGTTTTATCTATACAATTATTGATTTTTTGAGATAGACCCTTAATGAAAGGAAATTTGTAGTACCTAATATGCGATTTTGGTGTGGTAACAGGTATTTTTTGTTTTATGTAGTAGGTATGAATACATTGGTTAATAGAAGAGGAAGGGTAGTTGTGTTGTTTTAAAATTTTTTCGATTTTTATTAAATTTTCATCATTGAAAGATGGGTGGCTGAGTTTATTAGCCCTGTGTAGTAATCCAGTGATTGTACCTACTTTATGTGAAGTTGGGTTGTTGGAGAAATACTTAAGAATTCTTCCTGAGCTTGCTGGTTTGTTGTACCATTTTGTGAAAACTGATCCGTCATCATTTCTAATGACCTCCGCCTCAAGAAAAGCAATTTTGTTGTCTGTTTCAACTTCAAGGGTTAATTGGATTTTTGGATGGTAACTATTGAAATATTCGAGAATTACATCACAGCTGTTTTCGGGAATGGCTGTGATTGAGTCATCAACATATAAATAAAAAAAGGTAATTTAAATGGGAGTTTCTTTAGAATTGTTGTTACTAGGTCATTCATTACCATGCTTGCAACTGTGGGGCTTAAGGGGTTGCCCATAGCGCTGCCATCCAATTGTATACATGTGAAATTTTTAAAAGTAAACTAACTAGACTCAAAACAGAAAGCTATCATATCCAAAAAAAAAGGTTTTTTTGGTATACTCGTATAAGCGGATATATATCCCCAATTCCTGGATATGATTTCAAAAATAAGTAGTTAGTGAATAACGAGATGACGTCAAGGGATATCAATCTGTGGTCAGGTAGTAACACAGTTTCTTTTAAAAATTCCAAACCATTTTGAAACAGGCCATAACTTTGAATTTCATAACACCAAAATTATAGATAAAGACTCGGATAAAGAGGACAACTGGCTCAAACGAAATATAAGCGAAATGATTCACATAAACTTAAATAATACTACCAATTTGAGGTCAGATACACAGGGATTAAGTGTAATATATACTATAATTAAAAAAATATTCGGAACACCAGCAATAATTACCATTAACACACATTATCACCTTAATGCAGATCGTTTTGTTGCTTGCTTGTATGTCTAATTATTGTTTTATGCAATCTATAAAAAAGTTTATAAATAAAAATAAAATAAAAAAATTGCCGTTATAGTTTTTTTAGGCTCATATGTATTTACTTCCAAGGTTTTAAAAATCAGTGGTTCCTTGACAAGCGCGCTAGTAGGTACGTACACAAAGAGTTCTAGTTTTTGTGCGTGAAAATGTATAAAATTTCCTGGATGACCTGTGGAAATAGTTTGCTGATGTGTGCACAGGAACACTAAATATTCAGGTATGATAGTTTGTAGTGTTTAATTTATTTATTGTGGCATGTTCTGTTTCTATTTATTTACTGCTTGAAAAAGTAACAATACGTCGCAGAGAATAAATTTGTATCATTTGCCACTCCCTAACCCACGAATTTTTTATATCTATAATTATTTAGAGCGCTACGCTCACTTGCGGTTTAAAATTCTATCGATTGATGAATTTTTACTGAATACTTATCGAACCCTCCGCCCCGTGCAGCAGCTGATGAGACACTGCACGCGGTGCAGCTGCCTGGTCGGCTTTCTGCTTTTGATGTGAAAACATCAAAGGATTTTGGGTTGGGTGAGTGCCTCTACTCGGTGATATTTGTACTCTGACAGAGTAGCGTCTAAAGCGTGTGTATGATGTGTATGTATAGATGACTTCTTCTGAGCAACAGGGTCAAGTGGGGGTTAAAAATGTAAATAGTAATTACCAAGCGCTAATAATTTTAAATTTACAGCTAAATTTAAAAGCCCCATCAATTCGGGACGAATTACGTTGATATTATTCTCAAACCGTAAAAGTACTACATGGACAAGTTTTCAGGATAGGTAAAGAACCTTAACTTTCAATGTTTTGTTTTTGGCATCTAACTTTTTGAGGGCATCCACGGTATTTACGTATTAACAATTAGTACCAAATTCCTACTCTAAGGCCGCGAATTTACATGCAAAAAAACATCTGCGAGAAGTGCCCGACAAGACACATTTGCTGTTCCGTTTGCACGCGCGCTCGCGGTATTTGTGAATGAGATAATTTGTTGGACTTAACGTCGACGTGTAGAATATTCAGGATATCACTTTCAATATGACTATAAATCGAACATTTCAGGCTCGCCAGCATCTCCTTGTTTGTAGTAAGACATTTTTAGTGTTTTTGTCGTAATAGATATAATAATAATAATCAGGGCCGTTCCAACCCGGGGGTGCCAGGGGTGCGGGGCATACGGGTGGCAAGTCAAGGGGACGGCGACAGCCGCCCAGTTAAAAAAAACGAATTTAAAACTAATTTATTAGTAAACTAATCAATATAAAAATATTATCATTATACTAGGTAACTACTTACAGTTAAAAATGCATTTTACAAGTATAACTGGAAATAAATAACACAACACTGGTTTTAAAGATGCTACTCCACGTCGCAACCAGTTGGGAAATACATTGTTGTTTTTTGTTTTAACACGTTTTACCCCATTATCTCATCAAATCGCGTCACATCGTCAGCATCGCGTCGGTGCGGGCGGTTTTTCTCAGGTTGCAGGAAATTACTCGTTTATGCGCTGAGCCTATGCACCGGGATAATTTTGAACGTGTCAATCCCAACAATTGAAAATTACGAATGTAAAGATGAGGTTCCAAAAAATCCAGAAGACCAACAAAATAATTTTTTGTAATATTGGACACTGCATTATCAAAAATAGAAGAAAGGTTCGAACCTCGGTTCGAACAGATAAAACGACATCACACAGTTTTCAATTTTCTCAACAACCTAAATAATTACCTTAAAACAGATAGAACAAATAAGTCTACAAAATGTAAATCTGTGGAAAGTTTGTTACATGATCCATCTAAAAATGAAAAAGATATTATAGCTGAAGATTTATGCGATTAAATTCATAACATTGCACCCTATATTTCCCCTGAAATGAACGCGTTAAATGTGATTCAATTACCTATTTACAAATAACCTCATCTATCTGTTTCCAAATTTAGTGATTGCGATATGAATTATTTTAACATAGCAGCTGACGAGACTGTAACATTTGATTTTCTTGTAATAATAGGTACCTAGGTACTTTTAATTCTGGGCTTTTAATGTAATTGTTTTGATCCGTTCCTTTATCACAACCCTGTATATAATATCGATTTGGTAAAATTATTCCAGTAAACAATTTGTTAAGCACTTAATACTTTTATCCCACTTGACCCAATACCTAATACACCATGGCAAATTTCCAATAATTAAATTAAAACTTTTTCTAATTAAAATATTGAATGGAACTCATACTTTCAAAAGCACACCTAAAAATCATTTATTCTTACCAAGTGATTCTCCTGAGCAAAAGTATCACCACATTCTTTACAAACAAATGGCCTTTCACCTCTATGAAACTTTTCATGTGTTATCAGTTGTTTTTTAAGGGGAAAGCTTTTGCCACATTCCCCACAATGAAATGGCTTATCCCTTTTATGAACCTAAAATTAAAAAAAAGATTAAAGATAAACGTCTAAAAGGTCATGCCCACATTAGAACTGTACTTTTGGTACCTAAGTAGTATCATAATTGCTAAAACCATAAAGCATACCCTATAGAGCGACATCCAACAGTACATACTTTGGTTAAATAATTGGTAGTGCCAGTGGTGGATGGAGTAAGAAGTACATTTTTGACTCTAGCTAGAGTATATTATACAGGGTACCTATATACCTAATAGTACAATAATTTCTAGTTATACAAGAATTTACTTCATGGTCATGGTCTACATAAGTATATCTAAGAGTTTTTGATTATTTATATTAGTCACCAATTATTTCTGCTTCTGACTTAGGAAAGTGATGTTCCTTAAACTTAGAATCAGAACATCCAGATACATAATATCTCTATGCAGATATTATCATTAAGTACTTTGAAATGAAATACCAAAGATGAGGTATGTAGTCAATACTGTTAGTATTGTCTGCCAGTACCTAAAGTAAGTGTTTCAATCTGTAGCTAGTAAGTATCCGTAAGAGAAGCCACATGTTAAGCTCCTTCAACAGCGACAATCCATGGACATGCTATCTTTGCCTACATATTCTTTAAACAGTTTTGGTAGACAAAGACTAAAACGTCGGCCTATGCTGGTCCCATCATGTCACCTGCACTTCACCGGAGGGTCGATATCAGCGCTTGCGGTAGATGGACTCTGGCTCCTAGCATATTTTGGCGCGAGGATATGCTTTGTGGGCCCAACAGTACCTAGATTGTTACCATGGAAATATATGATATTTTGTTAAGTAAGCCTCTCAGTAAGCCTGTTGTGTATGTTTTGTAGTTCTGGGACGAAAGTAGGTACTTTTGTCCCTCCAAACGGGGACTAAAGTGCATTCTAGCAACATATAATTTTAAAAAACAACTGAGAACCTGTTTATTTATCCTGTAACTAAATGACTTTTGTCTTTCAAAGTAAACTAACAAAATATCTCGCAAAATATTCAACTGGCACTAAATTGTGACATTATCAGGTGTTCTTATATTACCTACATATCACCTTACCTTAGTAATATTGTTTTTCAAAGTAAGAAAAATAGCGTTTAAACCAAGTATAAAGATGGCCGACAAAGACAAGTCAACTCAACCGACTGCTGAAGAAAAAAGCTGTTTATACTGTAAAAGCGGCGTTAATACAGGCGTAAAGTGTCAAAGGTGCAAGGGATGGTTCCATAATTCTTGTGCACTAAGAATCACCGGCTTAAAAGTCCTTAGTGGAAGCAGAGGAATTGTACAATGTTCATGCACTCAATATGAGGTTAAGCAAACACAAACACCAAATAACAAAACTGAAGTTTCCACAAATACAGAAGCAGAAATAGGCAATGTAAGTTCCGATTTATCTATTCAAGAGCTGATTAATTGTAAGAATGCTGTAATATCCGAACTTCGTGAAAATAAAAATTTACAAAACAAAACAATAGAATTACTAGAAGAGAAAATTGGTTGGCTGCAGCAAAAAAATGCTAATCCCACAGATTGGAATTTGTTTATAGATAAAAACAATTCCAAGGTAAACAAACTAAATGCAAATAATAAGAAACCTGAGAATCGAGATACACTGCTCAATAAAAATACTGTACCCCAGTGCGAAAACCAGTATGATGCTGAGAAATCAAAAATTGGGCAAAACAAGTTGAATGAGATAAAGATCCTAACACCAAATCAACCTAATAGCCATAAAAGTTCAACTCATGAGTTTGAGATCCGACAGAGGGAAGTAATGGATGACATTATTAATCTAGCCACAGCACCAAGAACCAATATCAACAAAAATATCGATAGCGATGGATTCAGGACGGTTTAATATAGAAAGAAACGTACTTTAACAAAATTCGGCTCAAATGATTCAGAGTGCCAGATTGCTGCAGTAGAAAGCCGACGAGATATATTTATTTCACGGCTACATCCCAATACATCAAAGGACCAAATTATTTCACATCTCAAAGAGAAAAATATAACACCTTTAGATATTGAAAAGCTTAACATTAAATCTGATCAAATTGCTGCTTTCAAAATAACTGTACCTTTCACTGGATCTAAGGCCATTCAAGAACCAGAAGTGTGGCCAAAATATACAATTATAAGACCATATAACAAGCCAAGAAATTTTCGCAGGCCAGCCTTGGACAACCGGGAGGAAGCCCTAAAATAAACAAACCTAACTCTGATTGTCTTTCCAAGATATCAGTGACGCATATCAACATACAATCTGTTAGAAATAAAACACTTGAAATTGAAACTTATCTTCAGAGTTGCTCATGTAGTCACGATGTACTCTGCCTGAGTGAACATTGGTTGGTAACCCATGAGTTGAGCTCTTTAAAAATTGCTAATTACAGAATAGGTTCACATTACTGCAGATCTTCATACGGTCATGGTGGTACGCTAATTTTATGTAAACCCAACATTAATTTTATTGAACGTACTGATATTTCTTCACTCAGTATCGAAAAAGTTTGCGAAATTTCTGCTTTGGAAATTTCTAAAAATAATATAATCATTATTACCATTTACAGACCTCCCACCCCTGATATGAATAGTTTTTTCTAAGTAATAACTCAAGTTTTTGAGAAGTTATGTAAAAGATCTTGTGATGTCATAATTAATGGCGATTTCAATATTGCCTTTCATTCTAATAATGCAAACAACTTAAATTTTACCAATTTATTAAAGTCCTATAATTATATCCCATGTATACATGATAGCACAAGAGGTCAGAACTGTATCGATAACATACTTATTAACTTTCACAACAAAAATATTTTTTCCACAGCTGTCTTGGATCTCAAAATGTCAGATCACAAGGCAGTATCTATTGATGTAAATATAACAAAGGAAAAACAAACATTTGAATATAAAATTATTACTCCAATTACCGACAATGGTCTAAGCCTCTTCTTCAATATGGTAGACACGACTGACTTCTCATTCGTAAGTAATCATATTTTTACTGTAAATATCATATCCGAAATGTTTCTTGAAAAAATTATTAATGCAATGAATCTATCATTCACGACAAAAACAATAAAGGTAGATAAAAATAAAACAACTCACGTATCATGGTTTAATAACGAATTGAAAATACTCCGAGAGCAGCTTAACTTTGTATATGATTTTTATCACCAATATCCAAATGATAGAAATAAAGAACTTTACATCAATTTAAGAACTTTTTATAGAAACAAAATAGCTCAGTGTAAAAAAGATGCCAATGATAGATTTATAAATTCCAAGTCTAACAAAATCAAGGCCATGTGGGATGTTGTAAATAGTTTCCGACCTTCCAAAAAGAAACTGATTAGTTCAGATGTTTTGGATGCTAATGAAATTAATAATTTTTTTATACAACAGCCTTTAATTACTATAAATAACATTTCAAAATCAAGCATTTCGCCTACACATTTTCTTAGCAATTGTCCGTATCAATTTAATTTTTCAGACATCACCCCTAATACAGTAAGGGAAGCTATAGACAGTCTAAAGAATTCTGATAGCAGAGATATATATAATATCAACGTTAAATTAATAAAATCCATAAAGAATCTGATTGTGTCTCCTTTGACCAAACTATTTAATAAATGTGTTGAGCTTGGGCAATTTCCTGATTCCTTCAAGACAACAAAAGTGGTCCCCATTCATAAAACAGGTTCCATTGATGACTGTGCTAACTACAGACCCATAAGCATTATTCCAGTTATCTCTAAGATTTTTGAAATAATTTTATCAAGGCAAATTTATAATTATATGGAGTCCTATAGTATTTTTGACTCTTCACAACATGGCTTTCGAACAGGAAAAAGCACAGAGTCGGCTGTCATTGCTTTGATGGACACAGTCGTGTCTGAATTTGAGAATGGGGGCTTTGCTGGGGTCACCTTTTGCGACCTTAGCAAGGCATTTGATTGCGTCTCACATGACATACTTATATCTAAGCTTGGACACTACGGTTTCAGTCCCTCAGGTTTGTCACTTATTCGTACTTACTTGAATGGCAGAATTCAGAGTGTTTATTATAATAATCGCCTATCAGAACCCGATGTTGTTGGTGTGGGTGTGCCGCAGGGCTCGGTGTTGGGGCCTGTCCTTTTCATAATCTATATTAATGATCTTCCGGCCAGCGATCCCTCCACCGACTTTGTGCTGTATGCTGACGACACAACCTTGGCCAATACAAATATTGATTTAACCAACCTTGAACTTGTCATGCATGAGGCGCAATCGAGCGCCTTGCTGTGGTTTGAGGCTAACCAACTATGTCTTAATGAGACAAAAACTGAAAACATCATATTTACCCAACGACAGTTGGATGAGGATCGACCTGCTGTGAAATTCTTGGGAATATATATGGATCCAAAATTGTTATGGGATGAACACATTCAGTTTGTATCAAACAAGTTATCAAAAAATTTGTTTCTCTTAAGAAGTTTACAGCCGGTTGCCAATTATGTAACATGTATGACCGCTTATTTCAGTCTCTTTCATTCCCACTTATCATACGGGATTCTAGCTTGGGGACACTCTCCGCATTCTAGCAAACTTTTCAGCCTTCAGAGAAAGGCCATCCGAATAATAAAGGGTTTACCTTTCCGTGCAGATGTCAAAAACCATTTCACTATTCTAAAAATCATGACACTACCATCAATATATATTTTCCGATGCCTGCTATGGATTCATGAAAGGCAGAGTCTGTTTGATCAACATTGTAACATACATAACTATAATACAAGACATGCCTCTCTAATAGCACCTGATTTCATACGCCTAACAAGAAGTCGATACTCAGTTAACTTTTATGCCCCTCGATTATTTAACAAGGTACCTTTGCACCTAAAATGCTTATCATTTTTACAATTTAAAAACAAAATAAAGTACATATTAATAAATGAAAGTTTTTATTCAATCGATGAATTTTTTAGGGCAGATCTAAGCCATTATTAGTGTGTTGATATGTAATGTGTACTGATGTTCTTATGGTTTGTTTGTTCGTATTTTTTTTTTTTTTTTAATCTGTAATTTTTTTTACTACTATATTAGTCTGTAGGTTGTATCATTTTGTATTGTAAACTTATTTGACGTGTGTAAAATTTGTATTGATTAATGACACAAATAAATATCTATCTATCTATCTATCTATCTATCTATCTATCTATCTATCAAGGGACTAAAGTGCCTTAATCCCTTAAATGGTTGCTCGGGCAGACCCTTCCAGCAACAACCTCCATTTGTGGGATTAAATGAGTCACTTTAGTCCCTTGGTTTATAATATACTATTGTTGCCAATATTAATACTTTGTTAGCCTTTCTGATAGAATGAATAAGTAAGTACCTACTAAAGTAAATAAAGAAATATTGGTAAGTATCTATTTATGTGCTAAAATAAACCATTTTTGAATCAATATCATTTCATTTCAATAAAATCAAGTAAGATAATAATAGGGTTAAATCTATGGCTAAACCAAAGGAAAAACTAAATTATCTAGGTACCCAGACACTTTGACTTTTGTAAACGTCTGTCATCCTTTGTAAGTGTTTGGTGCATAGCCTTCGCCCTAACCTAAGTAAAGTTCTTGGTAATGGTATTACCTTCTGTCAAACCTATTATAGATCTCTATACTCTATACTCGACTCTATACTAGTTACAAGAGCAGCCTAAAATAAACCCTCTAGAATATAAAGTGCTGGTAAAGTTTAATGTCGGTTTGCCTACATATTATTATAATATATTGACTAAGTAGGTAAGTAACATATCCATAAACATCTAATCACCTTAAAATTTATTGGCTATATAGCTGACCACATTTATTCAACAAAGAAAAGATAATTATGCAACTACCAAACTCTTAGAACTACTTAGCAGTATGCCCAACCTAACTGTAGGTACCTACTTTAGTTGCAATCCAAAATGATTCTGTTATTTTGGATCACTTTCTCTTAATATCTATTCAGGATAATTGATGGTTTCAATAGGAGGTATTGTTACCCAATTATAAATGTTATTTAAATAGGTATGCATTCTATTAAACAATATGTATGCTTAAACCAAAAAGAATCAGTCTATAGGTAATAACTTACATTTTTATGGCTCATCAAATGATGTTTTAAGGTAAATCTTTTATTGCATTCCGTACACTGATGAGGTCTTTCATTTGTATGTAACAATAAATGGGTGTTTAAACAATATTTGTGTGTAAAACTCTTGCCACAATGAGCACAAACATGAGGTCTCTCTCCAGTATGTGTTTTTTCATGTGTGGTCAAGTGGTGTTTTAAAAGAAATGTCTTGTTACAATCTGCTTTTGGACATTTATATGGCCTCTCCTCAGGTTTGAATCTATTTGGGTTTTTAATTAGCATTTGTGAGGGTAATGGGTTCTTTTGCGTTTCTAATTCCACCTCAATCGAGCCACTTGTATGAACAAATTTTAGAAACCGTTCATCTTGAGTAGGAGCAAAGTTATCAGATTCGGTACAATCACAATCATTCAGATTTACATTCCCTTTGCCAAAAATTGGTGGGTCTTGTTTAGGATTTATAAGACACATAGCTGACTGGTAAAATAATTTAGTTTTGTCTTCTATGACATCCTGATCTGGACCCAAATATTGTGAATCCAAGGCCCAGTAGCTAAATGATGAGAGATTTACGTTCATATTCGTAGAGAACACCAAAATTATGTTAAAGATAATATTCTAAACTAAATTTAAACACTTTTTATTTTGGGTAAGCCTAAAAAGTTGAGTTACTGTTTCATTTTAATATTTTTATGTTTGGAGAGTTTTAAAAAATTGATTTGTTTTTATTTTTGACAGATAAAACAGCTGCTTCCTATCAAAAACAAAAATCAATATTTGTGGGCAACCAGCACTGTCCATGTATTAGAAGTTGTCTAGGAATGCTGAACAATGGGAACAGGAACGGCTATTCAAAGAAATGGGCAGGTATCGACGTTTTAAGATCGATGTACTAACATAATAAAAATTAACACTGCATTACCAGCGATCTTTACAGGGCACATCGGATCCATAGAGCATTACCATCAGCTCCTTTAATTAATTTCCCACCATGATACTAAAACAGAGAGAAAATATTATAATGATTACTTGCCAAACGAACTTTGAACCGGTTAGAGCATGACGTCACAGCGTGACCTGAATCACTGCCGATGCCGTCTCGAGACGGCAGTGCCTGAATGCATGGCGATATTTCTTGGTATTGGGAAGCTAACTTTTAATGCATTTGTGTTTTTAAAGTGATTGAAATGTATTTATTTATAACAGTTTTGGATATTATTTAAATATACAAAATAAAAAATAAGCCAATGTAGGTACTCACAATACCATTTATTCATATAAATAACAGTAATATTAAATAATTTATTACTAATTTTGTACTGGGTTCGGGGATGTCCTTTTCAATGTTTTACTGAGCTAGGGTCAGCTACAAGTCGGTTCGACAATAGAAAATAGAAGTGTACTATATACTTAATTAAAATTAGCTGTGTCTGGAGTAGTATAGTAGAATGACAAAAATAGTAAAAATAAATTAAAAAAATTCGTGACAGGGTAAACGAAGAATATAAGAATGTCGATTATTTTCAGAAAAGTTTCTATACAAATTTAGAACATATTTTTATTTTTGTTTTTGAGAAAATATTTTTGGGTAAGTTTCTAAAATTTTGTAAAATAAATCCCATATTATACTATGGTAAATATGAAAGCCTTCTTTTAAATATATTCTAACTTTTATGCTAACTTTCTGTATACAGCGAGTGGCAAAAAAGTCGCGCTTAATGTCTGTAACTTTTGAACTAAGGTTACGGAAATATGAAGAGATCGCAAGATCAGGTTTCTCAACCTTTTAATCAATTGTATCCAAATAGGCCTCCAATAAATCAGTCAACGGTGTGTCGAGTGCTAAAGAAATTTCGAGAAACAGGCAGTGTTAGGAAAGCCGCTATCTCAGGTCGACCTAAAACAGCAACCGGGGGACACAAAGCTTTCGATATCATGCTCTCAATAGTCAATACATGAAAATCCAACACAATCGTCATAAAGGTGGTGCACGAGTTAAACGACGACGATTTTGATAGAAGAGCTGAATTTTGTGAGCTGATAATGGAAAGTTGCAATTAGGCAATCCAACGATGTGTCAAATTACGATTTGCCTGCCACGGCCATATTGAATTCGTTCCACAGAACTCAAAAACATTCAACGAACAAATCAGTATGGCCGTTGAAGGTAAATATGTGGCAAATATTCACGGATTCAATGCTTAGGTTACAGTCGAGTCCTGTGCTGTGTGTAGATATACACTTGCCAATCTTGCCATTGTTATATTGTTAACATCTCCAACAACATCATCAACTTTAAGTGTAATAAAATATAAATAACAGAAAAAAAATACAAATTGAACAACAATAGGTAACTTAATAAAACCCACAAAACCAAAATCGCTGTTTAAACTGACAATGACGTTCACACAAAAATAAAGGTTATTTTCTCTGACGTTTGCCGTCGACGGCCATATTGGACGCACTTTGTGACTCCAATATGACCGTGGCAGGCTAAAATAACCTGGTTTGGATTGCCTATATAATAACGATAATAACCTAGCAAAAAATATCATTTTCTCAGATGAAGCTACTTTCCATTTGAATGGCATTGTTAATAGACACAATTATTGTTATTGGTCTGCTGAGAATACTCACTGGTTCCAGGAAGGTTATACTCAGAGGCCCGAAAAAGTTAATGGTGGGCAGGCATAGTTGGTAGACATATCGTAGGACCTTTTTTTTATAGATGGTAATTTGAATGGCAAAAAATATCTGGACCTCCTAAGGAATCCTTTTTGCAGAATAGTTTTACCGAGTGTAAATAATGGCATAAACGAACAGCTATGGTTCCAGCAAGATGGAGCACCTGCGCATTATGGGGCAAATGGTAGACAATACCTACATAAGCGAACAATTTCCAGGATGTAGGATCCCAACCAGCATAAATACATACATAAGACGTTTTAAGTACGTACTAGTCGGACATAAAGTACGTCTTATGCATGTACGTTATTGGACGTAGTACGTACATTTTACAAACTTAGTACGTAAATTTTCCACACAATTGTACTTAATTAAGACGTACGACAAGTACATCTTATGTACGTACGATAAACGTATATTTAATGTACGTACATTTACTGTACGTGTTAAAGATGTACGCACACTTCGTGCTATGTACGTACTACATACGTAAGAAGTACGTCGTTTGTACCTACAATGGATAAATAATAACTACTGATAAAGTATCTACAATAATATATTACAATAAATTTGTTGGTTAATATTTAGTAACATTCTATATAATATATTGTGTATATATATGAATGTATTATTATCTATCTGATACCCCGGGATTATTATTTGTTTCCCCATCGTTATCATTATTTTTCGCTTTTTGTTTATATTTTAGTCAATCGGGGGTCCTCCTTAGCAATTTGGCTATTTCCTGCTCTGCCTCTTTTTTATTTCAGCTTTTTTCTGTTCTCAAAAGGGCATCTTAAATGAAAAGACTTTAATTACAACCCAGAAAAAATAATATTTTATAGTATATACAAATACAAGTCAACTAAATAAAATAAGCCATATTTTAAAGAAACTTTAAGATGATTAAAACAAAAAATTAGGGGAGATAAAATAAAAATAATATCAAGATACAAAATACACTCATATCCTGCTCTACTTGACTAATATACACTACACCTCTAGTTGAAAACGTCCAATTTCCGTTTTATCATTTAAATTAGTACTTACTTATTATAACTTTTGCAATTGAAAACTGCAAAAATCTTTTTTTCTGGTATCTTTTTAGCCTGGTGATTCCAAATAAATGCTCCCATGCTTCGTTTAATAAAGCTTGCAAATTATTTCCTGCCAATATGCACATTTTAGACTCCTAAAATGGTAAATGTACTTAAACATTATCAAAAATAAACATTCTTACTATATTAATACCTAACGTAAAGGGCTGTTAAGGTCTTATTCAATTGTTAATTGAATTTTACCTTAAAATACATATAGGTATCTGTATATCAAGTTTTACTATACTACTTTTTAAATAGAATGGGTGGTCAAATCTTACCAACTTTCTGAAATGTTCTGGTAGATTTAAGAAATCTTCAAGTGCCAGTATAGATCTGCTTCACTATTACAAGCTCGATTACAAGTAACTTTTACTTGACTAAGCGCCCCAGGACTAATAGTTTCAGTATTTGATACCTTAAAGTTTTTTACTTGGAATGTCAAGCCTCTCAGAAAAAAATGCTGTCTTAAAATTTCAGCATTGAATTCAGCTAAAAATAAAACGAATCGTAATCGACATAGCTAAGTACATTTAAGGTTTTTTAAGCTTCGAAACTGTTTAAGAGGCATTTCTACCACTCAAGTTACTATTTACCTGTAAATTGTATATCAAATAATAAATTAACGAACAAAGTAATAAAACTTAACGCATTTAGAGGAAAACGTCCTGGTAAAATTCGCCAATTCGTTGAGAAACATCGGCAATACAACAAAAAGAAGTCACACTTACAAACTCAAAAGTTTGGTTAAGTTAATTTAACTGCACAGAAAGACGTCCGAATAGTGTCGGATTTTTACGACGTAAGCAAGCGCGAAATTTAAATCGGTAGCGGATAATAATAATTAACCTTACAATCACAGAACAAAAAAATGTCCAAGTTTGAAAAAGGTCTAATTTAATTATTTTTTATTAGTAATTTAGTTTTACATAAGGTAAAACATTGTTACATTATGTAATAAAACATACCTACATAACAACGTATCATCCCAACCGTTTTTTAGACGTTGGTACATTTAAGGATGATACATTGTACGTACAATCAAGAATGATCGTTGTACATACACAATATGTCAGAGAAAATACGTACTTAAAATGTACATTTTACTTACTGTACGTACGGGACATAAAACGAACACAACAGGTACGTCTTTAGTACGTAGGGTGTTTGTTGGGATAGGCAGAAGAGGTGGTGCTATTCACTGGCCAGCGCGATCCCCGGACTTAACCCCGCTAGACTTCTTTTTGTGGGGACACTTAAAGAACAAAGTCTACGTTAACCGTCCAAATGACTTAGAATCTTTAAAAGTCAGAATTAGTGCTGAAATTCGGGCCATTCCGGAGGACTTCCTTTTAAACGTTGTAGACGGGTTCAGGGATCGACTGACGCTTTGCTTAGCAGAAAATGGTGGTCATTTTGAACATCTGATCCATTAAAAAGGTTTCACTCGTTTATTATTCCGATGTTAAGTTGTTCAATTTTCTAGGCTATTTATTTTGTTATTTTAAAGTTTGTTACAATTTTAAATAAATAAAAATTTGAAATACAAAAAATTCAGAGTTTTCCCAATAGAATCCTAATATGCAATCATATGCAGGGTGTTATATTTAAAAAAAGAAGTTGGTCACTATGGCAACCAAACTAGAAATGATAGAAAAAAAATCATGCGGGTACAAATGTGCGGGATAATTTACTGAAGAACTTTCATACACGAGGTAATTCAAAAGTTACAGGCATTATGCGCGACTTTTTTGCCACTCTGTGTAGTAATATTTTTTTACGGTATATTCTTTAACCATGCAGAATCCTTTTTTCATTCTTTTATCACGGTCATTTTTGGCATTTTGTCAGGTTAAGAGAAGGTACAGCATTATCTTACAACTTCCACTTAGTTTTGGGCAATTGCAAAGTTTTTCTTTAGCACAATAATCATTCGAAAAATGATTAGAAGATATCCTACCATACCTTATATTAAAACTGTGCTTTTGATAGCACCTTTGCATCCATAAATTGGAAATGCTTTTGGCAGTTGGAAAGCGAATTTATCGATAGCTACAAAAAAAAGAATAGACGAATAGTAGCTACTTCTTTTTTGTTATTTTTATTGATAACACCCACAACTGCATAGTAAACCATTATTTAAAGTTCGTATAGGTAGAATGAACTAAAACAGTAAATTATAATCACAAAATAACTAAACACCGAATTAAATTAATGTAAACAAACTGAAATGAAACCATGCAGCTGTAGCGCCCACCTTCTATCTTCAAATGGGTATACTTACTCTTTTAAGACCTCATATCCCTTGAAGGGGGCTACTAAAGTCTTCAACGGGGGCTTGCAGAACCAGTGTGTTACACCAAATACGTCCAAATTGTTGTTTAATTGAAATAGTTTATACCTTTCTTTTAAAGTGAGCAATATTTTATTGAGATTGAGAGAGAGCAAACTTTTCGCGTTACCGTGCCAAGTCAATAAGCAAAGGTTTTTCCACCGCTGCAACGATACTTTACTACCTCCGTATGACTTTGGGTCAACCAGTGGCGTATTTAGGATTTTGACACAAGGGGGGGGGTCCAGTTATCCCTCTTAAAATAATGCGCCGCAGGCAAAATTTTTTTAGGTGCCACGCCCTTTTTTGGACTGTCTAAACTTACAAATTTTACATTTTGATAGCCCGGCTCAAAAAAAACGTAGAAATAAAGCAATTTTTAAATATAAACGAAAATATTTGCATTTGAAATATTAGTTTTTTGAAGGTATGTAGACTATTTTACTCATCTGAATTAGAAAACACGGAACAAAAAATAAAATTCAACAATTATTAAACTAAAAGACTGTGGAAATCCCCAAACATCTGGAAAATTTGAAATTATGTTTCATGTTATTTATTGCAAATAAATGAATGTGAATTTCAGTTTTCTTTGCTACTGAGTCCACGGGGGGGGGGGGAGTCCAGACCCCCCGGACCCCCCCCCCCCTAAATACGCCACTGGGGTCAACGCATTTTCAACTTCCGAACTAAACTTCTCGTAACTACACTTAATTATTATGGCACGGCAACTTTCGACGGACGACAGTACTAACTTTGTAGGTATTTGAACATTACGATGGTTAAAAATAAACTAACTTTCCTCCTAGCAATCCCACCTATGTATAGGGGGAAATTGATCAAAACAACACCTGAAAGTGCTCGCAGAGGTTTACACATGTGTTCCATTTTCTGGAATCTCACGGCACGAGAAAAAACAAAAATATTTCGGGTTTTTACAAAGGCAATAAACAAAATTTATTTGACAGTTCTTAGAAAATAGTTGCAGCTGGTCGGCAGGAATTTTGACCAATCTGAGATTGTACTAGCGCGGCTTCTCCGAGGTGGGAAAGAGAATAATATTTAAACTTTGGCGGCGCCTAATTTTATCAGTTTCTCTCGTACGGTACCTTTTGCTCCGTCAAACAAACAGTCGGAGATGAAAAATGAAGTAAGAAACAAATTAAAATTTAATTTTATTTCAATTTATTCAGTTTGAAAATATTTTAGTTAATTTGTGATGTGTTCTGTTAATTAACCCCTTATTGGATTATTTTATTTTTTAACGTGAGTTTTCCAAATATTTTTAACTCATTTCAATTTTCTTGAATTTTCATAAAGTTATTTTAGAGTTGTCTGAATTCGAATAGGTACCACTTTTCATGCCTAACTTATTAATTATATTTATTTAATTTATCCGAAAATATTTAAGATAATTTAATCCTTTTTACTTTATTTTAAGTTGTTCTGGTAAAACTGTGAAAACCAATTTAATTTTAAGAATTTTCAAAAAGTTTCTTATTTTATTTCGGAATTATTTCAATTTTCAATATTTTTTCCCAAAACTTTTTTTAAATAAAATGTTTTTTGTTTCTTAAATACTCCTCGACTAAATATAAATTTAATAAAATTATTATTTTCTTTTTTTTTTAACTTGAATGATAATAAAAATAAATTTTTTATTTCTAAAACGACCAAAAGTTTTCCCGAGTTTTATTTACAGCTATAATATTTTTAAAATGCCGTTCACCACACAGTCATCATCTTATAACAGTCTTGCGCAAATTTTGTCACGACCAGACGTCAGCGGAGGGAGAGAGACAAAAGATATCGTGCGCGTGAGCTTATCTTCCCTTCGTTTTAGTATCATGGTTTTCCCTAATCAGTTTCTATGATTCGTTTTTGCTTAGTTCTATACATGGCACACAAGGCCCAAATATGGTTTGCCACCTTTTTGTCATTTTTAGGATAAAGTTATATATAGTTTGAACCTTGTAGGTAATATCTAACGTATGCGCAAATATTGCACGTACAGAGTAAATGATTAAGATAATAAATCATGCCTAGGGTTGCTATCCGTCCCGATATATCGGGACTGTCACCGTTATTGGCCTTCTTGTCCCGATGTCCCGATCAGATCGTAAAAAGTCCCGCTTTGCGTGCCGGAAATCGCAAAACCCAAACAATTTGCACGAACAGTCCTACTACCGGTCATTACTATTTATAAGCCAACGGAATGCTTTAGCGTAATGCGTAGATCACTATTCTCGCTATGCTATGCCGCCGCGCGCTATACTAACATTTCCTGCCAATGGAGTTCAATCGAAACTTCTAAAATTTGCTTTATTAAATAACGAGACATCTGAAACAATTTCCAAATTCTCTGGACACACAAAATTAAACTAACACTTGAAAAACTCACTGCATTTTGTGGAGACAACACCAACATAAACTTTAGAGGTGTTGATAGACGCGATGAAAGAAATGCGTGTTTTAAATTGAAAGCTGGGGCCTGGGGTAGGAAAACAAATAGAAGGCGTTAGATGTCCTGCTCCATAGAAAAATGAAACAAGTTTTCATTGAAACAAGTTTTCATTTTTCTATGGTCTTGCTCATATTTTACACAATACTATTTCAACCGCTGCAGGTTTATTATTTATTGATGGCGAAGTTATCGTTCTAAAATTTCTTAACTATTTTTTTATATATACAATTAGAATATCTACATGATATTATTTTATGATTCATACTTAAAATTATTAATTTTTAAATTTCTACTTTTAGGGCCCCATAGAATTTTGTATATTCATATTTATTACTTTATAATAGTTTGTATGTTTTTTTTTTAATAAATATATATTCTTGATTCCATTTTATATAATTTTAAAAATATCACAAGAATTTTTTTGAAATATTTCTGAAAAGTATTTGCCTCTAATTTAAAATATTTTAGAAATGCAATTATGTAATGTTTCAGAAACATAAAATGAAATATTACTTTTATAGGACATTTTTGGGTTTCTGAAAGACTTCATCAATATTTCATGCTAGGACTCTTTTTTATAGGTTACAATCTTTCTGCCTACAAGTTTTCTCCAATAAACTTAAGCAGTAATATTATTGTACCTATGTATAGGAAAGCTGTATTTCTGTATTTTTGTAAATAATATGTAATATCTATGTAATATCTGTTGGAATAAACAATTCAATTCAATACTGTTCAAAGATGCTTTGAAATATTTATGGGACATTTAAAATCTTTCGGAGAAACTAATAATAAATATTTCTGAAACATGATTGTGTAGGGTATTATCAGAAAATATAATAGATACGCAATATATTCTCTGGTTTTATATTACAGGCATCAGTGTAATGATATGTGTGTGTGGTTGATTTAGATACTTGCTTATGGAAATTGACATAAAGAACCACACACTCACACTATTCGCCTATATTTTTTTCCCCTTTTTCTTTTTACAATTCTTTTTTAGGATCTAATATTTGAAGCCCTGTAGAATGAAACAAACTCTAATTTTATATGATTTAATTTATTACTAAAAATAATATCAGAAGAATACAAAACATCATACACCTGATAATACTTAGGTACCTATAATTGCCAATAATCCAGTAATTTGAAGGAAATTAAAATAATGATAAGAAACAGTTCTAATACTTAAAAAAAAAATGTAGATAGGTATACCTACCTACTAGTTTTAAGTAGGTACAACCGTAACAAATAAAACGCCTTTGTCTTTAATAAAACCTGAAGTTATATAGTTAAGTAAAGTTAGATTAAACACAACGTTGGGCAAGCAAAAAATTATGCTATTGTCTCGAGAAAATAATAAAATGACGATAATATTCTACTAAAACTCGTTCTCCTCTTGTTCGATAGTTAGTTGAGTTTCGGTCATTGAAATTGAGTTTTCTATTTCAATGGTCCCAGCAGAGATATGCAAAGTTGCTCTGAAAAGTCGGTTTTATACCATACCCGTAGATATTTTGTCCTGAGTAATCGCTTTCGTACAGTGGACACCATGTGAGCGTTTGTAAATTGGCCGACCTAAACAAAAATAATATAAATTAATAAATAATCTAAACCACCTTTTTTTGCGGCTTTTCATGGTAATGCGTGTGTTTGGAGAAAAATGATTGGGATTTTCCGAAGAGCTTAGAGCCAAAGGAAGGACTAAGATATGGCGAGGGCTTTAACAAACCTTGAGGGCTTAACAAAACACTCACCCCAAGAACCAAGGGAACTGTCATAATTTTTGCCTCGTCCTTGTCTCTAAATCCAGGTTTTTACTTTCCAGAACCCCCGAAAAACGACAAACACCCCTTTTTCGTGGTAATGCGTGCGGAGGAGAATGATTGGGATTCTCATAAGGGTTTAAAGACAAGGACAAGGAAATAGGGTTATGACAGGTTTATCTTTGGTCCTTGAATGAGGGATGGAAAGGGATTTGTTCTACCTTCAAGGGTTATTAAATCCCTCGCGCTGTCATAGTCCTTCCTTTGTCTTTAAATCGTTATGAAAATTCGAGTCAAAACCCTCCAAACACGTATTACCACTAAAAAACGGCGAGAAAGGGTAGTTCCGGGCTAAATCCCGGCTTATTCACTGTACTATTGCCTGAAAAACAAAACTTGAACTAACCCCCATTGACAAAAATGGCCGCTATTTTGAAATGAACCTATAAAATATGATTAAGCTTGGGGATCATAAATATGTAGATTAAAAACACGAGTTATGTAGTCAAAATAACCCTATCTTTACGTAAACACCTTATCTTTTGTTTATGATAACGTTGTATATAAATAGAGTTCTAAACAAGAGCATGACACTTAATATTCAGATTTCATGTAGTTAAGTCGCATATTAGATTTAAGTTTCAAAAGTTATAATATTGTACTTTTTCAATAAATTGCTTTTTAAAAACAAAGTGCAGAGTACAATTAACTTTACTGGCGCAGTCGGTAGGATCCTTGAAGACCAGAATTCGCAAGTTTGGAAGCTGCAATTCCGCAACCTCCTGAAGCAAGCTGCCTGGCCGTTGGTGTCAACCATTAATCAAGGAGATCTACCTTCCACCTACAACTGAATCCTGGCAGGAAGAATCATATTTACGTAGAGTAAGTGATATTCCTTTCCAAACCTTTTTATTATTGTGTAAAATTGGCATATGATTTTATTTTTTAAATAATTTCGAATTTCTTTTATTTTTTTTTATTTTTTATTTTCTCTTTTTATTCTTAAGAATTTATGTCTCTACCTGACGTACAACTTACCTTATCTGATCAAGACATCAAAAATCTAAGTGAACTGTTAAACCCAAAAGTAGATAATAAAATGTCCACCATACAAGCGGCAAAAGAAATTGCCCATACATTACGTTCATTTTCAGGAAGACCTGAGCATTTAGAGTTTTTTATAAATTCAATAGATAAATTTTTTGATAGATATTTTATTAACACACAAGACGATTCTCTTAAAGAATTTGTCATAGCTACTATATATTCTAAAATAATAGATGAAGCAGGTAATTATTTACTTTGTCACCCTGAACTTACTACCTGGCCTTTAATAAAAATCGAATTAAGACGAAGATTTGGCGACAAAATTAACCGTCATACTTTGGCACAACAACTGAATTTCTTAACCAGAAATAAAAATGAATCAATTTTAGAATTTCTCGATCGACTAAAAACCTTAAAAAACAGAATTGCGCTTAAAATCAATTCAGAAAACTTAGTCCAATCCACAAAAACAGCTTTGATCGAACAAACAGAACAAACTGCCATCACCGTTTTGCTTGCAAATGTTAATAGCGAACTCAGAACTATACTTTTAATCAATCAACTTAAAGATTTAGACGATACCTATAATCTTATATTAAACTACTCTGTTATTGAGCAACAAATTAACTCTAGAGCACAGTCAATTAGAAGTAATTTTACTACCCAAACATCTCCAATACAAAATATGCAAAAATATAAACCTAACAATGCAACAAATAATCATCGCAACAACTTTATAAATTCACACTCATTCATCCCAAATAATTTCTACTCACAGCGACCACAAAATTCCTCTACATTCCCCAGTCAACCAATTAATCTCCAACCCAAACCGGTCCATCAACAAAGATTTCCAACAAATCGAGAAGTTTTTGGCAAACCAAATAATGCGTTTCCTAAACATAATCCACATCGCCCTTTAGACACATCTACACCAATGTCTGGCGTAAGTGTCCAATCAAGAAGAAATTTCCAAAAACCACCTTCTCAAGTTCAAAATAACACCCATAATTTCAGACAAAACCAGTGGCGTCAAAATCCACACGCTAATCCCTTGACATTCACTGAAGTTACTCATTTAGAAAACAACTATCCGCAAAATTACCCAAGTGAATCCCAGAATAACTTCAACGACTTTGAATATAATTATTCTGAACCGACATATGAAAATGACCTATACTCTTATTATGAACACGAAAATCCTGAAATTTCCCAGTCAGACTACGAACCGACAGAACTATCAAATGAAGTTGATAATTATGATGCTATAGAAACTGACGAAAATTTTCAAATATCAGCCTCCCGAAAGGACAATCCTTCTTAGATTTAAACGCCTTCCAAATTAATTCTTTGCCCTACATTGAAATCCAGAACCCCCCAATAAAATTACTTATAGACACCGGTAGCCACACTTCACTCCTTAGACCAATAATTGCTGAACAAAACTTTCCAGATCAAATATTCAATTCCAAACACACATTAGTCACTTGCATAGGAAAAACAAACACCCAAAATAAAATAAAAGTATCTTTACTTAAAGTTTAATATTTTCACAGATCTAGAATTTATCTTATTTAACTTTCATGATTACTTTGACGGAATCCTAGGTGTAAAAGACTTAAGGAAATTGCATCTTAATATTGATTTTACAAATAAATGCCTTTATAACGAAGAAATAACAATCCCATTATCATATAGACAAGACTTTGACACACAAAAAGTCGAAATCCCCGCAAAAACCAGTATATTAAAACGAATATACACTACCCTACCTAATAACTTAGAACTGTATATGCCTAACATTAGAAACGAATATTTTGAAATTCCATCATCGCTTCTTAGAGTTGAAAATAATTATGTTACTTTAGAAATTAAAAATCTTAAAGATGAAAGCATAATTATACATTTTAACCCATACGACATTGAACAAAAATGTGTTCCTTTTGACGAAACCGATAATGAAATCTTTAATATCGAACAAATTGCCTCCGAACTTAATTTTATTTCCTACGATACAAACATCCAATCCCCTGATAACTTCTCTTTTATAAGATCAAACCATCTAAACCCTGAAGAAAAGAAAGCCCTTCAAAAGTTACTCAGTCAATTTCCAAGAATCTTGCATAAACCAAATGACAAACTTACCTTCACCAATACCGTAAAACATGAAATAAAAACTTCTGACGAAATTCCAGTCCATACTAAATCATATCGTTATCCTTACGTCCATAAAGAAGAAGTGCAACGTCAAATTACCCAAATGCTAAATGACGAAATTATCAGACCCTCTTCTAGCCCATGGTCCTCGCCTGTATGGATCGTCCCGAAGAAAATTGATGCTTCTGGCAAACAGAAATGGCGAATCGTAATCGATTATCGCAAAGTCAATGAAAAAACAATAGACGATAGGTACCCCTTGCCAAATATCACCGATATCCTAGATAAACTTGGCAGATGTCAATATTTTACCACCCTCGATTTAGCTTCAGGCTTTCACCAAATCGAAATGGATCCCCGGTCAATACCTAAGACCGCTTTTAACGTCGAAAATGGACATTACGAATATATTCGTATGCCATTTGGACTCAAGAATGCCCCTGCAACGTTTCAGAGAGTAATGGACAATGTCCTACGCGACCTGCAAGGACGCATCTGTTTAGTCTACATGGATGACATAATAATATTCTCAACCTCGCTACAAGAACATATAAATAATCTTAAATTAGTCTTCCAACGCTTACAAGACCATAATCTTAAAATTCAATTAGATAAATCTGAATTTTTACAAAGAACCGTTGAATTCCTTGGTCATGTCGTTACCCCTGAAGGTATCAAACCAAACCCCAAGAAAATTCAAAGCATCTTAAACTTTCCCATTCCTAGAAACCCAAAAGAAATTAAATCATTCTTAGGCCTTATAGGATATTACCGAAAATTCATAAAGAATTTTGCAAAAATAACTAAACCCTTAACTAACTGCTTAAAGAAAAATCACAAAGTAGAACACACCCCTGAATTTGTGCAATCATTCGAAAAATGTAAACTTTTATTGACAAACGATCCTATTTTACAACATCCGGACTTTTCAAAACCTTTCAATTTAACAACTGATGCTTCAAATTTCGCAATTGGCGCAATCCTCTCACAAGGATCTATTGGAAGCGATCTTCCCATAGCATACGCCTCTCGTACCCTCAATCCAGCAGAATGTAATTATTCTACAATTGAAAAAGAACTCCTCGCGATAGTTTGGGCCGTTAAATATTTCCGCCCATACCTCTTTGGAAAAAAATTTAAAATAATATCAGATCATAAACCGCTCCAATGGTTATTTTCAATCAAAGAACCTAATTCAAAATTAGTAAGATGGCGGCTAAAACTAGCTGAATATGATTACGAAATAATATACAAAAAAGGAAAAAACAACACCAATGCCGATGCCCTTTCCCGGATACCTAACCAAATAAACAATATCGAAGATGACGACCAATTATCTTTACTACCAAATATTGACCTTTCAGACGAAATCCCACAACTTAGTTCCCAAGAGTTAGATGAACTTCTACAGACAATAACACCAGAAACCACAAACCCAAAAATAAATATAATCTCTGATATTATAATTAAACAAAAAAAAACAACAAACCTCAATGATAATACGGATACACAAACAATACATACGAGCCATGAAGACCCTATCATAGGTGCACCTTATACAAACAAAGCACTTAAGACCTTTAAACAACAAGTTATATTTAGATATTCGCAAGATAATAAACATAAAATCGAACGCACCCAAAAATTTGACAAACAAAGAATTTTTGTATTTTTACCAAACAACCCAAGCGAAGAACTTTTATGTAAAATATTAAAAGAAAATTTTATCCCCAATAAAACATACTGTTTGTATTTTAAAAATGAAACATTAGAACCAATGATTTTAAACCTCTTTCAAAAATATTTTAAGAATAATGCCTTTAAACTTTATATCTTAAGAACTTTCTTAGAAGACATAACTGATACAGATGAACAACAATTAAAAATAAAATATTATCACATCGACTTAAAACAAATACAAAATTGTCTAGATAACTTAGAAAATTCACTTATAACTACTAAAATCATCCTTAATAAAAGAAAACCTACTGAACAGTTTTCACACCTTGTATTAGAAAAATTGGACCAAAGTTATGAATTATTACATATCTTAAAATTAAATACACAATTATTTCACAAGAATTCTAAACAAAAGCGTGGTCTAATAAATGCTGTAGGAAAAATTAACAAATGGCTCTTTGGTACTTTAGATTCAGACGATGAACAAAAGTATAACCAATATTTAAACGCCATATCAAACAATCAACAATTGCTTCAGAAAGATGTAGCACAAGCTATATCAGTTATTTCTAATGTAACACAAACATATACTTCACATTTAAATAAAATTGAAGAAAATCAGAAAATTATCAAAAACAAATTAGCTATGTTAGAAATTAAAGAAATAAGTATTGCTGACGCTTTATACCTTTCACTTATTATCGATAACATAAATGCTCAACTCCTAAAATTAAAGTCAATGTTAATTAATATCGAAACTGCCATTAGTTTTGCACAATTAAATATAATGCATAATACTATTTTAAACGTACTTCAATTAGAAGAAATTTTAAACAATATCCCAAAAGAAAATACTATTCAATTTTCAAAAATAATTAATTACTATAAAATTATGACTCCTCAAGTCAGAATAGTAAAGAACTTCATAATATTTGCCATCCATATGCCAATTATTCGCCCGATCCAATTTACATTGTATAAATTACTTCCTATTCCCATCCTAAACCAAACACTAATTTTACCTAAACCCTATGTATTACTTGCTGAAGAAAAATATTACTCAACGGAAGACCAATGTTTAAGAATAGAAGAGATCTTTCTATGTTCCCAAGAAAGCTTAACTCAAGAAGAACACTGCGTGGTCAAACTACTAACGCACAATGAAAACACCTGCCCAACAGCCAAAGTCCACTACACTAGTTCAAGCGTCACGAAAATAAATGAAAAAGAAATCTTAGTAATTCCTGCAGAACCAACACCTGTGGTTAGCAATTGCCAAGAATTAAAACGATCTTCGTACGTCTACAAACCTACACTTATAACATTAGATAAGTGTCCACTTCAAATTAACGGTCAATAATATACCGTTGAAAAGACAAATAATTTGTACTATAGCCTGAAAATGCCACCAATTAAAATTGAAGAGCAAGATGAGGTCCCACATTTACAACTTCAAGAGATTAACCACCAAGAAATTAAAGATGCCAACAAGATGATTTCCACAATAAGGTTTCACAATCTGCAAACAATAGGAATCATCAGCAACCATTGGAAAACTCCAATTTTACTTATCAGCCTGTTCATCTTAATTGGACTCCTGATAATCGCTAGAAAAATAATCCGGCGATTCTACAACGAGAAGAAAAAACCCAAAGATATCCATCGAGACATCGAACTTCAAGAACCGAAACAATCGGAAAATCGCCAGCCTCTATTTTCCGAACTTACGGAGGGAGGAGTTATGTAGTCAAAATAACCCTATCTTTACGTAAACACCTTATCTTTTGTTTATGATAACGTTGTATATAAATAGAGTTCTAAACAAGAGCATGACACTTAATATTCAGATTTCATGTAGTTAAGTCGCATATTAGATTTAAGTTTCAAAAGTTATAATATTGTACTTTTTCAATAAATTGCTTTTTAAAAACAAAGTGCAGAGTACAATTAACTTAACTCACGTTTCCAACCAGGCATGGACACGACACTCCACCTGCCATTTAAACATTTTATCAAAATCGCGCCCTGTCACATTTTACACTTAAACGGTAGTCTTCTAGGTACTATTATTGAACGCAAATACAAAAATTTTATTATCCTTACACATGTTAACAGGAGGGAGGGGACTTCACAGGCGCACTGTATAATAAATACCTTTTGAACCTTCGCAAATAATAACTCGATCGGCATCATTGCTATGCAGCGCAAGTAAGCGATCTTATGGCATTGAAGACCGCAAATAATTTTTAACTATGTTTAATTTGGAAAAGCTTCCCCTGAGGCGATTGTTTTATGGTGTTCTCTCCATAATTTAAAGGATCTTTTGTGATTCGCCGATTTCTCATGTTCAGATGAAAATTCGGATATGTGTTTCTAGTCTGAAAATCCCGTACTTAAAGAGAGATACATTCGAACAGTACTGTAGATGCGACAACAAACCAGAAAATGTAATATTTTGTTCTTGAATAAATTAGTCACACACTTCGCCATTGTATAGTCGCTTCGTATAGTTGGACGATGATATAGGAGAAGCACCGCAAGCGCCAGTAGATGAAAAAATGATATTTATTATACGTATATATTGGCCTCGACTTTTAACTAATAATGAATCTAGCGCCATCTGTTAGCCAAAATACCTATAACTCAAATGAACACTGGGGGAAATTTGTTTTTCCTACGACAGTAGGAGGTACAAATAGTTTAATTTTCTATTCTTATTTCTTATCGTTATGTATTTTCTTGTTGAATAGTTCTTTCTTTCAAGTTTAATTAAAAGTTATTGAATAAATTATCATTTTATTATTTTTGTTATCTGATATGAAGCTCGTAGGAAAAAATTTGTTCCTAACACATGCACAAAGTGACTTTTCCGCACGCAAAATCTTATCCTATCCTAACTGTGATTACGTGTGGAAAAGTAAAACTTTGCGCATTTGTTAGGAAAATAACTATTAGAAAAGGGAACCACATTTTATGGTTCACCGGCAAGACCCGGCTTGTTTTGAGTCAGACTTTTATTGAAATCGGTTCAAGGAAAATGTCAAGACCTAAAGCAATACTAAGTTTAGTGTTTACATAATATAAGAAACCTAGAAACCAACCAAGATTGAATAAGGAAGTTAAAAAAGATATTTAGTCCGTTTCTAACCTAAACATTATTTATCCATTTCATTTCTTATTCTAAAATTAAATAATTGAATTTTCCCAATTGGTATCTATATATTAAAAGTGGTTGGGTCTGTATTCTAAAACTCAGTTATTGTTCTACTTATTGAAATAAACTAAGTAACAGTATTAAATTCTTAAAAAAACTGATTTTTTTACATTTTCACAAAATTAAAAACACTTACCTACTACTACGTCTACTTTACCACCGTCCAATTGTTGAACGGTGACTTTAATGTCAGATGCCTATCTTTAACAAGCAAGTAATTACGTGATAATATTTATCTTCTTGTAATTTAGAAAATGTTTGATAGTTTTGTTACAGAAAAAATAAGATGCACCTATTCAGGAGTCCACTTAAGTTGACACGAAAACATATTATAAATCTTGGGACCCACAAACCTACACTGTTAGAAGAGAATAATCAAATTTAACATTTTTTTAAAATCCCAGGAAGTTCACTCCCGTTTTTCTGTCAATTTAACTAATAACGTTCCTATAATCAAACTCTAGACGCTAACTTCAAAATTAACTGTTTTTCAACCACAGTGAAAAATTAACAAGTAAGTAGGTTTTTTTCGGTTGTTGTTATGGGAACGGCACGTTAAAAGTTAACTTGTGTATTTAATCATCGGACTGAATATATGTCATTATTTAACATTAATTTGACATTATTGTACAGCAAAAATATACACGGTGTTCCATTTAACAAAAGTGAAGTTTGATGATTTTGGACCTAGAAAGAAAACACCCTGTAAATTAGATTTCAAATGTTTTATACTGGGTATATTTTTGACTTACTTTACTCAGGATACAAATCATGGATCGATTAGAATCAAAAGTTAAGTAGTATTTTCATAACAAATGGATGATTGCTAATGGAAAATTTTTATTACAAGTCGAATTATCTTGAAAACTATAACTTTTTCGTATATGGAATCTGTAATAAAATGCATATGAAATTACACGTAGAATTCAAATATTCATTCAAATAGATGGTGTCCCGTTTAAAAAATGTAACATTGTGACACCCTACTTTTTGAGTGCACCCTGTACCATTCTAAATATTTTTAAATTGTGCAGAATATCCAACCACACCTTAACACAAACGCTTAGGATCGTCAAATTTTATCTTCGAGGCATAAAACTACTCCGCGCATCCGTTGACTCACTCGGTACCACTTCAAACTTTTAAATTTCAAACTTAAAGGGAAAATAACCCTTAACATGAACTACCTATCAACATAAGTAAAAATGCAATTTTTTTTTAAATTTATTACACTGTTTACAAGCAAACTTACCTAATATTTATTGTTGAAATTTTAGATAAGATTTCACAAAAGTAAACGTCTTCCTCTGTCACACTTTGTGAACCCTGCCCCCTTCATCATATGTGACGTCATTAATGGATGTCCTTTAATGAAATATCTACTTTTGCAATTAGTCCTAAATATTATCAGTCCGATTAATTACACACAAATCAATTAAAATATTTATCCTCTAGGTAGGTATAGCAAACTCTGAAAGTCACTGGAAAAGTATTGTTTATTTACTGGTACCATATAAGCAGACTAAAACTACAAGTTTGTGTTAATTTTGATCCATTATCCCTAATCAAGATGATCAAACATTGCACACTGCTGTTCGTTCGTATCCCGCACCGTATCATAACGAATATTTTTTAAATATAAAAGAAATCGCTTCGTCATTTCCTTATCCACTGCGTCAACGCACGTTTGTGAATTGTTTAATGAAATTCCACAAAATGGCACTCCTCCATCTTTACAAGCTCCAGCATGCGTTCTAACCGGATTGTCAACTGCCACCCTCCTTTCCAGGAAAATTTTGTTGATCTTTTCCAAACAGGGACAAGTGAACGGATTACCATAGATGGCAATATCACCCACCCGAATATTCCTTAAAAATGTTTCTGGTATGTAATTCAACAAATTTCCGCTTATTGACAGTCTTGATATAAATACTGAATCTGGAAATGTTTTCGGATCAATTGACTCCAAGTGGTTGTGATGTAGACCCACATCTGAAATTAATTTAGGATTGTCTCTGAATAAATCGCCTTCGATGACTGAAATAGCATTGGAATTAAAGTACAGTCCAATTAGTTTTTTCCAACCATGGAACATTCCTGATGGGATTTTTTGAACAAAATTTTCGATAACGTTGAATTTTTCAATGTTACTCGTATTGGTAAACCATTCCTTATTCAAGTAACTAAGATTATTATCGCTGAGTGTAATTTCTTTTAAATTAGGTAAATTCGCAAATGCTCCTTCCTCGATGTACGATATTTTATTGCGATGAATGTAAAGTATCTCGAGGCTAGGAAGGACATCAAAAACCCCTTTGGATATATTCTTCAAGGGATTCTTATTTATGTTGATTTTTTTCAGTTCTGGCAAATTAGAGAAAGCTCCCGGTTCTATGATATCCACGTGGGATGATTCGATATGAATTTCCTGTAAATGCTGCATGTGCCCAATGAAATTTTTTTCAATGTTGGGTTTCGCTTCTCCAGTAATAAAAAGATGAATTATTTTTTGGCCAGGAAAGGACTCATTACTGATACAGCCCGAAACTTGTGTAAAATTCCAGTCTGCTTTAGGGTTTTCTAGTTGTCGAAAATATACACGTATATTATTACCGTCACAATACTGCAAATTTACACACGTATTTTGAAATACACAAAGCAATACAATTATTATTAATTTATACATGTTTACATTCAACGACGATAAATTTACAAAGCTTAGACCGAGACATACGCAAGAAAACTAACCGGTCCGCTGAGAAGGTTCTCGGATTAATCGTCGAATTGGATCGCCCGGTTTATTTGTTTACTCCTTTAACAAACCTTTTGACCTTTTAAAAAATATTTCGACACACTGAAAAAATTGTTTTACTAAATTATCTTGTTAAGAAAATATTAGTTATCTTAACAAAAAATATAGCTAGTAGATGTTTTTGTTTGTAATAAACTTACTCAATCCTGGGCCCTATCCTCTTTTAGTTATACAGGGTGTCCGGGAAGAAATAAGATGACAAGTCCTTATACATTTTTTTTCCTACAGGCCCTTCCTACGGAGATATGTGCCCCTAAGGGACACTATTGGCAATCGGTTCTTCATGAATAACTATCAAAGTACTTAATATAAGGATAAGGACCTTTTAATATAGTGTCCTTGAAACATATTTAGCTTTTTTAGTTTACCAGGGCGGACTGAGATTATTTACAACTTAATGCTTAAATTTTTAACACCCTGTATGATAAAGACTTAAAATAAAAAATAAATTTGTACTGTATAATAGTACTCTTATTTATTGTCGATAAAATAAACCATTTTCGAGAAAAATAATAATAAACGAATAGTTGTATGTTCGCAAGAAATGTGCGTTTTATTTATTTATCCGCACCAAAAAAAAAACGTATTGTTGTTGCAAACGTTACTATGGTAGGAAATAAGTAAAATGCCCTGCATTTTAGAACTTTTCATCTTTTACATCGCTGACACATTGATCCTTTACTTCGATAATAATTAACTGATTTTTGGATTTCGTGGTGAATTTAATGGTAAATTAATTCGAACTATGAAATACACGTTTATTGAGTATGCAGATTTGCATCTGATGTATGGTCTTGCGTTTTGCAATGCTTTAGAAGCCAGAAGGTTATATCATGAAAGATTTCCCAATCGTACTATGCCAAACCAGAAGACATTTTAACGAGTTGACCAACGTCTAGGGGAGAATGGTGGGCGATTCCAGTTAATAATGGAATTCATATTAATGACTTCCTTCATAATTTTAGGAAAGGTTGGAAAAAATAGTACTGATGCTGGCCTGAGAAAAACCGTACGTACGTCGCAATTATAGGAAAATTTCTTAGATGCTTTAGATGACACTTCATCAAAGAGCACTCGTAAATTATCAGCAAAGTTTAATACATCGAAAACAATAGTACATGAAGTTCTTCAAGAACAGCTGTTATATCCGTATCATTTGCAAAAAGTACATAAACTAATTCCTAAAGATTTTCCTCGTAAAATGCAGTTTGCAAACTGGCCATTGGATCAGCAACGAAATAATGTAAACTTTATTGGCATTATCCTTTTTACGGATGAAGCAAGGTTTACCAAAAATGGTATCACCAGTTTACATAACACACAAATCCTCATGCGACTATTGTTTCGCATAATCAACATCAGTTCTAATCAATTAATATCTGGGCAGGAATCATTGACAATATTTTGATTGAACCACTCGTATTGCCGGAACGCTTGAATGGACAGCTTTATTTGGAGTTCTTCCAGAACGCTTTTCAAGATTTAATAGAGCACTTACCACTTGAAACCCGCCGAAACATGTACTTCATGCACGATGGGGCACCACCACATTTCAGCGTTGGTGTGCGGGAGCACCTGAATAACGTATATCCAAACTGCTGGATAGGTAGAGGAGAACCTATTGCCTGGCCCCCTCGATCTCCCGACCTAACGCTGTTGAATTTTTACCTGTGGGGAGTGTGGGGACATCTGAAAAACTTGGTGTGTTCCACTTCGGTCGGCACTAGAGAGGAACTTCTACAGAGAATCACGTTTTATTGTGATGTGATAAGGACCAAGGCTGCGTTATTGTGGCGGGTACAGCAGCCCTCAATTTGTCGTGACCGCGAATGTATCAGACTTCACATCGTTAAGGTGCCTCCTATTACATCACTGCGTTTTTTTTTTAATTATTATACTTTTTCGGATTAAACAACTTAAAATGAAACTTTTGTGTTGTTTGAATGACTTTCGTATCACACTGTGTTGTCGAGAAACAAAAGAGAAATCATGGTTCATTTTGTTAAAAATATATCATGAATTCGTTTATTATTCTTCCTTTTCTCGAAAACGGTTAATTCCATCGATAGTAAACAAGAGTATACATTTTTTAGTCTTTATCGTACAGGGTGTTAAAAATTTAAACATTAAGTTGTAAAGCTTAGTCCGCCCCTGGTAAAGTAATAAACCTAAATATGTTTAAAGGACATTATTTTAAGAGGTCCTTACTAGTGTTCATCACATTAAATTCTTATTAAATTATATTAAGTACTTTGAAAGTTATTCAAGAAAAACCGATTTCCAGCGGCGTCCTTCAGGGGCACATATCTCCGTAGGCAGGGTATATAAGAAAAAATGTTATAGGAACTTCTCATCTTATTTTTTCATGTTCTATCTGAATCCGAGAGATTTCCCACATTTTCCCGCACACCCTGTGTGTTGATGACCTGCTTCTTTTTATGTTTCTCTCGGTGGCAAATTCTTTAAACAAACCAACCAAACTAAGCTTCTGGGACTCATTATTGATTCCAATTTAAATTGAAATACACAAACATAATAAACTATAGATGGTATAAGCAGCCATTGTGCTGCTATACGGCGGCGGCTGAGGCATAATCTAAGCATTGACATCATAAAATAGTTATATTATTAAAGAAGACAGAATAATCCCAATAAATGTATTTATTAACTGATAAAAAAATCATGAAATTCGGATCCAAAATAGAATGGTTATAAAACATCAAAATTAGCCACATTTTTTGGGTGGCTGAATTTTGTGCCGGGGAGTGTATTAGAATAATAGACAAAAACGAAATTTGGGGTGGTCTCCTGCCTGCGGCGCTATGAGTTGTTCTTGTAAAACGTGGCTAAAATAGTTTGTTGATTTGAAAGTTGCTTGTACGTTACATTGTTTAATTTATTATTAATTAGGAATTTAAGTTTTTTTATCTATACTCACATAAAGAATAACTTTATTGCAGACAGTTCGCATTAAAGAGTGCAGTGTGAAATGCACATTTAATGTTAAGTTTGTGTTTAAAATGTTGTTCTTTGTTTAATGTTTGAATAACGTAATGCGTTGAGAATTATATTTTAACGGGTCAATTAATAATAATTTAAGGTTGTAAAGCCTGTCCAGAGATATAAGAAAGTTACACTGTGCCTTTTTGAATGGGATTATCCAAGGGTGGCCATAAACAAACAATGAATGAATGAATAAATGCAGGTAAATTATGGTCCGTACTTAAAAATGTCTTAAAGTAAACTGCAAATCCGGAAGACGTAATTTCATTATTAAAGTAATAGTTTGGTGATTTTAAATCGATAGTTACCTGATTCAAAATAAGAGGGTTTTTCCCATAAAACAAATTATGTTCTAAAGACTGCATATATAGCCACCCTAGTTAGTTTTTAGTTTAGTAATTATTCTTACTTCGTGTGTAATACAAATACAGCGTTTGTTTAATCGTGTGTAAGTCATGGAAAATATTTGCGAGCCCAATGTATCTCAGGAGATAACCCCGTCAAAAAGCAGAAAACACTTTTCTGTGGAAACTAAGGAAGTTATAAACAATGTTTATTCAACTCTCATTGAACGTGCGGTCAGCAAGCAAGCAGCGTTACAAGAAACGGCCACCATAACAAAAATTCCAACATCAACTGTATAGAAAATTGCGAATAATCCCATTTTAGCGAGGAAAAAAAGAACCGATACTGGCATTTTCTCGAAGGTAGATGAAAGTGATCAACATATAATACGGCGTAAAATTTACACGTTATAGGAGGAACAAAGCGTGCCTACATTAGATAATTTAATTAAGAGGCTTGAAAAAGATGAAACCGGCGTTAAATGTGGCAAAACAACGTTATGGAAGTGTATACAACACATGGGTTTTAGATTTAAAAAAATTAACAAAAGACAAGTTTTAGTGGAATCCAGTAGAATTCGGGAATGGCGATTCGAATATCTACAAAAAATTAGGATTTACAGAGATCAGCAAAGGCCGATTATTTACTTGAATGAAACCTAGTTCAACACATATGATACCCCGGAAAAGGGTTGGATTGACTCAAGCGGCAAGTGTAAAACAAGCGCGCCATCAAAAAGAGGTAAGCGAATTACGATTTTGCATGCTGGATCTAAAGACGGATTGATTCCAAATGGACTTTTACTGTCTGCAAAAAACATTAAAGATTCTTCTCTGGATTACCATGAGGACACCACTGCTGATTTATTTGAAGATTGGTTTAAAAACAAAATAATTCCAAATATAACTCTGAATGGCGTAATTGTAATGGAAAATGCAAGCTACCATAGTAGGCAGTTGACCAAGACTCCCTCCTGAAATAATACAAAAGCAACAATCCATACATATATGATAATGATATTTATTTTCAGGAAGATTACACCAAAAGGTAATTAATTGAGGTTTTACAAAGTTTAAAACTACAAAAGAAATACTTCTGTGATAATTATGCAAAAAATCTAGGGCATACAGTTTTAAGGCTTCCACCCTACCATTGTATATTATTTAATCCCATCGAACATGTTTGGCACCAAGTGAAATCTGCCATTTGTCGTAACAATATATACATTACCATAAATAATAATAAACGCTTTTAATATCATTCTGCAATACTTACTTGTATTTCCCATCTTCGCCAGTGACAGCTCTACCATTTTTTTACCTCTCGACACCATTATAATTACTACAAATCACTAAATTTAAACTAAAATGTACAGCACCGTACTTCATGTAAATGAAACATAACCATAATTAATCACGTGCCGTGTGTTAACTGCACACTTGATTTGATCTGTGTTAAAAATTTAATAGCACAAATGTGGTAAGTGACTTTACAACATGTGTGCATGAGCGTATCACACTAGTGGTACTTACATCTTTCGGTAGATGGCCCTAGCCGCGTCAAATTTGAATAAATAGATACCACATTTGTGCGTAGACATTTTCCACAAGCAAAAGATTGCTTTTAGGCGCTTAACTCATTTTAGCCAAAAGTTGTACTTACAACATTTGTGCGCTACGCCATCGATATTTATTTATTTATTTATCGTATGGCTGCACATGTCACAAAACGCATAAAACGCACATAAAAGTGTACAAAAAAACATAACCTAAAGTGTGTAGAAGGACATTACAAACTATTCTAATCTAATTCACAAACGTGCATTTAAACTCGATATATAGTCAATTGAGGCGTCGGTTGCCATTAGGAAGTCTTCAAAGTTTCCCTCATATGCTGTATTTGGGCATTCCATAACCATATGTTGGACGGTTTGCTTTTCTGCCCCGCAGTCACAGCTCGCAGATTGCGCCCTACCCCATTTGTATAATGAGTCCGCACATATACCATGATTGGTGCGTATTCTGTTCAGTGGTGCCCATATTTTGCGGGGCTGTTCGAAGGCGGGAGGTTTCGACCTTATGCACGGGAAATTTCTGAGTTGGGGGGGGCAGTTATCTGTCCACTTTTGCTCCCAAGAGTCTATAGGGTCGAACTGTGACGTGTGTAGTTCTCTTGCAGTTCTTATGGTTGGTCTTCTGGATCGTAGTCTGTTTCTGCAAGCTTTATTTGTATCCTGGTGTATGGGAAGCTGAGGATTGTTTTGGATACGTTTATATTCTCGGAGAAGAGCTGCCTTGCGTCGGAGGTCTGGGGGAGGTATATGACTTAGTATTGGTAGGCATTCGGTAGGGGTAGATTTTAACGTTCCGCTGATTATCCTCATGGTCTCATTTAGTTGAGTATCTACCTTTTGGGTATGCGCGCTGTTGAGCCAGATCGGTGCGCCGTATTCTGCAGTTGAGTAAACCAGCCCGAGTGCCGAGGATCTTAATGTTTCAGCGGTAGAGCCCCATGTGGTACCGCATAGCAGTAGCTAGAAACGGACAGAACGAGGCCAGGTGGTGCTGGTGGTGCTGGTGGTGCAACTAACCCAGGTGCAGGTGGTGCGTTTTACGATCTAACCCAAGTGGTTCGGTGGTGCGTTTTATGATCTAACCCGGGTGGTTCGGTGGTGCGTTTTATGACCTAACCCGGGTGGTTCGGTGGTGCTGTTTACAAAATAACCCGAAATTAAACCCGACTTTTTACGACCTAACCCGGATGCTTTCATGAGGCGGCTTCTTATCTAACCCTAACTTGATCCTTAATATTTATGAACTGACCCGAGATAAAACCCGACTTTTTACGACCTAACCCGGATGCTTTCGCGAGGCGGCTTCTCATCTAACCCTAATTTGAACCTGAATATTTATGATCTGACCCGAGATAAAACCCGACTTTTTATGATTTAACCTTAGTGAAACGCCGCTGCTAAAGCGGGATAATTAAATCCCAATTTTTATAAGCCATCCTTAAACCCAACTTTTTACGATGCGACCTGAGCCATCCTTAAACCAGACTTTTTATTATTTCCCCTTAGTTGAAACGCCGCTGCTAAAGCGGGATAATTAAATCCCAATTTTTATAAGCCATCCTTAAACCCAACTTTTTACGATCCGACCTGAGCCCTCCTTAAACCAGACTTTTTATTATTTTCCCTTAGTTGAAACGCCGCTGTTAAAGCGGTATAGTAAAAAACATTATTTATTATTTCCCCTTAGTGAAACGCCGCTGGCGGGTAGTAAAGCGAAATAAATCCCTAATTTATATGGTCTAACAAGATAAGTATAATAAAGCGGTACATTTGTCACCCCGCAATAATTATTTATACCTAAATAACCCTCTCAAACCCTCTGCCGACTCGATTTAAAAAGAAAGGGACATAAACCTTTATTTATTATTCCGAAGGACCCTCATTAAAATTCAGTAGCATATCTAATAATTGTTTCCAATTTTTTGCACCACTTATAGAAATACAATAAAATAATTACCATCTAGAACCATTAACTAGCGATTTCTTTGTACTGGAAATGGATAAATTATAGGACTATCTTGTAATGAGAACAGAGTAATAAAAAGTAAATAAAACTTAAATACGTATAAAATACCAAGCAGGTATAGGTACTATACAACTTGTGTTCGCCATCAGGTAAAAGCCCTCATAATGCTTTTATAAAAATTTCGGATAATATCATAATATAAGTAAATAGGCTACAATTTCAGGAAAAAAGTAAAAAAAATTAATTCACAGTGTAAAATTGTAGTTAAATGGATTGTAAATACGAAATAATATAAAAAGCTACCTTTTGTTTGCGATGATGAATGCACAATAACTCTATATTATTCGGTCCTTAAACTGAAAATACCCACTAGATAGGTATCATAAGCTGTATTTGTCATCAGGTAGAACCCCCAATAAAATTATGAATATCAGGCGTAGGCAACAAAGTAGCAATCTTAACTTATTTTCAACACGAGCATAAAAATATGGGATTGTTAAATATTTTATAACCTTAATTCTCAATGGCAACAATAAGCAAATCACGTTGGTTTTTTAATTTATTATTAATCTGGCTAACTTAAGAAACTCACAATATAACGACCATCCAAAAAAATCATAATACATTACTGGGTGTGAAAGCAATTGCGCTGCAAAATATAGTGTATACCGACTCTGAGGTAGTTAATTAAAATCCCAATTAGCGCTAAAAAAAATCAATTAGATATTTACTTTAGATATTTTAATAAAAAAATTCAATATTCTCACCAACATTTAACTTTTGAAATTAGCATAATAACAAATCCTTTACAATGAATTAAACAAACGCATACATAATTTTAAAATCACATAATAAGAATATAAGCTAAAATCTAACAAGTTCGGACTACTCGAATGACTTCAGTTTACATCTGTAGAGAATACCCAACTCTCGAATCATAAAAAATGGTCAAACTTTGTCGGCAAATACCCTTCTATGATGCAGGGGAAGGACAGGTAACTCGAGATGTTTATAAAGAAACGTTAAAGAACATTATTTGCTTATTTCTAGACTCTTAAAAATTAGATGCAATCGAACAATAAATGTTTTCATCATGTATATTTATGAGTAACACATTACCTTCGACATACATAAATTCAAATTGATAATTACTTGCCTTAGTACTTTTTTAGAAGCTTGAATCATTGCATATAACCGTCTGAGGATACCCAAACTTCCCCTAACATATTTCTCCGCAGCCGGGGAAAAAGAGGTAGAAAAAGTAAAATAACAACTCCAAGTGTCTTTGCGAACAATCGGCAATAAAATAGAGTATTTCAGTTTTTAATTTTTCGTAAATAAAAGTTGGTTAGATTAATAGTCTCTGTGAATATAATAACATAAACAAAGTGATATGCCGTAAATTTAGGAGTACAGTATAAATTATGCCTCTATTAAAATATACCGCAATAACTAACTACCAAAGGATTTTTGATATTTTGAATATATTTGATGCTCATAGCATTATCACATTTCCAAAGGCTCTAAATTTTAGAAAAATGTTCTAATAGAATATGTCTATCAATATAAAGTAAAGGTATTGTTAGGTTTTTTTAAAAAATACGACCTACAACAGTCTCTGCTACAGCATGGCTGACTCTGTAGAAACTTCTGTGAAACCATAATAATTATATCAATAATCGAGTTGTCCTTATGATAATATTTTCTTCCAATATCCGACTCCACTATCCATAAAAGTTATGTTAGAAAATTCATAATTGAGCGCATTGTAATTTTTTAAAAAGAAATTCACTTCACACACAAAGATGTAGCCATTCAATCCATGAAAATAATGCAAGTCAGTATGCGTATGTTATGGCTAACTGTTTAAATGTCTATTCCTTCCACGTTTATCGGAAGAAATACTTTTTTTATACTAGTATTTTAGTTGAAAATAAGATCATAAATCATCTATACAAAACAAGCGCCCCTTATGGATTTGAACGAAAATCATAGATTCGACTATTTTCATGAAAAATAAATCTAAGTACGGAATAATGCAGGAAGATTATCTATTTTCTTGGTTTAGAAAGTGATGTAGTTAAGATTTATAACTTAGGAATAAATAAATTATTATTAATCTTTTCGACCTATTTCTCTTGCATATTTAATTTCTTTGATAGTAAGAACTAATCTTTTTATTTTACAAAGTAAAAAAAAAGCTAAAGATCGGCGTTGTCAGTCAGGTATAAGAACTGATTTAACACGATGGTTTTTGTACAAACGTTCACATACAATTGTATGCTTTTTAACCGATTGTGTCGGAAAAAATGACGATTTATAGATTAGATATTTAGACGAAGAGCTAACCTTCTCAATAAAGTATTGATTATTGCCCTGCTAGCTAGACAACACTTTTTATGTTAGTCAAAAAAAAATTTTTTTTTTCGGACGCTATTACAGATTTCATCGTTAACTAACAAACATTAAGACCAAAAAATTAGCGTGCAAGATGAAATGTATAGGTTCACTTCATTTCTACATTATTTTACAACTCTCAATCGCATTAAAAACAAGATCGAATAAAAAATAACTTATGACATATGGACAAAAAATGTTTTTCGGGCTATTTAGGTTAGCGACCGCATTACGTCTGAAATACTACATTTTTCGAGCTTATAACATAATTTACTATTTTAACGTTAAAATAGGGGAAATGATGTATCGAAATGGATACTTTTTTTTGTCGGTCACGAGATTATAGTTTCTTTTAAAATGAACTCTAATATTTACAACACAAATTATCCTTTAAGCCACATTAGTTTAAAACTCGTCTGTCGCTTTCCCTCTATTGTGAGTTTGATTAAAGTATAGCGTAGTATATATTTAGATGAATTTCGCAAATGTTGAATACTTTCAAAACTGAAAAAGCCGCCCTTTGCAATAAATATCTCCGTAGAGTTAGGTACCCTGCAGATTAAGGGTATTTCAGCGGATAATCATATACAAATTCAAAGATTTTGTCTATTTTAATGGATTAACAAACAATATCTATAGGATGACTTTACTGATAAAAAAAAATAACAAAAATCCATAAAGTCTAGGCTCACATGAAATTCCATAAAGAGCAGCTGCATAGCCTTATCACATCAAACTATATTTTTATTTCGTTCTATTGTCAAAAGTCTGTGTTTAGGAGATTATCGTTCATTTTAAAATGAACTCTAATATGTACATCACCATAAACTACCTCTTAAGCCGTCGTAAAAATACACTTTTCGATTTACCTCTATATTGATTTTCTAATATTAAATATCTACAATAGTCGAAATTCGCTCGCTAATACCTATGTATGCAAGGTTTCTTCAAAAAATGACAATTTTGTTGTTTAATGGCTTGAAAAAATGGAAAAAGGAGGTTTTTGCATCCATTTATTTCCAGATGAGTGTTAAAAATACTTATAAAACTCGGTATACCGAAGATCAAGCATTAATGAGAGGGTTGAGTCCTGTTTGCCAAATCCTGATTTTTAATTTGACGTTGGCAACGGTACAATTTTTTAACATTTATCATAAGAGGCGTATATTTTTGGAGCTTAGATCTACCAGTTTATCCACGCCCCATTTATTGTTAGTGCTTTAGTAATTTTACTTTCCAATTATTTTTTACCAAAACGCGTAGTTGAAACAGTGTCTATATCAGACGATATAATAAATTTTAAGGATTAATTTGCTTACAAATACACTTCAATTTATTTAGGCTAAAGCAGCCAGACATATACTGGAACTACGAAAACCCTATTACAATTTGGTTGCCTAGAGAAAATTTTGTAAAAAACACAGCTTTCTACACAAATGCTTGCACATTATGTACCTATCATTTTAAGATACCTGGCGACATCAATGTAAGCATTGACATAATGACGCAAGATATAGGTAGGTACTAGAATATTCAAGATTTCTATTAACGATACACTTCAGCATACATGCGAGATGTCATTAATGTCTACGGAAGGCAACAGACATACCAGCTATTTTTACATGGGATTCCATAGACTTGAACGCTTCTTGTTTAGAAATATTTGATGTCATCTTGAGGAGTTCCGTATTGAAGCATCAAACCTACCTGCCAAATAATTGACGAAATATGGGATATCATAAAATATGTCCCCCATCGAACTAAATGATCCTATAAACCAGCTTCACAGACCGTAATTTGTGATGCTAACACGATTAATACGCAATAGAACAAGATTAAGAAACAAAATTTAAAGTAGCTCTTTATCACACGAAAATAATTAAATAATTTACGGTTACAGAACAATAATTATTTTAAAAAGCTGTATAACTAAATATATTATGTTATTAGGAATATTCTGTCTAAAGTAACAGCTGATCTTAGTCGAAAATGAGATCGTATTATTGATTGTTGAATTCGTTAGGTATGAAATAAAATTAGAGATTTCGTCTATTTTTTCACGATTAAAAAAGAATACCTCTATTTAGCTAAAAATGAAACGATTACAGTGGTAGATTAATTCACTTTACCAAGCATGTAAACTACTAATTTTGCAATAAATATCTTCTATATTTCTAGGTAGGTTTACTCGAAAATGTTGGGCTATTTTCATCAAAAATCCCGATACGAAATTGAAAAATTTGCCTATTTTTGTCGGTTTACAAAGTGATAGTGGAATATTGGTTTGATCAAAGAACAATAATTATTTTAAAAATGTTGTATAATTAACTAAATGTCGGTGTTATCAGGCAGGCAAGAAGTTATTTATCTGAATCTTATTTGTACCATTAGCGTTTATATACAAATGTTAGTGGTTTTCAAAAATTGATATCTCGGAAATTATTAGGTTTAGACTTATAATACGCTCATTAAAAAATAATGACTACTTTATATAAAATTCAAAAATATTATAAGATGTAGGGTATCCCAGTAACTTAACCAAAGATTTTCGGTCTTCGTAAAGCTTTATACGTTTCTCCAGCGTACCAAACATTCACTTTTTTTAAATATTGACATCGGGTTAGGATTCTGAACATAGGATTAACATCACTCCAATAGTGAACATGTTGCTTTGTCACAGTTCCATTCGTCGAAAAGTAAACAAAACCGTTTGAGCTACGTGGGGAATAAATAAAGTTGGCTTGTTGAAAAATTTTAATATTTATTAAGGTAAAAGACTATAAATATATCGATACAACACTTTGGCATTTCTAATACTACAAACATGAATATCTAAAATGTGATATTTACAACCATCAACTCTCTCTCCCTTCTATAATTTTGGTACACCAATGCTGTCTTCTAAGTTTATAATATATGGCGTCCTGCAGTTTAATTCCGAAAATGTTTTAACTAAAAATTCCTCTTTAACACGTCCTTTAACGTAAATAATGTCTGCGTCTATCAGATTGTTGGATATGATATTATGTAGTTCCTTGTAATCGGTATCACCATAATTATAAAGGATACCATGATGATTTCCAAATAGATATTTGACTTGTTTCTTGCAAGCCTTACTTAAGGTGTCGAATGGTTTAACTGGTTTAAAAAAGTAACTTTTCATACTATTCCCATCATAAATAGCCAATTCTTTCGCGTAAAATTCAGGTATGTTAAATCCTTGAATATCGACTACAACGAACTTCATTGTCTGAAGACTCAAATCAAACAAGTATATTTTCATATTTTTATCGCTCTTAAGTTCGATTTCAAAAGCACACCCCCACTTTTCGATAATTTCACAGTCTTAGCACATAGATCTTATATTTTTATTTACGATCAATTCATCTTTATTCGCCAATCGTCTCAAACGAGTCTGCTTTTGAAAGTAATATAGCCTTAGTATTCAGAAAATATTAATGATATCGGAGCCTAAAACATCCTTGACACTAAAAAATCATTGTGTTTCCTAACAAAGCCCATCATCTTGTCTATTTAGCTTGCTTTCCTATTGTTTAGCAGGTTAAATAAAATTATTATTTCGCTCTTTTTGTCTGTACTGAATCGTTAGGGGAATACGTTTCTAGTTCTATAAGAGAGACAGTTAAAATTTATGTAAGCAATCAAAAATCCTACACTATGAGCTACTTAGTTAAAATTTCATATTTCCTTCCTGGATCAGACAAAATTTGTGATGTGTCGGACAAAATTTATAAAAATACGAAAAAAATGCTGGATGCATTTTTAGCGTGACTTTCTATTTAATACCATCTTATTTCAAGCTATAATTCGGTTGTCAAAATGAGAATAAAATAATTTTCCCATGGTTTATGTCATCTTAAAAAAGTCAAAAGGTTATATTCTGTAGAGGGTCAGATACATTCAAATTTAAATATTTTCTCCAAGAAGAATTTTAAGATAGTATTATAGTAAATAAAAATTCTATACCTCCAATATTTCTTGGAAACATATCGTGTTCTAGCGACATAACCCAAAAGTACCTCTATTCAGAAACGCATCGTACTTTTCTTGTCAATAATTGTCTCATTGTCCCATCCATTACATTATTATAATCTTAAAGCACCTGTTACCAGCATTATCTGTTTTTATGGTTTTCATAAAACATAGCGATTACCGATGAAAATTAAACGAAAACTTAATAAATAACTTTTTTTTCAACTGAAATAGACTGATTTTCGATGGAAAAATGTTACTTATAACTAAAAATGAATATAAGACATATACGCAATGATATTTAGAATAAATCAATCTTTTCTAAAATTACTATGAAATATTCACAAAATCGTTTCGTTATAACCAAAGTAGCAAGGCTTGCAGATTTCGTATAGAGTTCAAACGCGATACTGAGATGATCTTTTTTTTTTTATATTTTTGTAGGATAATGCACCACTACGTTGTAAGTACTTGAGAGAGGACTTTCTTGAAAAATCCTCAAATTTCTCTGCAATTTTGTTCCTTCTAGAGTTAAATTCACACAGAAAACCCCGTATTCTTATCTTTCAGGTTGGTATATTAAAAAGGGCTTATTAGTATGGTTTAGAAAACAAGCAATATTAATTAACGGATGTTTTTTCGTCGTATGAAGAGTTGAAAAATTTTTTTTTCCACTCCAATGGTTACGATGCAGAGAGTCGGGTTTCATCATAATCTTTCAGGGTAGCTCAGGTTTTGATTGCATGTAGAGAGTCGGGTTTCATCATAATCTTTCAGGGTAGCTCAGGTTTGATTACATGTACTAAGGTTAGTGCTCCTTGCAATCGGTTTCAGGTTTGACGCGCCCCCCTCAGGTTTGTTCAGGTTTCTCAAACGTTTGAGAAACCTGAACAAACCTGAGGGGGGCGCGTCAAACCTGAAACCGATTGCAAGGAGCACTAACCTTAGTACATGTAATCAAACCTGAGCTACCCTGAAAGATTATGATGAAACCCGACTCTCTACATGCAATCAAAACCTGAGCTACCCTGAAAGATTATGATGAAACCCGACTCTCTGCATCGTAACCATTGGAGTGGAAAAAAAAATTTTTCAACTCTTCATACGACGAAAAAACATCCGTTAATTAATATTGCTTGTTTTCTAAACCATACTAATAAGCCCTTTTTAATATACCAACCTGAAAGATAAGAATACGGGGTTTTCTGTGTGAATTTAACTCTAGAAGGAACAAAATTGCAGAGAAATTTGAGGATTTTTCAAGAAAGTCCTCTCTCAAGTACTTACAACGTAGTGGTGCATTATCCTACAAAAATATAAAAAAAAAAGATCATCTCAGTATCGCGTTTGAACTCTATACGAAATCTGCAAGCCTTGCTACTTTGGTTATAACGAAACGATTTTGTGAATATTTCATAGTAATTTAAGAAAAGATTGATTTATTCTAAATATCATTGCGTATATGTCTTATATTCATTTTTAGTTATAAGTAACATTTTTCCATCGAAAATCAGTCTATTTCAGTTGAAAAAAAAGTTATTTATTAAGTTTTCGTTTAATTTTCATCGGTAATCGCTATGTTTTATGAAAACCATAAAAACAGATAATGCTGGTAACAGGTGCTTTAAGATTATAATAATGTAATGGATGGGACAATGAGACAATTATTGACAAGAAAAGTACGATGCGTTTCTGAATAGAGGTACTTTTGGGTTATGTCGCTAGAACACGATATGTTTCCAAGAAATATTGGAGGTATAGAATTTTTATTTACTATAATACTATCTTAAAATTCTTCTTGGAGAAAATATTTAAATTTGAATGTATCTGACCCTCTACAGAATATAACCTTTTGACTTTTTTAAGATGACATAAACCATGGGAAAATTATTTTATTCTCATTTTGACAACCGAATTATAGCTTGAAATAAGATGGTATTAAATAGAAAGTCACGCTAAAAATGCATCCAGCATTTTTTTCGTATTTTTATAAATTTTGTCCGACACATCACAAATTTTGTCTGATCCAGGAAGGAAATATGAAATTTTAACTAAGTAGCTCATAGTGTAGGATTTTTGATTGCTTACATAAATTTTAACTGTCTCTCTTATAGAACTAGAAACGTATTCCCCTAACGATTCAGTACAGACAAAAAGAGCGAAATAATAATTTTATTTAACCTGCTAAACAATAGGAAAGCAAGCTAAATAGACAAGATGATGGGCTTTGTTAGGAAACACAATGATTTTTTAGTGTCAAGGATGTTTTAGGCTCCGATATCATTAATATTTTCTGAATACTAAGGCTATATTACTTTCAAAAGCAGACTCGTTTGAGACGATTGGCGAATAAAGATGAATTGATCGTAAATAAAAATATAAGATCTATGTGCTAAGACTGTGAAATTATCGAAAAGTGGGGGTGTGCTTTTGAAATCGAACTTAAGAGCGATAAAAATATGAAAATATACTTGTTTGATTTGAGTCTTCAGACAATGAAGTTCGTTGTAGTCGATATTCAAGGATTTAACATACCTGAATTTTACGCGAAAGAATTGGCTATTTATGATGGGAATAGTATGAAAAGTTACTTTTTTAAACCAGTTAAACCATTCGACACCTTAAGTAAGGCTTGCAAGAAACAAGTCAAATATCTATTTGGAAATCATCATGGTATCCTTTATAATTATGGTGATACCGATTACAAGGAACTACATAATATCATATCCAACAATCTGATAGACGCAGACATTATTTACGTTAAAGGACGTGTTAAAGAGGAATTTTTAGTTAAAACATTTTCGGAATTAAACTGCAGGACGCCATATATTATAAACTTAGAAGACAGCATTGGTGTACCAAAATTATAGAAGGGAGAGAGAGTTGATGGTTGTAAATATCACATTTTAGATATTCATGTTTGTAGTATTAGAAATGCCAAAGTGTTGTATCGATATATTTATAGTCTTTTACCTTAATAAATATTAAAATTTTTCAACAAGCCAACTTTATTTATTCCCCACGTAGCTCAAACGGTTTTGTTTACTTTTCGACGAATGGAACTGTGACAAAGCAACATGTTCACTATTGGAGTGATGTTAATCCTATGTTCAGAATCCTAACCCGATGTCAATATTTAAAAAAAGTGAATGTTTGGTACGCTGGAGAAACGTATAAAGCTTTACGAAGACCGAAAATCTTTGGTTAAGTTACTGGGATACCCTACATCTTATAATATTTTTGAATTTTATATAAAGTAGTCATTATTTTTTAATGAGCGTATTATAAGTCTAAACCTAATAATTTCCGAGATATCAATTTTTGAAAACCACTAACATTTGTATATAAACGCTAATGGTACAAATAAGATTCAGATAAATAACTTCTTGCCTGCCTGATAACACCGACATTTAGTTAATTATACAACATTTTTAAAATAATTATTGTTCTTTGATCAAACCAATATTCCACTATCACTTTGTAAACCGACAAAAATAGGCAAATTTTTCAATTTCGTATCGGGATTTTTGATGAAAATAGCCCAACATTTTCGAGTAAACCTACCTAGAAATATAGAAGATATTTATTGCAAAATTAGTAGTTTACATGCTTGGTAAAGTGAATTAATCTACCACTGTAATCGTTTCATTTTTAGCTAAATAGAGGTATTCTTTTTTAATCGTGAAAAAATAGACGAAATCTCTAATTTTATTTCATACCTAACGAATTCAACAATCAATAATACGATCTCATTTTCGACTAAGATCAGCTGTTACTTTAGACAGAATATTCCTAATAACATAATATATTTAGTTATACAGCTTTTTAAAATAATTATTGTTCTGTAACCGTAAATTATTTAATTATTTTCGTGTGATAAAGAGCTACTTTAAATTTTGTTTCTTAATCTTGTTCTATTGCGTATTAATCGTGTTAGCATCACAAATTACGGTCTGTGAAGCTGGTTTATAGGATCATTTAGTTCGATGGGGGACATATTTTATGATATCCCATATTTCGTCAATTATTTGGCAGGTAGGTTTGATGCTTCAATACGGAACTCCTCAAGATGACATCAAATATTTCTAAACAAGAAGCGTTCAAGTCTATGGAATCCCATGTAAAAATAGCTGGTATGTCTGTTGCCTTCCGTAGACATTAATGACATCTCGCATGTATGCTGAAGTGTATCGTTAATAGAAATCTTGAATATTCTAGTACCTACCTATATCTTGCGTCATTATGTCAATGCTTACATTGATGTCGCCAGGTATCTTAAAATGATAGGTACATAATGTGCAAGCATTTGTGTAGAAAGCTGTGTTTTTTACAAAATTTTCTCTAGGCAACCAAATTGTAATAGGGTTTTCGTAGTTCCAGTATATGTCTGGCTGCTTTAGCCTAAATAAATTGAAGTGTATTTGTAAGCAAATTAATCCTTAAAATTTATTATATCGTCTGATATAGACACTGTTTCAACTACGCGTTTTGGTAAAAAATAATTGGAAAGTAAAATTACTAAAGCACTAACAATAAATGGGGCGTGGATAAACTGGTAGATCTAAGCTCCAAAAATATACGCCTCTTATGATAAATGTTAAAAAATTGTACCGTTGCCAACGTCAAATTAAAAATCAGGATTTGGCAAACAGGACTCAACCCTCTCATTAATGCTTGATCTTCGGTATACCGAGTTTTATAAGTATTTTTAACACTCATCTGGAAATAAATGGATGCAAAAACCTCCTTTTTCCATTTTTTCAAGCCATTAAACAACAAAATTGTCATTTTTTGAAGAAACCTTGCATACATAGGTATTAGCGAGCGAATTTCGACTATTGTAGATATTTAATATTAGAAAATCAATATAGAGGTAAATCGAAAAGTGTATTTTTACGACGGCTTAAGAGGTAGTTTATGGTGATGTACATATTAGAGTTCATTTTAAAATGAACGATAATCTCCTAAACACAGACTTTTGACAATAGAACGAAATAAAAATATAGTTTGATGTGATAAGGCTATGCAGCTGCTCTTTATGGAATTTCATGTGAGCCTAGACTTTATGGATTTTTGTTATTTTTTTTTATCAGTAAAGTCATCCTATAGATATTGTTTGTTAATCCATTAAAATAGACAAAATCTTTGAATTTGTATATGATTATCCGCTGAAATACCCTTAATCTGCAGGGTACCTAACTCTACGGAGATATTTATTGCAAAGGGCGGCTTTTTCAGTTTTGAAAGTATTCAACATTTGCGAAATTCATCTAAATATATACTACGCTATACTTTAATCAAACTCACAATAGAGGGAAAGCGACAGACGAGTTTTAAACTAATGTGGCTTAAAGGATAATTTGTGTTGTAAATATTAGAGTTCATTTTAAAAGAAACTATAATCTCGTGACCGACAAAAAAAAGTATCCATTTCGATACATCATTTCCCCTATTTTAACGTTAAAATAGTAAATTATGTTATAAGCTCGAAAAATGTAGTATTTCAGACGTAATGCGGTCGCTAACCTAAATAGCCCGAAAAACATTTTTTGTCCATATGTCATAAGTTATTTTTTATTCGATCTTGTTTTTAATGCGATTGAGAGTTGTAAAATAATGTAGAAATGAAGTGAACCTATACATTTCATCTTGCACGCTAATTTTTTGGTCTTAATGTTTGTTAGTTAACGATGAAATCTGTAATAGCGTCCGAAAAAAAAAATTTTTTTTTGACTAACATAAAAAGTGTTGTCTAGCTAGCAGGGCAATAATCAATACTTTATTGAGAAGGTTAGCTCTTCGTCTAAATATCTAATCTATAAATCGTCATTTTTTCCGACACAATCGGTTAAAAAGCATACAATTGTATGTGAACGTTTGTACAAAAACCATCGTGTTAAATCAGTTCTTATACCTGACTGACAACGCCGATCTTTAGCTTTTTTTTTACTTTGTAAAATAAAAAGATTAGTTCTTACTATCAAAGAAATTAAATATGCAAGAGAAATAGGTCGAAAAGATTAATAATAATTTATTTATTCCTAAGTTATAAATCTTAACTACATCACTTTCTAAACCAAGAAAATAGATAATCTTCCTGCATTATTCCGTACTTAGATTTATTTTTCATGAAAATAGTCGAATCTATGATTTTCGTTCAAATCCATAAGGGGCGCTTGTTTTGTATAGATGATTTATGATCTTATTTTCAACTAAAATACTAGTATAAAAAAAGTATTTCTTCCGATAAACGTGGAAGGAATAGACATTTAAACAGTTAGCCATAACATACGCATACTGACTTGCATTATTTTCATGGATTGAATGGCTACATCTTTGTGTGTGAAGTGAATTTCTTTTTAAAAAATTACAATGCGCTCAATTATGAATTTTCTAACATAACTTTTATGGATAGTGGAGTCGGATATTGGAAGAAAATATTATCATAAGGACAACTCGATTATTGATATAATTATTATGGTTTCACAGAAGTTTCTACAGAGTCAGCCATGCTGTAGCAGAGACTGTTGTAGGTCGTATTTTTTAAAAAAACCTAACAATACCTTTACTTTATATTGATAGACATATTCTATTAGAACATTTTTCTAAAATTTAGAGCCTTTGGAAATGTGATAATGCTATGAGCATCAAATATATTCAAAATATCAAAAATCCTTTGGTAGTTAGTTATTGCGGTATATTTTAATAGAGGCATAATTTATACTGTACTCCTAAATTTACGGCATATCACTTTGTTTATGTTATTATATTCACAGAGACTATTAATCTAACCAACTTTTATTTACGAAAAATTAAAAACTGAAATACTCTATTTTATTGCCGATTGTTCGCAAAGACACTTGGAGTTGTTATTTTACTTTTTCTACCTCTTTTTCCCCGGCTGCGGAGAAATATGTTAGGGGAAGTTTGGGTATCCTCAGACGGTTATATGCAATGATTCAAGCTTCTAAAAAAGTACTAAGGCAAGTAATTATCAATTTGAATTTATGTATGTCGAAGGTAATGTGTTACTCATAAATATACATGATGAAAACATTTATTGTTCGATTGCATCTAATTTTTAAGAGTCTAGAAATAAGCAAATAATGTTCTTTAACGTTTCTTTATAAACATCTCGAGTTACCTGTCCTTCCCCTGCATCATAGAAGGGTATTTGCCGACAAAGTTTGACCATTTTTTATGATTCGAGAGTTGGGTATTCTCTACAGATGTAAACTGAAGTCATTCGAGTAGTCCGAACTTGTTAGATTTTAGCTTATATTCTTATTATGTGATTTTAAAATTATGTATGCGTTTGTTTAATTCATTGTAAAGGATTTGTTATTATGCTAATTTCAAAAGTTAAATGTTGGTGAGAATATTGAATTTTTTTATTAAAATATCTAAAGTAAATATCTAATTGATTTTTTTTAGCGCTAATTGGGATTTTAATTAACTACCTCAGAGTCGGTATACACTATATTTTGCAGCGCAATTGCTTTCACACCCAGTAATGTATTATGATTTTTTTGGATGGTCGTTATATTGTGAGTTTCTTAAGTTAGCCAGATTAATAATAAATTAAAAAACCAACGTGATTTGCTTATTGTTGCCATTGAGAATTAAGGTTATAAAATATTTAACAATCCCATATTTTTATGCTCGTGTTGAAAATAAGTTAAGATTGCTACTTTGTTGCCTACGCCTGATATTCATAATTTTATTGGGGGTTCTACCTGATGACAAATACAGCTTATGATACCTATCTAGTGGGTATTTTCAGTTTAAGGACCGAATAATATAGAGTTATTGTGCATTCATCATCGCAAACAAAAGGTAGCTTTTTATATTATTTCGTATTTACAATCCATTTAACTACAATTTTACACTGTGAATTAATTTTTTTTACTTTTTTCCTGAAATTGTAGCCTATTTACTTATATTATGATATTATCCGAAATTTTTATAAAAGCATTATGAGGGCTTTTACCTGATGGCGAACACAAGTTGTATAGTACCTATACCTGCTTGGTATTTTATACGTATTTAAGTTTTATTTACTTTTTATTACTCTGTTCTCATTACAAGATAGTCCTATAATTTATCCATTTCCAGTACAAAGAAATCGCTAGTTAATGGTTCTAGATGGTAATTATTTTATTGTATTTCTATAAGTGGTGCAAAAAATTGGAAACAATTATTAGATATGCTACTGAATTTTAATGAGGGTCCTTCGGAATAATAAATAAAGGTTTATGTCCCTTTCTTTTTAAATCGAGTCGGCAGAGGGTTTGAGAGGGTTATTTAGGTATAAATAATTATTGCGGGGTGACAAATGTACCGCTTTATTATACTTATCTTGTTAGACCATATAAATTAGGGATTTATTTCGCTTTACTACCCGCCAGCGGCGTTTCACTAAGGGGAAATAATAAATAATGTTTTTTACTATACCGCTTTAACAGCGGCGTTTCAACTAAGGGAAAATAATAAAAAGTCTGGTTTAAGGAGGGCTCAGGTCGGATCGTAAAAAGTTGGGTTTAAGGATGGCTTATAAAAATTGGGATTTAATTATCCCGCTTTAGCAGCGGCGTTTCAACTAAGGGGAAATAATAAAAAGTCTGGTTTAAGGATGGCTCAGGTCGCATCGTAAAAAGTTGGGTTTAAGGATGGCTTATAAAAATTGGGATTTAATTATCCCGCTTTAGCAGCGGCGTTTCACTAAGGTTAAATCATAAAAAGTCGGGTTTTATCTCGGGTCAGATCATAAATATTCAGGTTCAAATTAGGGTTAGATGAGAAGCCGCCTCGCGAAAGCATCCGGGTTAGGTCGTAAAAAGTCGGGTTTTATCTCGGGTCAGTTCATAAATATTAAGGATCAAGTTAGGGTTAGATAAGAAGCCGCCTCATGAAAGCATCCGGGTTAGGTCGTAAAAAGTCGGGTTTAATTTCGGGTTATTTTGTAAACAGCACCACCGAACCACCCGGGTTAGGTCATAAAACGCACCACCGAACCACCCGGGTTAGATCATAAAACGCACCACCGAACCACTTGGGTTAGATCGTAAAACGCACCACCTGCACCTGGGTTAGTTGCACCACCAGCACCACCAGCACCACCTGGCCTCGTTCTGTCCGTTTCTAGCTACTCATAGCTTATGGAGAATGTTGATCCGAGTTCGCAGCTTTGCAGCCGTGTTCTCCAGGTGCCTCTTATAGGTCAATGTCCTATCTAGGGTGACACCAAGGTATCTTGGGTGCGTGTTGTGACGGAGGAGAGTGTCCTCGAAGTAGACCTGGAGCTGTCTATTTGCTGCCTTGTTAGAGAGATGGAAGCACGTCGTCTCCGTTTTATTGGGGTTTGGCCGCAGTCTCCATTTACGGAAGTACGTCCCCAAGTTCGCCAAGTCTGTAGAGAGGACAGTTTCTGTTTCTTCAAAGAGACGGTGTTGTGTGGCTAGTACCCAGTCATCCGCATAACCGAACTTCCGGGATCTAGTTTCAGGCATATCGGAGATATAGAGGTTAAAGAATAGTGGGGCCAGGACAGACCCTTGGGGAAGGCCGTCATTGAGCGTCCTTGAGGAACTTGTTTTGCTGCCCAGTACAACCCGGAAAACCCTACCAGTGAGCATATTATCGATAAGTTGCAGGGTATGTTTACATGGGACTGTTTGATAAAGTTTATAGAGTAGTCCATGTCTCCACACGGTGTCGTAAGCTGCAGAGAGGTCCACGAACACGGCTGATGTTTTCAGGTTATCTTGGTAGCCTGCCTCAATATGGGTTGCGAGGGACATGATTTGGTCTGTGCAGCTTCTCTCTGGTCTAAAACCGGCCTGTTCGATGGGGACCCTTTCCAATATTTTGCTCCCGATTCTATTATAAAGAAGTCTCTCAAGGAGCTTATAGATTGCATTAAGTAGCGCTATTGGGCGGTAACTTTTCGGATCATCGTTCGGCTTTCCCGGTTTGCGGATGGCGACAACTCTGGATCTTTTCATTGTGCTCGGGATGGTTCCCTTTTCCATGATGTTCGTGAAAAATTGGGCTAGCCATTTTATTGTGTATTTACCGCTGTTCAGGAGGAATTCTGGATGAATTCCATCAGGCCCTGGTGCTTTTCCCGCCTTCGTGTCCCTCAGAGCGTCTGCCACCTCGTCTGTGGTGAATGGGCGTGAGAACTCGGTTTGTTCCTGGCTGTTGGCTTTTAGGACTTTGAGTTCATGTTTAATGCGAGTTGAGTGGGCTCTGTCCCGAGGGGCTCTTGATGTGGACACTACGTGGGAGGCGATCCTGTCTGGATGTATTTTCGAGTCATTTTTTGAGATTTTTGGGCCCTCGCCGAGTTTTCTTAATAGTGACCACGCTTTCCTGCTGGATTTTTTGAAGTCTAGGTTGTTGACTGTTTCTGTCCACTGTTGTTGGCGGGCTATGTCCAGTCTGTGCAGCAGTTCATCGGCCACTTCTCTGTCTCCGCTCTCGAGAAATGTCCTGTATTGTTCCTCACAGTCATTATTCCATCCTGGTATGTACTCTTTACGGAATCCTCTGGGTATGGTCTTTTTTGCTGTTTCGGTAATCGCTCCCGTGAACCTCTGATAGTTTTCGGTCGTTGGTGGGATCCATCCAAGGCATTTATCGAGTCTGTTAGAGTAGCTCTTCCAGTCGGCTTTTTTAAAGTTCCATCTTGGTCGTGGGAAGGATGTAATAAGTGGGATGCTTATGCCGATCTTTATAAGAGCCGGTCTGTGTTGGCTATGAGGGAAGTCTGCCAGAATTCTACGGGTAGCTCTTAATGGTATATTGTCATCATTTGTGCTCACAAAGCAAAGATCCGGGTTGTACTCCTGATTCCATGCTGCAGATTTAAAAGATCCCCGTTGTTTAGCGTCAAAAACCAAGTATGCATTATTAACATCTGCCCAGTTCGTTAATATTTCGCCATTGTGGTCTGTATTCCTGTATCTCCACAGCGTGTGGTGGCTGTTGAAGTCTCCTACGTAGACAGCTGGGTGGGGTGAGTTAGGTAGGTCGTCAGGTGACCAGGTGATAGCGGGAGGTTTGTATATATTGCTTATGGTTATTTCCCCCACCCTGATGACTACCTCGTGGATATTGTTTGTGCTAGATATTTTACACAGCTGGGCATGTTCGATGGATGAGCGGACGTAGGTTGCTACCCCGTAAGCGTGGTGGTATGTTGCCCCGATGAGGTCGTACCCCGGTATCCTGCCTCTTTTCGCAAGCTGGTCCTCGTCTTCCGTATGGGTTTCCTGTATGGCAATGACATCAATATCGTTACTCACTAAAACTTTGTGTAGGACTTGGCATTTAGCCCAGCTTATTCCTTCTATATTTAGTTGGCAGATCTTGACACTTGGTCCAAGATTTCTTGTCGTTTGGTCCTGAGGAGGACCGATTGGGTTAATTGTCGTTTCGGGCATCATGTGCTTTAGCCGGGAGATCAAAAGATTGTCCGGCTGCCAAGTTTGTTAGCTCTTTAGCGTTACCCAGGGTGCACCACGTGGAGGCGAGCTAACTTTGCACCCCATCGATATTTAATCCCATCGAACATGTTTGGCACCAAGTGAAATCTGCCATTCGTCGTAACAATATATACATTACCATAAATAATAATAAACGCTTTTAATATCATTCTGCAATACTTACTTGTATTTCCCATCTTCGCCAGTGACAGCTCTACCATTTTTTTACCTCTCGACACCATTAATTACTACAAATCACTAAATTTAAACTAAAATGTACAGCACCGTACTTCATGTAAATGAAACATAACCATAATTAATCACGTGCCGTGTGTTAACTGCACACTTGATTTGATCTGTGTTAAAAATTTAATAGCACAAATGTGGTAAGTGACTTTACAACATGTGTGCATGGGCGTATCACACTAGTGGTACTTACATCTTTCGGTAGATGGCCCTAGCCGCGTCAAATTTGAATAAATAGATACCACATTTGTGCGTAGACATTTTCCACAAGCAAAAGATTGCTTTTAGGCGCTTAACTCATTTTAGCCAAAAGTTGTACTTACAACATTTGTGCGCTACGCCATCGATATTTAATCCCATCGAACATGTTTGGCACCAAGTGAAATCTGCCATTCGTCGTAACAATATTTGCCCTACTATTAACTCCAGTGTACTTGAGCTTAGAGAAACTGAAGTTTTTAACATCCCTTTACAAAGTTGGGTAAATTCTGTTACACAATGACATGTTGTAAAAGTGGAAAAATCGTATATCCATATAAACAATATAGCACAAATAATAATTAGAACAGATGATGATAGCGATAGTGACATTGATATATTAAGTGAATAATTATTATAAATACCGAATAATTCGTATATTTTTGTAATCATAAATATAATTTTTAATAATAAAATAATTTGTAATTTCACATTTAAACATAAATAAAATATTATTTAATGTCTTACTTATTTTTTTTCGAACTATGATTAAATTCTAAACGAAATACGGACCTGCTCGGCCATATTTCAATTTTACAGCTGGCCCAGGTCTTTCCTAATAGGGATCAGTTAGTCACTTTCTTATATCTCTGAACAGACTTCAACGTTGTTACTTTCAGGTAGGTTCTAATTACGCTAGTTTACAGCCAATTTGCATCTGTAATGTAAAAGGCAGTTTTTTGTAATTTCTGGTCTTTAAATGCGAAAATGATGGTAAAAACTTCCTAACACGTAAGATTTTTGAATCATGGTTTTTTTCAGCAAATATTAATGAGTATTTTAATCACATTATTTAAAAAAGTAATTTGTAGAATACCGGAGCGCGACGTTGCGAAATTTACGTTTTTCCTTAAGTTAGGGAAATTGTGCACAATCTGGCTTGGTGTCTAGGGATGACACCTTAACCACGAAGTCTCAACTCTCTAGGGCTTAAAATGACGGAAGTACCTATTTCAACCCAATTCCAAATTTCACTCTGCCCAGTAGCCGAATCTACTTATCGATGGCCCCTGTATACGAGATTTATGCCATCGCTTCTTGAACTTCTGATACCCGATATTTCTAGAAAATACCAAAGGTACGGAACGCATTTAAAAGCAGCTGGCCGGCCGTCGGATCATCAGTTAGCACGAATAGTGGTCATTATTAGGTAGAGATGCGAAGTGCGCGAACAAGCCAATAGTAAGTGTTATCTTTGTGTTGAATAAGTTAGTTGACGCCTGTAAACGTATTATCATCTGTGAACCGACGTACGCAACAGTACAAAAATGTCTAAAGTACAGAAACGTTGCTGTGTTAACGCCGCGGATACTTTTTGCTATATATGTGGTCAGTTTAGCTCTAAATCGCAGAAAAGACCAATTAATAAAATGAGCAAAGTAGCTTATCATCAGTATTTTGGATGTGTTGTTTGCGATCAAGATTGGGACTGGGCTCCTCACATATGTTGTCAAACCTTTGCATTCGGATATTCCCTTAGCAATAAAACGGGATCCTCATGGAGAAGGTTTACCAGTTCCAGTGCCCCCGGCAACTTGGGAGGAAGATTTAGAAATGTATGATGATAAGGCAGAACCCAATAATGTATTAGACAAGAACGATTCTTATTTTCCCGAAAAAACACCCCATTTAATCGACCAAGCTGAGTTAAATGATCTAGTTCGGGGCCTCCACTTCTCCAAAGAGCACGCTGAAGTATTAGGTTCTAGATTACAACAATGGAATTTACTAGCCACTGAAACCAAAGTTACAATATTTAGGAACCGTAACCAGGAGCTATCCTTGTTTTTTACTATGCATGATAAAATGTGTGTTTGTGTTAATCTAAATAGTGTTATGGAAAACTTAGGATTTGCACATAACCCGGATGAATGGCGCTTGTTTATAGATTCTTTTAGAATCAGTTTAAAAGCAATTCTGCTCCACGATGGCAACAAAAGACCCTCTATTTCTCTTGCACATGCACTTGGCATGAAGGAAACATACGAACGTATGTCACTTATGCTAAATGCAATAAGCTATGATAAACGTATAAGTGGCAAATATGTGGTGATCCAAAATTCATAGGACTATTACTAGGGCTTCAGGGTGGATTTACGAAGTATTGCTGTTTTCTTTGTCTTTGGAACAGTAGAGCAACACAGAGCCATTACCAAGTAAAAGAATGGCTTCCAAGAGATCAACATATTCCAGGGCAAGCTAACGTAAAAAATATACCTCTTGTTGACCCCAAAAAAGCTCTGTTACCTCCTATACACATTAAACTGGTATTGATGAAAAATTTCGTTAAAGCATTAGATGAAGAAGGAGATGCGTTTAAATACCTTAAACAAATGTTTCCTAAACTAAGTTAGCTTAAGGAAAGAATATTTGTTGGACCAAGAAATAAAAAAAATACTAAGGGATCAACAGTTTGATCAATAATTAAGTGATGTGGAATTAGCTGCGTGGAGTTCTTTTAAAAGAATTATTTCGGAGTTTTTAGGAAACAGAAAAGTAGAAAACTACGAAAAACTTGTAGAATAACTACTTGAAAGCTACTGCAAACTGGGCTGTCGCATGTCCCTTAAAATACACTTCTTGCACTCCCATTTAAATTTTTTCCCAGAAAATTTGAGAGCGGTTAGGAGCAACGCTACGAACGCAATGCTAAGGGATTATTGTTGGCTTCTTATGAGAGAAAGCGATCAGGAATATAAACGAAAGTCAGCATTTGCAAAAAAGTTATGTACAGAAGACTAACTATAAATGTATTTTCATTTGCATTTTTGTAAATAAATCCTGTTATCCTTAAAATATCTTGTTTTTATTTCTTTGTTTGAACTTATGTATAAATATTATATACAAATGTTAGTATAAAATAAAAATATCTGATACATTCTATAACTCAAAATCTATACGTGGTGGAAAATTTTGGTTGTTTAATTCGCAATTAGGATGCCTTAAATCCTGCGTACCGCTATTATAACTTTTTTATTTTCGGATAATAATACACTTTATTCATATTGATAATACACACAATTTATTACATTACACTGATATAATATATAAAATTTGTGCAGTTCTATAACTTGAATGTTTTACAAAAGTGTATTGTAAAGGTGCCTAGATGTATAAAATCATCTGTAGATACCGAGTCCCAATTGTATGAAATGACAATCCTAAATTAACATAAAACAAAATATTTACATAAATAGTATTTATATGAAAAACCGTTTAAATATTTGCTGATTTTGAAAAATAGCATTCTTTCTGAGTCTTGTAAAACGTTATATATTCGTGCAACTTCTTATTTCACGAGGTAGTAAATTGTATAATCTTGGGCCAAAATAATTTATGTACCTAAGATTAAGGTTATTGTGACTTATTGGCAGTTGTATTTTTTGTCCAGTCTTGTTCGTGTATTATAAGTATGATTACCAACAGGTTAGTTCAGGTTAGTTCAGGTTAGTTCAGGTTAGTTCGTGTATTATAAGTATGATTACCAACAGGTTTTAAGTTTGAATGAGTATGTATGTATGTGCAGATTGTCGATATATAACTTGATCTAATATCGCAAATGTTTTTGTCAAAAAGCATCTGTGTAGGGTATAATCTGTTCTGTCCATATATGATCTTGAGGATATACTTCTGAAAAATTATGTTCAATTTGTATAAGATATTGTTATAGAGTCCCCCCACATTAAAATGCCGTATCTTTTAACAGAGTCAACAATTGATTTATACACTAAAATTAGCGTTTTTTTGTTTAAAATTCCTCTTAGCAAATAGAACTTATGAATAAGCTTACGTATTTTGCCTGAAATGTAATCAATATGCGGTTGCCATTTAAGAAATTTGTCAATGACAATACCATGGTATTTTATGGAAGACGTTTCTTTAATAGTATGATTGTCAACAATAATGCTATTATATATTGGTCTATTTGCGCTGGTAAGTGAGAAAGCTATATAATTGATTTTTGATAGGTTTAAAGTTAATTTGTATGTCTGTAGCCAGTTTCTTACTTTCGTTAAACTATGTGTTGTCTTATTCTTTACCTCTTCTCAGCTATCTCCCGATGCAATAATTGCCGTATCATCAGCATACGAGATCGCTAAACCATCGATAGGTAATTGTAACAATTAATTTATATAGATTATAAAAAGAATAGGTCCCAAAACTGTTCCCTGTGGTATGCCAATTTTCATTTGTTGTTTATCGCTTAATACGTTATTTAGTCTAACTATTTGGTATATTTCAGTCAAATAGCTATTAAATAACTCTATGGCTATTCCTTTGAATCCATAGTTTTGAAGAATATTCAAAAGCTTATCGTGAGGTACAGTATCGAACGCCTTTGCAAGATCTAAAAATGTAGTTATACATTTCTTGTTTTTATTTAAGTTGTTAACAATTTCTGTTACTAAAGTGTGCATGGCGTCCGCTGTACTGAAAAGAAGTCGAAATTGGTTTCCCGATAAAACATGTTTTTTCTTCAAAAAGTTAACTAACCTATCCTTAATATATTTTTCGAGTAGCTTTGCAAAATTAGTAATCAAACTTATTGGCCGATAGTTATTTATAGAAGTTTTGGAATCTGACTTATAAATAGGTGTTATTATTGAGGTTTTGAATTCAGAAGGTACTATTCCCTTTTTAAGCATTAAATTTATTATGTAAAGTAGGGGTTTCATTATTTCTTGATGCGTTTGTTTTATCATATATGCCTTAATGGTGTCATAACCTGGACTACTATTATTTTTTAAAGTTGATACATATTTTATTAGTTCGTTGCTTGTTATCGGATTTAAATAAATATAATTAGGTATGGAATGATCCAGGTGACATGCTATTTGTGGTAAAGGAATGCCCTCTCCATTTGAATTCCGACATTAATGTAATGGTTGTTACAGTAGTTAGCCATTTAAAGCAAATTTGCGAAACTTTCGTTATTATTACTCTTTATATTTATATTTTGTTTCGTGACTCTATTATTTTCGTAAGTTGCGTCTCTGATTATACTATAAAGCCTTTTTATATCGTTTTGATTATCTTTAATTTTATTCATGTAATAGTAATTTTTTTGTTTATGTATTAACTTATTTTAAATTATTTCTATATGCTTTAAATTCTTGATCTAATTGAGCGTTATAATTATTTAGAAGTTTTTTTTTTATTTTGTCCCTTGTTTTAATTGAGGTGATAATGCCTTCACTGATCCAATCTTTTATTTTTTATGCTTTTTTGCGTATATATTTTAGTAGCATTAGATAATAATTCATTATAATTTTTGAGAAAGATCTTGGTTGCATTCTCGGCACACTCCTCACTCATCACAACTGACCAGTCAAATTCTTCTAAAATATGTTTAAATTTAAGAATGTTTACTTTGGTTTTAGTAAATTGTTTCGTGATGTCTTGTATTCTCTCGCATTATATTTTCTTGATTTATAAAGAGCATAACCGGGCTATGATCAGTTATATCTTCTTCCACAATATAAGAGCTCGCATATAATTTGTTTGACTTTAGTTTCTGATTTACAAATATGTGGTCTAAGCATGATTTTGAAACAGGCCTTGTAATTGAGTTAATATATGACTGAAAACCCAAAACACTCATCGTAGAAAGGTAACTGGCAGTTTGATCATCATTTTTATCTAATATATTTATATTAATATCCCCAGCAAAAATTTTGAAATTGGTTAAAGTCAAGGTTTCTAAGTAAGCATGTAGGTCATTAATAAAATCAATTTTTGATATGGGTGGAGGCTTATATATTGCTGTTAATCCAAAGGTAATATTGTTCATTTCACAATTCAATCTACTGACAGTTGCTTCTGAGTTAGTCAATTGTACGTATGAGAAGTCAACATCAATATGGCGTTTTACTAATATCATCAAACCATCATTCTTGTTATAACTCGCTCGACTATATAATATTTTAATTTTCAATAGAATCAATTTAAAAGGTTTCACTTAATATAATGATGTCTAGTCTATGTAGTCTAATTTATACGATTCTAAAAATGAAAGTAGATTGTCAATATTCTTTTTAAAACTCCTAATATTTAAATGTATCAAACTAAGAAATCATTAATTTTTGCCGTTTTTTATTTTTTCAATAATCTTTAGGTTCAATATTTCACCTTGCACACCATCATCATTTGTTTATATGTTCCAGTATGGCATCTTGAAAGTTAAGCACCATTTTATTGCGAATTATAGTATATTTTATTTTTTAAGACTCCTATATGGTACTTAAGGGATGGACAGTTTTGGTCTAATGATGAATGATTTGTGCTATGTTGTAGCTTATAATTCTTATTAGCCAGAATACAGTTAATACATTTTTTTATCTCACTTACACACTTCACAATACGATGATCTCCTCCACAATTTCCACACACTTGTTGCTTGGTACATTTCTTATTATGTAGGAAACCCTGACAGTTATAACAGCGAGAAACAGTCAGATCTTCATAAACTGGTAATCGTTCCCAATCTATATACACCTTTCCAAAATTTAACATTTTGATGTAAAGACTTCCTGAGCATTCTATATAAATTGTAGACGTGATTTGATTTATTTTGTTTACGGATTTTTTCTTTTAAGTCATCTTTCGATTCCGGTTCAATATATCCAGCAATTTTTATTTTTGGCAAACTTTCCTTTGGTAGTTCTATTTCATATTTTCCCCTTCAGTCGCAATTTTCTTTTTGTATTTGTTGACTAGTGTTATTTGATTGTGGTTGTCGTAGAACCGCAAGTTCGTGATTCTACGTCCTAGCGCGAAACCGCTCTTCATTTTAGGCTGTATTGGATCAAATTTCGATTATTCTCTGTGACCTTTGCTGTGGATTTTCAGATTGACGTCACAAATCGTCATTTGTGTCATTCGGTGAAATCAGACTCTGCAGCTACACACTGGTCACAGACTTTAGCCTTGGCGTCAGAAAATTTCACTTTTTTGCAGATCGCACTAAAATTACAAAATCTTTCAGAAAATGTAATAAAAAAATGCCAATTATTGGATTATTTAATGTCTCTACAGTCTACAGGCTTAATTAAAGAGAGTGCCTATGTTTAAAATCGGCGCCAATAATTCATTGTGAGTATTTAACGGCATCTTTTAAACTTCTTTTTGAAGAACGCCACACAAAAAGAAGTTACACATATTTAAATCTGAATATAATGGTGGCCATCTTGCTGGTGCATCATTGCATCTTCATACATCGGTTGAGGTATTGGTCGTGTAATTTTTTCGGAATAGCAACGGAAAAATATGATTCATGGTGTGTAACTTTAATGACATCTATGGATTTTAATCTTTTAATATGCAGGTTGGTGGCTCCAGATCTTGTAAAGCACGTTTTATCAGTAAACAAATTTTTTCTATAAAAATTTGAACCACGGATTCTTTAGTTTCGAATGAATTGACAAAATGTATGGCGCATGGAAAGATCAATCTGTGTTTACAATAGTTGACAACATACGACACTTTACTACTTTACTTTACTTCGACATCTTTTGCTCTTATAAAAATGTACTTTTCTAACGAAGAAAAACGTGATATGCTGAATGTTTACTACTTATGTAACTTGAACACAAAAACTGCAGCGGAAATTTATCTTCACCAATATCCCGAACGCCGGCAACCTTACCCATCAGGAAGATGGTACATTTTAAAAAAAGCGAAATCAATATGGAAGTAAAGTTAGTGAAGAAGACAGAGAATTGGTTTTGAATCAGGTAGGTTATTTTAGAACTGTTTAAAAGAATACGATATCTATTCTAATTATTGTAAAAATTGTTGTAGGTAAATAATAATAACTGCGTGTCTACGCGGCAAATTGAGGTAAATCTCAATAAACCCAACATACACCATGTAAAAGCATGGAGAATATTAAGAAGTAATGGATACAAACCTTTTAAACTTCACGTATCACAACAATTACTTCCAGGTGATGCGGAAAGAAGATAAAATTACTGCACGTGGTTAAGGGGACAAATCAATACAAACTGCGATTTTTTGAAAGATATTTTATGGTCCGATAAATGTAAATTCACAAATTGTGGCATTTTCAATCGAAAGAATGAGCATGTTTGGAGCATTGAAAATCCCCGGTAGAATAGAGAAATAAGAAAGCAAGTCCGATTTAGTATTAATGTGTGGGCTGGGATTTATGATGATAAAATTATTGGTCTATTCATGTTTGAAGAAAATTTGAATGGTGATAGATATTTAGAATTCCTAAATACTTAGTTCCAGGAATATTTAAGTGATATTCCACTAAACAGGCTACGCCGAATCTGGTTCCAGCAAGACGGCGCGCCCCCCCACAATACAAGGGCTGTAAGGAATTTCTTAAATCAAGAATTTTTCCAAAGATGGATTGGACATGGTGGTTTCACTGCCTGGCCAGTGGCCAGCGAGATCGCCCGACCTATCACCGCTAGATTTCTATTTGGGGGGCGCGCTAAAAAACGTAATTTACAAAGCGGAAATAAATAGCCTAAAAGAACTAAAAGTTCGAGTTAGAAACACTTTTCGCATCATACCAAGGCGTTCTGTTCAAAGGGTAATAAATAAAATACCAAAAAAAAAATCGGCAAGTAGTGTATTCACGTCAACGGTAATCATTTTAAGCATCTAGAAAACGTTAAAATTTAATATGTATACTTAGGTACAAAAGGTTATTCTTAGTTTTTATAATTTTATTTGATACCTACATGAAGGTTAAGTTGTTAAGGATGTACGTTTTTATTAATATCCGTTGTCAAAGTTAAGGTACACGTTCTTATGTTTTAAAATCAAGGCCCACACTTCAATTTTTAAAAAACTTGAAATAACTCCTTCAGCATGCAACTAAGTGACGTGTGTGATGTATCATTAGTTTTGGAAGGTCGAAAGCTACTCAAAAATGCAATCAAAGGTTCAGGTCCGTATTTAAAAAAATAAAGTTGATGTGAGTATCTTAAAAACGAAACGTCGTATCTGAAAAATTAAATTACTTTCTTGAAGATGATAAGTATGTGCCTTAAGAAAGTGTTCTTAGTTTCTCAAAATAATCAGTAATAGGGACGCAAAAAAATAAAATCCAAAATCGATTTTTTCGGTTTTTCTCGGATATCTCCGAAAGTAATTGGAATTTTGAATTTTTCTTTTTATCAAATTATTTAGCTTTAGAATGCTCAACTTTGCCTCAATTTAACCAACTCTCTATCTCACATAGCTATCGAGATAGCAATGCTAATGCATCGAATTTGTAACACCCTGTATATTATAATATTTTTGGATTCTACATAAAATTACAATTATGTATTAGAAACTGCATTATAAGTCTAAACTCAATAGTTTCTGAGATATCGAGTATTGAAAAATTACATTTTTGAACTTTAACAGCTTCTAGCTTTCTAACGGTACGTCTTAGAGCGAAACCTCTTGCATGCCCCTATCTTACTTTTCTACTATCTTTCTAAAAGTGTCAACTTCTGGTTAAACCGAATGTAGCTCAAAAGCCGAAAATATAGTACTTCCGGTTTAACCGGAAGTTGGCATTTTTGGAAAGAATATAAAAAAGTAAGATAGGGACATGTAAGCCGTTTTGCTATAGGGGAAGTGTGCCTGTGATGGACCCCCTTAAGGAAATTCTTTTATAACTTTGTAAATTATATTCCTATCAAAGGGAGTCAGGTAAATATTTGATTATTAGTGTTAATAGATTTACCTTAGGTGTAACGACTTTTAGAATAAATATAGAAAAAGGTCTGTTGCATGTTTCTTTTAAATATACCAAATGGTCCATCATAGTCCTATGTTGGACCCTGTTATCTTCTTAAGATGGGCCTTGTAATAAAAGTAAAAAAAAATCATTTATAACTTTTGAAACATTTATATTAAACAACCAGAACGGTCTGTAGGAAACTTTATAAAACGCCCTGAGTATATACGCTTTATGTATTTCAGGTACAACGTAACAAAAGTAAAGAAAATCTAGTTGCACAATTCACATGTAAATTTTTTGCAGGTGCCGCTAACACCGGCGCATTCATCGTGGCATCAAAAACTACACGTTTGGCATCGAATCCACTTTTCTCGTGCTCTTGACCGTGAAAATAGTTCGTTACAATAAATACAAGCTACATCCTCTGAACCATCATCTTCAAAAGGGTCGATTATTTCGTCCTCTTCGGTATAATTGCCATTAAATACTTGCTTTTTTGCTTTCCTAGCTTCTTGTTTTCTTATTTTGGCAGATTTTTCCGCTGCTTTTTCTTTGAGTTCTTCAATATCAGGGGTCGAATTTAAGTACCCGGTTTTTCCACGTTTTCTAGTTCTTTTTTGACCTGTTATGTCCGAAGAAGCTACAGGTGAAGGATGAATTTCTTTAACTGATACGTTGAGGCCTGATGATGAGGATGTAGAATTGTGCACACCTGGTGGCCCTGATGTAGTTGGTTCTTGTGATAAACTTTTAGAATGTTCTGATGATTGAAGGTTGGTTTCTGTTTCTTGTGGTTGCTCCTCAGGCATGTCAGTATTTTCTTCTGTAATCGGCTTGTCTGTGGATAGGGATGGTGAATACTCCCAATCTTGAAATACATCCGGATTAAAAGGATGAATTCCCGTTTTCTTAAACGAATTGATAGCATTTAAAAGTACTGCACTTTTAAAATAGGCCTTGCTAAACAGACTTGAAATTTTAAATTGCGTTACCGCCTTGCCTGGATTCTGGCGTAACCATAATTGAATTTCTTGATCATAATATGTGTGAACTGGTCTAAAAAAACCAACATCTAACGGTTGGACATGGTGCGAACAATGAGCTGAAAAACAAAAGATCACAATTCCGTTCTCCTTTGCAAGTTGGAGAGCTTCAAGGTCTTTGTGGCTGCCATGACCATCTAAAAGTAGAAGAACTGGGTTTTCTTTTGATGCCTTTGTGTATCTTAGAAAATGATCAAGCCATTTCCTAAAGATTTCAGCTGTCATCCAACCTTTTTCCTGCGCAAACGAGATACATCCAATGGGAGAATTATTCATTAATTCATCCTTCATCCTTTGCCGCGGGAAAGTTCCGATTGCACTCATAGCACACACGATTGTAACATGCTGGCCCCGTTCAGCGCTGCTGAGCGCACCAACTTGTTTCCTACCCTTGGTAGCGTAAATTTTTTTAGACTTTTTCTGGACTGTAGTTAATCCTGACTCGTCCATGTTATAAATATTCTCCGGACGAAAATCATATTTATCCAAAATTTTAGCCAACGCTAAAAAATAAGCAAATATGTTCGGCTTATTGAAAGCCTGAGCTCTGGCTAGTGAAGTGCTCTCCGGGGTTCTCAGAGATATACGTTGGTTTCGGTTCAAGAAACCTCTTACCCATTTCCACCCAGCCAGTCTGGTTTCATGATTAAACGAATGCTTTAATCCATTTTTTTCAGCTACCTCAAATGCCATTCTACGCAAATCTGTGGTAGTTAGACCAAAGAACCGTGTTTCCATGTCAATAATATGGTCAGCAATTTCCCTTTCTACATGTTCAGAAAACGTTGTTCTTCGTCCTCCTAAGTCGCCCTTGGAACTTCCTTGCTGTTTTGTAAATCGTCGGAGCAGCGTCGTTTTAGGGACATTAAATGTTTTTGCGGCTAATTTATATCCCATACTATGTTCTTCCAAACTATTCAGCGCTTGCTGCATGTCACGCTCTGACCACTGCTGTCTTTTTTGTGTAGCTATATCTACCTATAAGAAATTAAACTTAGATTGAAATAGTAAATACTATGCTATAATATCTACTTTCCTATGATGGACCCCTGGTCCATCAATAGATTACGCTAGGTGGTCCATCATTGGCAAATGTGCCCAGTTTCACTTAGGCTACCGATAATTTTGTTTTGTAAATTCTAACCTAAATTTAATTATACAATTGGATGAGTAACACACATCCCTACCTTAGACATTTAAAGCAACCAATAGTATGAAAAAATTGCAATAAACAAAACGTAATTTCTTACATCAGGACTTACCAGTATTAATTTTATAATGTAATTTCACTAAAATAGCATACAAACGTCGAAAACTCGGCAGCCATTAACATACGAAGTTCGCTCACCCGCCGAGCGTAGCGCTGGCGTCCTACGCGCGCAAATTTGAAATATATCGATGGTGGTCCATCATAGGCAGTAGTCCATCAAAGGCACACTTCCCCTATGGCGTATTGTTAGAAAGTTAGACGCTGTCAAAGTTCAAAATTATTATTCCCCAAAACTCGATATCTCAAAACCTATTAAGTTTAGACTTATAATGCACTTATTAAAAAATAATTGTAATTTTATGTAGAATCCAAAAATATTGTAATATTGGTGTTCCAATTAAAAATTATTTTAAATTGCTAAATAACTGTAAATTTGGCAACATTGCAAATGTCACTAGCAGCTCCGCGATAACCTCTTATATACGGATACCGAATTTTAGCTAAAGCGGACAAACGGTATTAAAGATATTTAAAGCGTTCCCTACTTCTGTTACACGCTGTATACCCCCATAAAAGAAAAATCCAACACAGAAAGATCAGGTAGGTAGTAGGTGATCTTGGAGGCCACTTGACAGGTCCATTGGTACCAATCCACTTATTGGGAAATGTGGTTTCTAAATATTCTCCCATTCTATGAGAATTGTGACTAGGAGCGACATCTTGCTGGTAATAAATATTATTTAAATCGGCCAAAGGTACATTCCTCTAATATTTCCATTAGTGCATCTCGCATTATATATAGGTGTCTATTACCGGTTAAAGTTCCTTTATAGATAAAAAATTTACAGTCCTTTACAAAGATGCAACCGGGGAAGACATTGAAAATGCCGAAGCAGAGTGCAACGCTTGTGACCATTGTGAGATTTGAGATCTGCGAAAACTCATAGATTTGAATGTAATATTTAGGTAGTTGATATAAGTTTTATTGATTCATAATATAAAAAATAGTAAAATAAAGGTTATAAACTCTAACGCGCCTCTAAGGAATGGTTTCGCTGGAGCAGTCAGCGGCCGCGGCTGGCGTTCGCGATTGGTAGCTCGTTACTGGTTTAATGCGATTTGTATGTACACGGTTTCACTGCCGCAGCTCAGCGACACAGCGTTCACCGTCAATTGCAGCGGCTGCGTTCGGACTGCTAGAGAGACCAGTCCAGCACCGATCGTTCAGCAGAATGCCACCGTTCTCGGCAATTGCTGACGAGTGTTTGATAGAGGAGGTGCAAAAGTAGTCCCCTTTATACAACTACGAGAACGAAAATTACAAAAATGTTGTAACGAAAGAAAATGCATGAAAAAAAGTGGCAGCAAGTGTAGGGAAGAACGGTAAAGTGTACAAAACCATTTTGTTTATTTTTCAGCATTACATTACAAAGTTTATAATTAGGGTAGACTGGGGCAAGTGCGAAGCCCTTTTTAATAGTTCAAGTTTATTTCCTTCCTACTTTACATATACAATATTTATAAAAATGTCTTTGTAAGAAAGTAATAGTTTAATATGTTTATTTTTCATACTGCATAGGGCACACATGAATTATTTTTGAGATCTTGAGATTTAAATGATTAGGTAAACGATACAGTTATTGGCCCCTTAAGCACTTTAGATATGCATTTTATTTAATTTAAACCCAATACTTGAAATACTCTTAATGAATCATATATAGTTCAATAGTAAAGGAACTGTTAAACCTATTGCAATTACAAAAATAATGAACAATTTACTTATATATATTAAAAAATATATATTTTTCATAAGTTACATGGAAATATAGTCATTGGCCCCCTCAACACAGTGATTGGCATATTAAAGTTTAATTATTGACACTTGAAAATCCTGCTAATTATTTAATAAAATGCAAATATTTTGTAAAAAAAACTTATATTTTGCATTAATATTAGCAAATATTAGAAAATAAAAACAAATTAGGAGAACATCCATCACGCAAAACGAAGAAAAAATATTATTTTGTAATTAACTTGCGTTGGGCTACATTCTTGGTGAAACCGTATATTATCCATTATGGGTAAAATTAAAATTGCTTGTTATGTTTAAATATAATTACCTTAGCAATAATTTTTATCTTTGTGCTCCTTTGAAAATGACCTGATAGGGTCGAAACACGCGTGTCAGGTAACTGAATAAATAGTGAAACATAACAAGCAATTTTAATTTTACCCATAATGGATAAAATATTATTTGTTAAACGATTATTGTTGTTTTAAGATGAAAAGAAAACGAAAAAGCTTTGTTGCTAAAGAGTATTTATAACAAATAAACAAAACTAAAATATTTATTGACATTTGAAAAACATTAAAGTAGAATAATAAAAAAGTAATTTATAATATAATATTAATAATATATTATTATAAAAATATAATTCTTTAGCATTTCTTTTTCAGGCAAGTTAAACAGATATACGTATTTGAATTTGATTTATGCAATGCATGTTTTTCAATACAGTTAAAATGATGTGTTCTAATGCATTGCATACACCGTATGCCACAATTTGATTTCGTTAGATTATTTGTACACAAATAACAAATTCTTTCAAGAAGAGGTGTATTTGTAAAATTTTGTTTTACCGATTCTAAAGGAACTGATTTATCAGCAACCTCATACATTTCGATTGTTAAATTTCTTTTTACATGTATAGTCTGTTTAATGATGAGTTTTCTGAATTATTAACTATGTTGTAATCAGTTTTAATTAGTTCTAATAGGAAATCGTCTTTATCATTACTCTGTTGAGTACTAGGTATCTTTTCACCATTTGCACAACTGAGGATCTGTGTTTCATTTTGAGTCGTATTTAAGCCAATATTTGCACATTCTTTTTGGTTGTTCTTCTTCTTTGTGTTGTTATTCTCTCCGTTACTTAGCTTTCTTTTCTTAGCTTTCAATTTTTTATCTTCTGTCGCTTTTATTTATTTAGCTTCTCGTTCTATCTTCTTTTTCTCTTTTTCCATTGACATATTTAACCTTTCCATCTCTTTCTTTTCCTGGATTTCTTTGTATGTCGACGAACTAAGTACAAACGGTAGCCTTTCAACTTCTCTGCTGCCTTTTCTAACAGGGGTTTCAGGAAAATATAAATGATCGAGGAGGCTAAGGTTTGTATTAGACAAGGAAAGAATTGGCATACATTGTGCAGTATCCACATTTAATGAGGTTTCAACATATTGAGATTCCGAATATCATTACTTCTGATTTCGGTACTTCTCTCGTTCGCAGAGAAATCAAGAGGAATAACTTCTAAACACCGTTGTTATCAATAACAGCTGGAGTTTCCATAATATTAATATCCTGTATATTAACGATATCTTCAACCCCTACAATTTTTCGTTCTGCTTTACACCGGTCGGCTTTTATTTTGTCTGCCTCGTCATTTAAAAATGTTCGATCCAAACTATTCTTGCAATGTTCTAATTCGCTTATATCATTGCTCTGAGAAGCCTGCGCTGCTGCCTCGACATGATTTGCTTTAGACATTAATTTTTACGTTTAAATCTCTGAATAACTGGTATGTTTTATACCGGCCCTTAGAGGTTCATGTAAACTACAGGTAACTTGGGTTTTTTGGCCCTCAAACGCATAAAATGCGATTAAACTCGATTTTTTTGTAAATATCCCACATGAATTTAATAAAGACTTTTATCCATAGATTCCCAACTATGTTTTACCAAAATAATACTTAGCCTGTAGAAAGATACTTAGAACCAAATGATTTGATTTCTAAAAAAAACAAAAAAAAAATACCTAGTAAAATGGAAAATTGTATAATTGGCACCAAGAATATCCAGTAATTGGCCCCGTGCCAATAACTGTTTTTCGTAAATATTTTTCAAAGAAACATGCATTTTTACGTATTTTATTAATAATATCTACAAAAAAATACGAAAAAACTATTAGTAAATATTTTCTTAGGCTTACAGTTATTGGCATGGGTGCCAATTATTATTTGTTAAGTAAAATCATATAGACAGTTATTGGCCCCTAATTATTTTGGCGGAGTTAAATATTCTTGAGGTTATGCTTGTTGAATAACGTACTTTTATCATAGCAAACAGTTCCTAAAGTAATAGTGGCAACAAATAATAGCTTTTTACATTAATATCTAAGAAAAAGTTAAAAGTGATACCTACCAATTTGTGAAGATTTAAGCCAAAGTGTACACAACACAAACACGTGTGTAGACCACTGCCCTAAAGAAGCAGGAACAGTTAACTGACGGTTTGAAATTTGTCGCGTACTCATAGATACATATGGTCAGTTGTAACGCTGTCTTTTGTAGAATCTTAGTAATAACGACTTTTTTAATATTACGAGTTTGAATGAAAGGGGCCAATTATTGGGGGGGTGCCAATAATAGTCCTGCTTACCCTATTTTTTTTTGATTATTTATTCTGAAAAATAATAAGTAATCCAAAATAACACTCAAAAAAGTCCTAATAACAAGAATAATATTTTTATAAACGTATTTATCCGTTCAAAACCCAATGGTTGGCTTTAATCTCTAAAACAGTAGGAATTATTCCCAAGGAGGAACTAAAACAGAAAAGAAACTTAAAGTTTAAAAATTCGAATAATTTTATGGAACTTGTTAAATATTGTATCCCGCAAATTTCACATTAAAATGAAAACCTCCTCGGCGAGTTACTACCGGTTCAGGTAAACAAGTCACTATATCGTCTAGCTGTACTACATTGACATCATTGGTGAGTGGTCATAAAAAATTGTCTTTTAATTTTCTAGTAAACTTGATTTCAAAACCGTTGTCAACAGTATTTACCTGGCCAATGAAATGTTTGTTTGCTTTTGGTAATGTGTATTTAACCAGTACCCAGTCTCCAATGGAAATATTGTCTTTGTTTATTTTAGGAATCTGATCTTCGCAATGCGATTCTAAAGTGAAACTTTTATCCGATTCCATAAAAGGTACACTTTCATTATCTGATTCACTGGAGCTGGATTCAAATTGATACGGACTTGGCCGACTTTGTTTACTCGTTCGGTCAATTTTCATAGCTGGTTTAGATATAGTAGATGAACTTGTAGAGAGTTTTTACTGACTACTTGCGATAGTACCTGCAATGGTTTGGCCACCTTGAATTAAGCGCTTTCGTTTCCTTGGATTAGAAGAAGGACTCTGTCGGAGCGAATCAAGTAGTAGATCATCAAAACTTGTCTTTTTTTCTTGCCGATTTTCAGTTGTAGCAGGTAATACAGCTTCAGTTATAGGATCCTGATGATTATTGAGTATATTTTGTTCATTTTGATCAGAGCTGACAATTATTTTGAGATTGGTGGCACTATTAGATGCTGATGAAGGAGCTGTAAGTAATTCTGCATTAGATGCTAGTTTCCTTTTAAGTGAGGCGCCAGATGTAGAAGGCTTTTGTTGTATCCGAGGATTTGAATAGCCCGCCTACCACTACGGGAAGTCGTCCCCCTCCTGTGACAGAACGGACAAGGTCCGTGCGCGCTTTGACGAGAGCCTCTTCGCTACCAGACAACCAACGTGACAGGTCGGTCCCTGAAAGGCGTGTTCCACCACCGGTTATCTAACATTAAAGTATAAACGTTTAAGACAATGTAACTAGTGATGTAATATACGTATTGACCGATCCAGTGCCTTTATTATTATTTCACCGACTATCTACAAACACAACACTGGCGACGAGGAAAATTTTTGGAGCGTAAGCGTAAAAAGTGAAAGAGTACACGTGTGAGACAAGCACGGATCTAAAATGGCGAATTCAAGTTCAAGCATCAGATTTGAAGAATTCAATGGAGAAACCGATGACTGGGCAATTTATAAAGAGCGATTAGAGCAATATTTTAAAACCCAGGATGTTAAGGATACTCTAAAGACAGCATGTTTATTAAGCCAAATAGGTACCAACACCTACAAACTATTAAGAGATTTATGTCATCCAGAGAAGCCCCAAGAGAAAACTTTCGAAAGCCTAAGTTCTATCCTAGAGAAGCATTTTTCAATACGTACAGTGGTTTGGAAAGAGAGAAAAATCTTTGGCCAAGCAAAACAGGAAAATCATGAGTCAATCAGCGAATTCTACGCCAAAATATGTAAGTTAGCTGTGAATTGCAAATATGGAAATGACTTAAAAACATTCCTGAAAGAAAAATTCGTCACTGGACTCAGAAACAGCCGAATCTTCGATCGATTGTGTGAAGAGGACGAAACAGCAGATCTGGATAAATTAGTCGAACTAGCCAAGAAAAAAGAAACTGGAGAAGACAACGACATAAATTTTGTCAAACGCTCAGTCCAACATGGCTACCATGGCAGCATCCAGCAACGTGGAAGCAATCCCGGAAGTCTACGTCACACCAATGGCGGAAAGCGATCGTTCCCGCCAAGCTTCAATCAGCGCCACCACCCGGCGCAGAGTAGCGCGCATCCACATCAGCGAAGTGACAGCCGACCCAAGATGGCGATGAATGGGCAAGGACAATATCGAGCAGGCCAGGAGAGTATAAAAAATAAAAATAAATGTCAAGTTTGTAATAAAAATCACCAAGGTGAGTGTATTTATAGTAATTATACATGTTCAAATTGTAAAAAAAAGGGACATTTAGCAAAGGCTTGTAGAAAAACACCACAAATTAATTTTATAAAAAAAAATAAACAAACAAAAGAGTTGTGGACGGTAGATAGGGCAATTAAGCCAAATGAAGAGTATTTTAATGAAAATTTTAATGTGTATCGTGAACCGTTCATGAATAAAAATTGTAATATGTCTGAAAATTTTAATATATCAAACGGAAATGTAAAGGGAACTTGTTGTTTTGACGTGGAAATTTTAATGGATAAAAAAAAATTACGTTTCAAATTGACTCAGGTTCATCCATAAGTGCTTTAAGCAAAGACGCGTTTGAAAAATATTTTAAAAATAAAAAAATTGGACATGACGGTACTGTTTTAAAATCTTACAATAATTCTTTGTTCAAACCTATAGGGTATATAAATGCAGATGTAAGATATATGAACAAAGCCAATAACATAAAATTTTTTATTGTAGATACCGATAGCACAGGTATTCTGGGAAGAGACTGGTTGGACGCATTCGGCATAGGATTCCAAATGGTAAACAGCATTAAGGTTCCAGAGAGAGTCAACGATGTAGTGAAAAAGTATCCGGAGGTGTTCAATGGAAGCGTAGGCAAGTTTAATTATGCAAAAATTAAGCTCCATTTGAAGAAGGATGCAACCCCGATATTTTGCAAACCCAGACCAGTACCCTTGGCATATAAGAAAATGGTGGACGAAGAGTTAGACCGAATGGAAAAGGAAGGCATCATAACACCAGTGGAAACCAGCGAATGGGCCACACCTATTGTACCCATACTGAAGGGAGATGGAAAAATCAGGTTATGTGGTGACTATTCCGTAACGGTAAACAGGTATTTACAAGAGACAACTTATCCTTTACCAAGAGTCAAAGAACTTTTTGCGAAACTACATAAAGGTAAATATTTTACTAAACTAGATTTATCGCAAGCTTATAACCAATTTGAGTTGGATGATGAGTCCAAAACAATTTTAACTGTTTCCAGCACAAAAGGACTGTATAAAATGAACAGATTACCTTTTGGAGTAACTATTGCTAGTTTTGTTTTTCAGAAAAATATAGACCAATTATTTGTATATATGGACAACTGCTGTGCATATTTAGATGATATCATCCTGACAGGAGAAACACCAGAACAACACATGGAGACCTTAGACACGGTGTTGAAAAGGTTAAAAGAAGCAGGATTGACATTAAAATTGGAGAAATGTGAGTTTTTCAAAGAATCTGTGGAATACCTAGGTCATAGGATTTCAAGCAGAGGGCTGGAAAAATCTCAAAACAAAACGAAAGCAATTATAGAAGCTCCAAGACCAGAGAATGTAACTGAGGTAAGAGCATTCCTCGGAATGGTGAATTATTATGGTAAATTCATACCAAAAGCAGCACAAATTCTAAGACCTATATACGATTTATTAAAAAAATCTGGTAATTTCAAAAAGACAGACTGGAACAATAAATGTGAAGAAGCTTTTATAAAAATCAAGGAGATAATCGCATCTGATTTAGTTTTAGTACATTATAATCCTGATCTACCATTGATTTTAAGCACAGACGCCTCGGACAAGGGTTTATCGGCTGTTCTATCTCACCGAATGAAGAACGGGGAAGAAAGACCAATTTGCTTTATGTCGAGAGCACTGACGCCCGCAGAGCAACGTTGGCCGATATGTCACCGAGAGGCAGGAGCAATTTATTATGCTGTTAGCAAGTTTTATCAGTATCTGTATGGTAAAAGATTTGTATTGCGGACAGATAATAAAGCACTTACTACTATCTTTGGACAAAAGAAAGGAATACCACAAATGTACGCCAGCAGACTGCAACGCTGGGCGGCATATTTATCAACTTTTAATTATGATATTCAATTTATTCCAGGCAAAGAAAATGTGATTGCGGATTACTTGTCCAGAGCACTTTTAAAAGTCAACCTCATAGCAGAAGACGAAAATTGTCAATACCTAAACTTTACGTCGACATTGGAAGAATGGCCAATTGACAATGAGGAAATAAGGCGAGAGACAGAGAAAGATGATATACTGAAACAAGTAATAGAGTGGGTAAAAGCAGGAAAGTGGCCAAAACAGGTAACAGAAAATTTTAAACCTTATATAAATAGAAAGACAGAGCTAACTGTAGAGAACAATGTATTAATATTGGGACATCGAATTGTAATACCATCAAAATTAAGGGGGAGATTATTAAAAGAGTTACATGATAATCACCTGGGTATAACAAAAACAAAAAACTTAGCCAGATCTTACCTTTATTGGCCTAATTTGGACAAACAGATAGAAGAGAAATGCAAGGCGTGCATTCATTGTTTGGAAAATAGACAGGCACCGCCTAAGATAAAAGAAGCTGCTTGGCAGCCAGAAAATGGTCCATTTCAAAGAATTCATACAGATTTTTTAGAATTTAACATCATTTTCAAAATGGCCGGAAGTATACCTGATGAACCGAGCAAATGCAGAAGAAACGGAGGAAAAATTAAAGGACACTATTGCAAGATTCGGGATACCCAAAACAATAGTTTCAGACAATGGTCCTCAATTAGTTTCAGGCAAATTAAAGGCATTTTTCATTAGAAATGGAATAAGACATGTGACCTCACCACCATTCAACCCGAGCTCCAATGGACAGGCAGAAAGCGCTGTAAAAATATTCAAAAACAACCTAAAAATAAGATTGTGCGATCCAACGAATAAAGGTAAAAATTTAAACACACTAATTGCAGAATTTTTATTTTCCTATAGAACTACACCTCATGGATCGACAAAGGAAACACCTGCTAAGATGATGTTCAATAGAGAACCAAGAACAAGGCTTCAAATCCTAAGGGAAACAGCAGGAAGACCAGAATCTTTAATGGAGAACGAGAACCAATACAGCAAGCGAAATTTTAAAAAGGGAGAGATAGTGATGGTAATGGACTACCGAACTCCAAATAGACGCAGATGGACCACAGCTAAAATAGAAAAAATAATAGGTAAGAACACTTATATATGTAGATTAACCGAAGGGAAGCTGTGGAAAAGGCACACTAACCAGATTATGCAAACAAACCTGTCAGAATCCAATAGTACGAGGGAGAGCTCAGGGGAGAATGAGGTCCAGGAAAAATATAGATACGCACCTTTTGAAAAAGACGATCAAGACGTAGCAAACCCGGAAACACACCAAGAACTTCACGAAAGTCAACCCGGAACTACAGAGAGTCTGATACCGAGTGCGTCTGGACCAGGATCAGAATATCTGAGCCGTATACTTTCGGGTAGCGCGACAAAAGTACCTTCAGGTAATTTAAATAATTGTAACGATACATCATTGGATGTAAAAATAAATAGTAATGTTTGTACCGAGATTTTAGATAACCATGCAGAACCTAAAACAACCAGTTCACCTACCGGCAGCTTAGGGACCGATGATAATAACTGTAAGCAAAGAGTTAATCGTGATAGCGTGAGGCCCACTGTGTCAGGTACTGTACGTACGAAGTCAAGAAGGGTGAAAACACCGAAAAGGTATAAGGATTATGTTTTGAATATTGATTGACAGAAGTGAAATAAGTCACGAGCCAAAGTTGATAAAACCAATATTCAAAGCATCGGTAAGGAAACCAAAAGTGAGCATATTTACAGAAAGATGCAACTTGAGGATCCTACAGTCATATATATATATATATATAAAAATTATTGTATTCTGCATAGAGTAACGTATGGCATAGAGAGCAATAACAATGTAGACAGCTGCACCTATTTTAATTAGTTCATTAGAACAAACTTGTAATAATGTCAAGAAAAATCATTGTAAAGTATTGAGTCTCTGGGCCAAATGTACGACATCGTATAAGCTATTTGTGATGCAATTTTCTACCCACAGGAATCAGGTTGGTCAGGGGAGAGTGTTGTATCCGAGGATTTGAATAGCCCGCCTACCACTACGGGAAGTCGTCCCCCTCCTGTGACAGAACGGACAAGGTCCGTGCGCGCTTTGACGAGAGCCTCTTCGCTACCAGACAACCAACGTGACAAGTCGGTCCCTGAAAGGCGTGTTCCACCACCGGTTATCTAACATTAAAGTATAAACGTTTAAGACAATGTAACTAGTGATGTAATATACGTATTGACCGATCCAGTGCCTTTATTATTATTTCACCGACTATCTACAAACACAACAGCTTTACTGTTTTTAACATTGACTGTTCGAAAGTAGCGGTTTTTTCTGTTACATTCGGTGCTACAGCATTCCTTTCAATATCAATGCGTCCTGGCCTCGGTTGTAAATCTGTTACAGATCCTTGATTTTTCAAGTGTTCCTCCCATCTTTTTAGGGCATCGATGTCATACTTCTCTTTAGGAATAACATGTCTATTAAATGGAACAATACCACCCTTTCTGAATCCTGTTTTTATGATTCCGGAATCTACTTCAGCCCAGGTTTTCACTAGCAATGCGGCGAATTCCCTTTTTGGTAGTCGTTGTCCCTGATGACGTCTTTGCCATGTTATTACTTCCCTCTCCCATATTGCCTTAAAGGATCTAAACACACTCAAATCGAGAGGTTGAAGTAAATGACTTGTATGGGCTGGCAGTTTAAGTATATGATTATTTTCTTCTCTTGCGGCTTGAATTAATAAGCAATCGACATGCCCATCATATATAACAATAATTGGTGCCTGATCACGAACCAAAGGAATAAAAGTCTTTAGAAAGTAATTTCTAAATATTTCGGAGGTCATCCATCCATTGGCGCTGGCTGCATATACGGTGTCTTTGAAGAGGTCTTCATTTCTTTCTGAATTTCAGGAACTCCATACATTATTGCCTTTAAATATTATCAATGGTGGCAATTTTCTACCACTAGCACTTGCTCCTGCCAGGATGGTTATATATTCTCTGCCCGATCCCGCAATAATTCTTGAAGAGGGTGTGCCTTTCGCGCCAACAATTTTAAGACGAGAAGGATCTCTACACAGTGAAGTCTCATCTAAATTGTAAATCCATTCAGGACGATCCTGAAGACCCAACTTCAATATAGCCTTTTCCAATAAAACAAAATATTGGTCTATTATGAATGGGTCCGTAGATTTCTTTCTGCAGTACTCTAAGCTTTGTGGTTTTTTTCATACTCAAAAAGTGCCGTTGTTTAAACTTTATTAGCCAGTCTGTGCCTGGCATATTGTTCTTAAAAGGATTGGAAATATTATTTAAAGTTACAAAGTCATCTTGCCAAGAAAGTATTGGAGGTCGGCCCTGTGTCTTGCTTTTTTCGCCACGGCGGCCAGTTACTCTACAGTAGATTGTAATGTATGGGATTCTGAATTCGGTACTAGCCATCGACATGGTTAATTAACCTTGATTGACGGCATTTACTGCAGCATTTAATTGCTCCTCCCCATAGGCAGCCCTATCGGACTTTCTTTTATAATTTCGTACCATGACGCCAACTCTCTGTAAAGAATAAAAGCTTTAAGTGTCAGTGCCAACGAACTTTAGCATTCCCAGGCAAATGGGGCAAGTGTAAACTAACCTTTACACTTGCCCCATTACAATTTTCACACATGCCCCACATTATGTTTTTTATGGGGGAAGTGCAAACCTGTTCGTGAGTAAAAACCGCTTTTAGATTTGGTCGGTATATAGGATTTTAAAGCTACAACAAGTGACTAAACATAAGAAAATGCAATAAAACTAAAAGTATATTATAAGTTTTTACCTTTGACCAATTTTTTATGGAGATATCACACACTATTCAACGGACCGATTCGGAGATTATGTTACAAATGACTACGCAGAAAGAAAAAAACACCTGGTAACTCGCCGGGAGTGGATAATTCAACAGCACTAATGTAGTTAGTTGCCTCGGCCCACACAGACAAGTAAACTTTCAATATTGCCTGATTGGCGCTCTGATTTTTCACTTATACCCCAGTTTTACACTTGCCCCAGTCTAACCTATACCATATTCAAATCCAACATTATGCATACGAAGGACACATTGATCAGTATCTACTTAATGACAACCGTAACTCTATTTCGATTGGTCAAGCGGCAATAAAACTAAAAGGCTCTGGGCGACAGGGTTGTAATTAGTTTACCGGTGATTTTCGCATTAGTGCATTGTATCGTTTAGTGTTATTGTTTGTTGTCAATATTTTGATATAAATATTTGTGTCTTTGACCGTTGTATTTGAATGTATACAGGGTGTTTCAGAAGTACTAACCTGAACTAACCTGAACTAACCTGAACTAACCTGAACATGTGTCCGGAGTTGCCCCGTTTTTGATGTACAGGGTGCGTAAGATTTTTAAAAAAATCGTTTTATTTTTATTTTTGTAAATATCCTTTTCCCGATTTTATTGCAATTTGGTACCGTCATTCATAATGATAAGAGGCTTAATTAGCCCTAACTAGATTAAATTTATTAAGTCCAGTGGCGTCCCGGGAAACACTTCAACAGATATTATTGACAAAAATGTACGCCACTGACTTTTTTCTAATTTTGATATTTTTTCCGGATATACCAACTAATGATACAATTTTAAAATGTTTTGATACTTTGACGTTTTATCCAAATTGATTTGTTTACTTGGTATGCTGCAGCTCTTATTTAAATATGGTATAGTATAAATTCAAGTGTTAATATGACGCTTGTCGAAATGGAGGAATTTGGGCTAACATCTCCTCTTCATCTTCTTCCTCCAACAACAGCATGCAACTAATGTTATCGGCGTTCATTATAAATCATACATAAGCGCTTGCACTACGAAATACGAATATGATCTGAAGCGCGCTGCTCCAGCCGCGCCAGCCAAACCACCCTGCGACGACGGCCGATTGCTACGCTCTACGCTCGATCGCGAATGCCAACCGCACCCGCTGACTGCTCCAGCGAAACCATACGTTTACTCCCGACTTGGTCTGATCCCGATCATTTTAATGCGATGTGACGTCAGGGACAAATGCAACACAAGAATTTCGAATTCGGTACCCAGTACCCATACTTACGTGCCCGTGCGATAATATAAACATTTTTAATGTTAATACTTGAATTTAGTGCCAAAAATAAAGCATGTCACGCTAAATCCAAACCGACCTTGACGGTCCTGTGGAAATATTACGTGTTGGTTCTCTTGGAACCAGTACCTTGAATTGTTTCGGTTTAAGATACCAGAACTCGTAAAATAAGCTTCGTCGGACCATACCACCCTTCTTTCAAAATTTGCGTTTTCCTGCAACATTTGTAGGTACCAGTTGCAAAAAACTATTCTACGTTCTGCGTCACTGCGATGCAAATAATGTTGGACGAGATGGTATTTGTATGGTTTAAATTTATATTTTTTTAGTATTAACTGCGTTCTGGATTTTTTAATCCCAACTTCATCATACACTTCTCTAAATAATAATAATGATTAATACTTTTTTTATTTTTATTATGAATAATAATGGTACCTAACAAATGATTTTAAAGTTTTAAAACTTACCTATTAAAATACAGCTAAGAGGCTGTGTTGAACAATTTTTTACAGAAATAAGAGATAAAGTTACAAAATCGAACAACTACCAGTAATATTTGACAACAATCCGTAATGGCGCATTTACAGAATTTAGTTTTCGGTCGTGGCTATCCGCGTGATTGACCATGGTATAGCTTTCTATACGAAAAATGATTAATTTTACAAAAAATGTTAAAATTATCCCTTTTTAAAAGAAATAAATATGGACCATTATATATTTCTGAAAAGCTCTAAAAACTAGGGATGAGACAAAGAAATAATATATAGGGTGTCCTATTTAAAAAAACACAAGTTTGGGTCATAACTTAAAAACAAAAACTTTTTAGAAAAAAGCTAGCTATGTCACTGAATTCTACATAAAAACTCCATAACACCCCCTTTTTAATTTATTGATAAGTTATCAAATAATCGAGATACAGGGGAGCGTTATAAATGACAAATTTTCAATGTCAGAAACTGAGAGGGTCTGAAAATTTCGTTTGCGGCAATGAAAGGTTCATAAAATAGTAGAGTAGTAAGTCGCAAACCCCATCTTTCTATCTTTTATAATAAGGGAGCTGGTATATGAAAACTCGAAAGCTGGACACCCTATACTTATTAAATGTAGCCCCTTTTAAAATATACAGAGTGTCCCAAAAATCTACAAACCTAAAAAGGCGGTAGTGGACATTAATATAAACTTTTTTTGTTTAATACACATATATCCGCAAATGAGTCATTTGGGCTGTAGAGCAATAAAATCTTGTAAATCATATCCTAATAATAATTATTGACTAAATTGGACACCACTGTCTTTCGTTCAACATTGTTTGTTTCAACTACTCTTGTTGTTGGGGAACACAAACATTTCTTTATCGTAATAAACCTTCCAAAGATGACAATTTTAAGACCTTAGGATTATTTATGACTTATTTATTTTAATAATAACTTTGTCAATTGTTAAATCAAAATTTGTATAGAAATGGACGATAATTTCTCATTTTTAGAACTTACCGATATGCAGCGTGCTTATGGCGCAGGAAATTCTAATGGAAGAAACTTGCACTCTGATATGAACACAGATATTCGGAACACCGCCAACCTCATCATACAACCTTTGCTTCCATACATCGTTGGCTTAGCATAGCATCCTGGTGGTGTGTGGAGGAAAATCAATCCACAAGAGTTCGCGCAAATGCACATTATGTGAGATCCTCCAACTCGACGGTATCGCATGACTTACATAAACAACTTCTCTACTCCTACCATTTACGACGCGTACAAGCTTTAAATCCTGAAGATTATCCACATCCATTACCTTTTCGCCAATGATTTTCGGGTCACAATTTATTAGAACCTCATTTCGGAAGAATAGTATTGTTTTCTGATGGGGCATCATGTTTCACGCGCGATGGTTCCCACACAACACGCTTCCTTTCAGAAATATCTCTGATATGTTTCGAATGTCTCAAAACATAACCTTTCATATCAATATTTCTGAAATATTTCACGAAATAAATATGGAATTATACATGTAATATTTCATCGAGAATATTTACTACATATTTTAGATTCATTATGCCCAAAATGACAGTGGACACTGAATAATAAAATATGCGGTAAGGCATCATCCCCTCCGGGACAAAACTAGAGGTACAAAAAATTGTTGCACTCTGGCTGTCGCAGTACAAACTTTGTTTGGCCGGTGAACTGTAAGAACTTCCTGTCTTTATAATGGAATATGTAGTTTAAATTGTGATTATGGATCAAACATTGATATACGCAGCGTCCTTAATATATTAGAGATTGGTACTTTTCTACCAGGTTCACTTATACACCTTTTCGCCACCCCTCCTGCTCGTCGTCACCGTTCGCCCTCGTTGCCACCGTTCTTAGGGTATTTATAAAACACGAACTGCACCGTTGTAAATATGCGAGAGCAGTAACGTATTTTGAGGTTAGAATATTAATTTTCTTTGAAAGAGTGGATAATGTGATATTAGTATTTAATATTATTAAACTATGAGATAAGTTATTAGCCCTGTGTCCAATTTTTTTCTTCCCATTGGCTAAAGCACAAAGGACGAATAGCACAAGGTCAGCGAGATAAAAATTGGTCATGTTGAAACTATGAACGGGAGCGGTGGCGGCTTTTACAAATGCATATATTATTCCCCTTAGGTTAAGTAGCGACGGGAACGGTGACGACGAGCGGGAGCGGTGACGAAAAAAGTTTTATAAATTAACCTTTATACCCACATAATATTATTATGATTCATACTTAAAATTATTAATTTTTCAATGTCTACTTTCAGGGCCCCATAGAAAGAAAAATTTCAGAGATAAATAAGCATCCTATTTGGTATATTTATATTTATTACTTAATAATAGTTTATATATTTTTTTAATCAATATGATCTTGATATTGAATGATACATTATTCCATTTTATATAATTTTAGAAATATAACAAGAAATTTTCTTGAAATATTTCTGAAAAATATTTGCCTCTTAGGTATTATATTTCAGAAATGTATATGTTTCAGAAACATAAAATGAAATATTACTTTATGGGACATTTTTGGGTTTCTGAGAGATATCATTAATATATCATAAATGTTTTGAAATATTTATGGAATATGATTGTGTTGTGTGGGTTATTTTAATAGTAGAAACAGCCACATTTGGCATGTTGGAAATCTTCACGCTGTGGTCTCTAGAAGACACCAGTAACAATTTTCTGCAAACATGTGGGCTGATATTCTTGAAGAGAATCTAATAGTTTACTTGCTGCCTGCTCGCTTGAACGCAAAGATTTATCTCCATTTTCTGCAAAACGTTTTGCCACTATTATTAAAAAATGTCCCTAAAGACATAAAAATAACATGTGATTGCAACATGACGGGGCACCTCCACATTTTGGTTTGAACGTGCGCCAGTATCTGGACCAGCGATTTCCCCGCCATTGGATTGGAAGAGGAGGTCCCGTGACCTGGCCCGCGCACTCTTTCGATCTGAACACCCTGGATTTTTTTCCTTTGACGTTATCTGAATTCTTTAGATAAACATCATTTAATGAGAAAAAGTCCAATACGACCAAAAAGTGATTTATTAATGTCCTCCTGAACAGTTTTTGTAAATTAATATTAAATATTTATCACTGAAATAAACCAAACTGACCAAAACTATTTTTCCTTCTTTCCGCCAAAATGGCTCATTTGTGGACATATGTTTATTAAACAAAACAAGTTTATTTTAATGTCCGCTACCACTCTATAAAGTTTGTCGGTGTATTTTTGGGACCCGCCCTGTATATTGACACCCCCTTTAGAAAGAAGGTGAGCGCTACAATAATATTACAAATTTTGAAAACTTCAAACATAGTGTTCTCAACTTCTTCAAACACCCTGTGTATTTTTATAGGGAAAAGACAGCTTTAAGTCACTGTCTCGTTATAATTTTTGTTAACAAAATTAAGGCTACATGTTTCGCCATTCCTGGCAGTATCAGATCTCAGAAAGTTTAACATAATCACCTTAAAATTAAGTTAAAACTAAACAACCACACATTATTTGGTAAAACGATATGATATGACATGTATAGTATAGGTATAAATCCCGTGAACAAAAATGAAGGGGTCAGCCCATGTATCAAGTACATACCGCTGGAAAGAAAGAATAGCAATGAAGCAAACGTCACAGAAATATCGGGAAGGGCGACTAAAAATTATCGTGAAACCGTGACTTGAAGCCTTATGCGATTAATATGGTTCTCTTGAAGAATATGGACATTTTCTTAGAACCCTGTATATTTTTCATTAGTTTCTGTAGAATCTATAAACGGTTTTTTTTTGTAAAACCAACAAATATTAGTTTTTCCAGCCGTTCGATTAATTAGTACCTAACATAAAAAATTAAACTGCAGGTATACTGGTGCCACTATCATAATATACATTGACATTGACAAATTTGTTGATTATTTTATTACATTCGTTTTTATTAACGCTTGTAAATATTTCCTTTGATAAGTTAGGATATCAATGATATGAGCGGTGGTATTCTATTTTTAGCTTGTCAAATCGAGTGAATAGGTATATTCGGAACTTCATTACAATTCTAAGTAGAAGCGTAATAAATATGAGTTTAGTAAATGTGGAGGAGGCTCTGAGTTTAAACGAGTGTGAAAATTTCGTGCAATGCTGTGATAAACATTTCCTGGTCGATTCGAAAATATATGTTCCCAATGACAATGATGATAATATCACAAGTTATATTAATATTCGAGGTAAGTAGAAAATTAGAGGTTACCTACTAGAGATGGGTTGTTTTAACGATCTGTTATTTTATAACTGTTCCTGATATTTGGTAATATCAGTTGTCAACTGTTATAACAAAAATAGCAAAAGTTGCAATTCCACTCCCGATGCAAATGGTTGTCACGACCACAAAACAAATAAGAGGGAAATGCGAACCAAGTAGATAACCAGCGAAGCAAAGATTTTAGTGGGCCGACTTACCACCAACGCTACGCTTGAATATTTATGGCGGGTAATTCAAATCTTTCTTTTTTAAATTACTGGTTTATTCTTTCAATAATATTTAAAATCTTTAAAAGCGGATTATTACTTTTGAGTCAGTATACTATAATATAACATATTATATTCACTAAGTTCAAGAAACAATTATATATTTTAATAAATACTTAATGTATAGAAAATTATACTCAAAAAGTAATAAATGTCATTAAAACCCGAATATTGTTGTTATTAAAGTTATTATCGATTGCGTAAATAATATTTAAATATTTTCATGCTATAAATGAATACCGCGACTGTTTAGTACTTTTTCGATTATATCAGGACATGCCTGGGAAACAAACAAACAAATATGCATAATATAAGAGCAGTATTTTTAAGTGTGCAAGATTTAAAGACATCCGCCGAACTAACAAATAAGCTTTCAGTCAAAAACGATTTAAGAAAAGAAATTTCGCCATTTTTAAGTTTTCCAAAAAGTATTATATGAACTTGTTCACTTTGATAGTAACTGATATGAATTATTTCTATAATTTTATTTTTAGATCTTGCTGCAAATTTGGAGCTCCAAAATACACAAAAACTTCTTCAAGAAAAAGTGCACCACATCGTGAATTTAGAGCAGGAAAATTTATTTTTAAAGAACCAAGTAAAAGTATTAAATAACCTTCTCGATCAATTGTCGACATCAACAAAAAGTCTTGCAACAAGAAATGATATTCGCATTAATGTTTCCAATCTTACGTACCAAAAGTGGTACAGACGACCCAGAGTTGTACTGACAGGAAGCGCTATTGCTGCATTAGTTTCTATTTATTTGAGATATAAAATAAAAAACTGGTAGCCTGCCTTTTTTTTTGTTCAATACCGTATTATTTCTCACTGAATAATGGCAAAGAGAATTATATGGCGTAACTATAATTTTCTTTGGTATCTAATGGTCAATTTGGATGCATCAAAATATATTTAGTTTCTAATTACATTTCGAAGAAAAAATAATTAATATGATTGGTTAATCGACTTCCGTAGTAAATAATTTATCAATAACTGTATGAGTAGGTATTGCCTTACTTGAGACGCTATCTCCTAAAACACATGTATTTTCTTATGGAGAAATTTCCATTATTCAGCCATGCGCATTCCGTTATGATGGCATCCGTTTCAACACAAACATTATAATGTACTTTTTTCCTTTTTGTGACATGCGTAATTGATATAGTAATTGTAGATATACTTTAAAGTTCCTGTTCAAACCTGTTTAGGACTCTGTTGACTGATGCAGTGTGGATTAAAAATATTATTATTTTAAAATTATTTATTAAATTTAAGACACAAAACTTTGTTTATAAGTAATTGGTATAATTAATCGGTGTTATAATCATAAGCCTCTTGATTAAGAACGACCATTTTAATTTAATTGTATATTATGTTATTAATGTTACATGGTATATTTTACGTAGAATAATATTTTTAGATTTAGGATTAGACAATCTCCTTGTATTTACATTAAATCATTAAACAAGTTACATAAAAAGGGGTTTTACGTTTTAATATTAAAGTTAAACATACGTGTATGTCAAGGATAAAGCTAGATCAAAAGGATGGAATGAAATCGAGAAAAGTATTCAAGTAGTTGGGATAATTTTAGGGTTTTTCACAGGGAACCGACCTACTAGGTAGATTAAATAGCAGTTGCTTGTACCTGATCGCAAAATGTGTTTACCAATCAAGTTGTAGTTAGTTAAAAAAAAGGCATTGGTTTTATCTGGATTTAACCGTTCTGATTTTAAAAATAATTATTATATCAATGAAATATTCTTATGAAATTTATAGTGTAACATACACAAACCTTTATATTATATTCATCGAATTGAATGATTTTCACACTTACCTAGAGTGGACCTTCTATTGGATGGCCGAGGGCAACATAGATTTTTTTTTTCTCTTCAATAAATAAAAAAAGACCCACATGCGGACGCTGAACTCTAATCAGCATATTTTACTAGTAAATGGACCTATTATTGTTGTGTACAATGATTCGATGATTTATCATAGTTTTGTATGCGATCTACGAGGGTTCCACCCATATGCTATTAACGACTCACTTTTTCAAATATCACTCGATGTCAGTGTTGTATTCTGGTTGCGATAACACAGAGTAATGGGCTGTTGACAGTGTTTATAAAATAAAAATAGACTAACCTTTTCTGCAAACGTTCTTAGGGACCGTTGTCTTCTTTTTTTTTTTATAACGGATATTGACACAAAAACGGCAGTATAGTGGTCTTTTGTTAATTTCGGATTTATTTGATGTGTTGATTGACGAGGCAAATATCATTGATGATCAGTGGTGATGATTGATATTTACGTTTTACCTGTTAGCCTGACTTTGTAATCGTTTTCAAAATTTCTTCACATTACGACCCTGATGATGAGCTCGCAAACGCATAGACAAAAAGTTTTTTAAATATAAAAGGTTTAAGGAGAAGGTTTGCCCTTAAACATTATACGCTTATTTAAGACAATATTAATTTAAACTACAAAAAAGTATATTGTTTTTATTAAAATTGTACTATTTATACTTTAAGTATGTATAGATATTTTTATTATTTTGTAACTATGGTGAGTTCTTTGTATTCCAAAAAAGTGGATTTTCTGAATTATTTTATTTTACTATTATTATACAGTATTAGTATTTGTCTATCATTAGTTTGCTATAGCGTTAAATAAGGTTACTGCATTTTATGCATTTTTAATTATGAATTCAAGACATATTTCAATTCAACTAACAATTTGCATGTTTAAACATGTAACTGTTTAAAATAACCACCTGAAAAAGTAATAACATGTAAGAACTAGGTCCAGTAAAAAATACTACAAAAACTAAGATTAGGGTAAAATCACCTTCTAACCAAGTATGGCTGATTCCAAGAAGATATCACTTCAATGACCCTACACTCCCAGTATAATTTACTTTTAGTTCATTACCTCATTAATTCAATCTCGCGAATTAATTATCCCCTCCCGCTTCATTTTTGAGTAACCCAATAAGTTCTTTTCCCCCACCCCTACAATTCACTACCCCCACTCCAATCTCGACAGATCCTACATTATAACTAGGCGACTGCAGAAAGACCTTGTCATATCTACTTTAGACAGGCAACCGGACAGACGCATCTTGTAGAAATTTACAGAAAGATGGAGAAGTTTATTATTGTTAAAGACGTTGTTAAAAAGTTACGAGAATTTAACCTTACAGGACGCACTCTAGAGTTTAAGTTAAAACCTGTTCCACAGGGAGTTGAACCAGTTGGTTGGGTGGAAAAAGGAATTAATCAAATTATTCAAAACACTACAGAAGGCCTACAACCCTTAGATCGTGTGGGTTTTAGTTTTTGCTCTAAAGACTTCAACCGAGGAGAAGGTTGGATTCGCTTCAAAGCAGCTAAAGACATAACCTCTTAAGATGTTTGGAGTGTTATAAGTGGCATTTATCAGTCAAACTCAGCAGGTCTTAATACAGAATCATTTTGTCTTAGTGTGACAACTGTTAGATTACCTGTTGGTGGGGGAAGAGGAAAAAATTATAACAGCTTTCACGAGGAATGCGACAAGCGACGAGGTATTATAAGTATTAAAAATACCGATAACCTGTGTTTACCACGTGCTTTGGTAGTCGCCATTGCCCATAATAAAAGAGATCCCGAATTCAGTAAGGTTAGAAGAGATATTAGTAAAATTCAAACCGAAAGAACAAGATCATTGTTGGAGAGAGCTAAAATTAGCATTCCTGAGGCAGGAGGTGGAATTCCCGAGTTAATACAATTTCAAAATCATCTAAAAGAATATAAATTAGTTGTTTATAGCTATGGATCAAAAGGACGAAATATTATATTTGAAGGTTCAACTGAAAGCAATAAACGGCTGAACTTATTACATTACAAAAGCCATTTTAATGTAATTACATCGCTGACAGCAGCTTTTTGTTCTAACTATTTTTGTGAAAAGTGTTACGTCCCATATGATCACAAAAATGAGCACCGATGTGGTGGAACCTGTCAGGCATGTCAGCAAGCCCCTGCTTGTGAAATAGCAATAAAAATTAAATGCCAGGACTGTCTACGATTTTTTAGAAGTCAAAACTGTTACGAAAATCATAAAAAGGATTATTCGTCAGGCAAATTTACAGTATGCGAACAAATTAAACTATGTTCTATTTGTTTAAAAACCATTAAAGCCAAAAGAGCACATGCATGTGGTGAAATTTATTGTAAAATTTGTAATAAACATGCATCCGAGGATCATCTATGTTATATTCGGCCTGATAAGGGAAAACCTAAGATTAAAGATGTTCTTTTTGTATTCTACGATTTAGAGACGAGCCAAGACAAACTATTGGAAAATTCAACGTTTTTACATCAAGTCAATCTCTGTGTTTTCAAACAATACTGCGATGAGTGCATGGATTCTGAAGCAGATACTTGTAAAAAATGCGGCCTAAAGTTACAAAAACTCAGAGGTATAGACCCAGCGGGAACATTTACTAACCATTTGTTACAAATGAGGAAAAACTTTAAAGAAATTATTGTAATAGCCCATAATGGTCAGGCTTTTGATCACCAGTTTATATTAAACTACATTATGACAAAGACAGATTTTACACCTGAGTTAATCATGAGAGGTACCAAAATAATTACGATGCAACTTGAAAATGTAAAATTTATCGACTCACTTAACTATTTCCCTATGGCTTTAGCCAAACTACCAAAGGCATTTGGACTTGATGATATTTTTAAAAAAGGCTACTTCCCGCACCTATTTAATACAAAGGCAAATGAAAACTATATAGGACCTCTACCATCAATTGAATATTACTCCCCAGATAGTATGAAAGAAGAAGACAGAGCCAAATTTCTTAAATGGTTTGTAGAGCATGAAAATGATGGTTTTGATATGCAAAGAGATCTGGAAGACTACTGCGTATCGGATGTCGAAATTCTTGCACAATCATGTTTAAAGTTTAGAGAACAACTTATACAAACTACCAATGTATGTCCATTTACTGAAGCTACAACTATTGCTTCAGCATGCAATAAAATTTTTAGAAGAAATTTTTTGAAGCCTAATACTATAGGAATCATACCAAAAAATGGATACCGATGGAGAAACAGGCAGAGCAAAATTGCTATAGATTGGTTACTTTGGACCGAGAATCACAGAAAAATCAACATCTTACATGCTGCTAATGGTAAAGAAGCTGTTTTAAATGGTGTAAAAGTTGATGGTTACTGTTCCGAAACAAATGAGGTATTTGAATTTCAAGGATGTTATTTCCATGGATGTACTGTATGCTACAAGTTCGGCAGGAACGATCCTCTTTCCGAGGACCCCTCAGAAACGCTAAATTTAAGATATGAAACCACAAAGGCAAAAATTATGAGACTAAAAGATTTCGGTTTTTTAGTTAATGAAATGTGGGAGTGTGATTTTAGAAATTTATTAAAAAATAATCCAGAGATAAAATCCTATACTAATACCCATTACAATAAAATTTTGACAAAACTAAATCCAAGAGATGCTTTTTATGGAGGACGAACAGGAAATACATGCGAATACTATGAAATAAAAGATACGGAAAAAATTAAATACGCCGATGTTTGTTCCCTCTATCCGTACATCTGTAAGAGTTCTAAATTTCCACTATCACATCCAGAAGTGTATGTAGGAGATGCGTGTAACAAATTAAACCTAAATAATATAGATGGTTTAATTAAATGCACAATTCTCCCACCAGAAGAGTTGTACCATCCAGTACTCCCTCAAAAAATAAACAATAAATTGATGTTTATTCTTTGTCGAACATGCGGTCAAGACATGAATTACAACGAATGTAAGCATACCAGCGAAGAAAGGGTACTTGAAGGAACATGGGTTCTGGACGAGGTACTTAAAGCCCTAGAAAAAGGATATAAAATACAAAAAATACATGAAATCTGGAAATATAACGTACGAAAGTTTAATAAAGAAAACGGTGAGGAAGGATTATTCACATCCATGATGAATAAATTCATTAAAATCAAACAGGAAGCATCAGGCTGGCCTAAAGATTGTGAAATAGAGGAAGACAAAGTAAAATACATTGAACAGTTCTTTGAAAAGGAAGATGTTAAACTAGAGTATACCAAAATTATTGAAAATCCAGGGCTAAGATCACTGGCGAAATTAATACTTAACTCGTTTTGGGGAAAATTCGGTCAAAGAGAGAATCAACCAAAGACGAAAATTGTAAATAAACCAGCAGATTTATTTGCAATGTTTATTAACCCTGCAATTTATATCAATGGGGTTATACCCGTCAACGATAAAACATTACTTGTCAATTATGAATATATAGAAGAAGCCAGCGATCCGTTGCCGACTGTTAATGTTGTTATAGCGGCTTACGTAACAGCGCAAGCGCGCCTTAAATTATACTCCTATCTTGAAGCTCTTGATAAAAGAGTCTTATACTATGATACAGATTCCGTGATTTATGTTTCAAAAAATAATGACCCCGATATACCAACGGGGCAATTTATTGGAGACATGACAGACGAGTTGGAGAGTTATGGCTCTAACTCATACATAACTAAGTTTGTTTCTGGAGGCCCCAAGAATTATGCATTTAAGGTTCACTCGACGAAAAGTAATTTAGAAGAAACGGTCTGTAAAGTTAAAGGTATAACTCTCAACTATGCCGCATCACAAGTAATAAATTGTGATGCAATCAAACACATGGTTCTTCAAAAATCCGAACCGATCCCCATCATATCCAGAAGCATACGGCGTAGCAAGGAGCACATTGTGACAACTTGTACTGAAGTCAAACTCTATAGACCTATTTCAACAAAGAGAAAATTTCTATCGGATGGAAGCTCCGAACCATATGGATATAGAAAAAGAAAAACCCATTGAAAATAAAATATATTGTATATTTTGTATGAATTGTATATAAAATATATTATAAATATTGTATATCTAGAACCGCTATGGAGTTTAAAAATGTAAATTAAGTAATAAACAATTTAAAATATCCATTTTGGTTTTATTTCTTCTTTAGCAGTAAGAGTTTTCAAAGTATTTAAATAAGTAATTATGTACATATTAAAAAAATATGTTTTTATTTTTACAAAGACACTTATAATTTAAATAGTTTGAAAATATTATCCAGTCATTTAAGTACTACACTTAAACTTAAAGAAAAGTTCTCCGAAGCAACAAAAACACTAAGGGAATTGGTTCTTTTCAGCTATTTTTCTGTTATTCTTATAGTAATCCATAATCGTTTCAAATTTGAACGACCCACATGATAGTCTTTTTTTTTGTAATTTATGCATATTTAATTACAAGGTTTCATACAACTTTAACAAATAAAAGTTGTTTTTTCTTTTATTTTTTTCTTTTCTGTTTTCTTTTTCGGTTCTTAAGAAATGCTAAAGAATCTGTACAAAACAAGTCACGAATTAACTAAATAGCCACCATTTTACTAAATACTTAACACTCAGTATACAATTTTCAGAAATGACATGATTTAGAACTTTTTTAGTCGTTTTATACAAGATTTCGCATGATTTAACAAATTTAAAACATTTTTTTAATTTTTACTAAATTCTAAACACTCAGTATACACTTTTAAGAAAATAGAACGATTTGCGACTGTTTTAGTCATTTTTTACAAATTTTCACAGGTCTTAATAACATTAAAACATTTTTTTTAATTTTTTACTAAATTCTAAACACTCAGTATACAATTTTCAGAAATGACAGGATTTAGAACTTTTTAGTCGTTTTATACAAGATTTCGCATGATTTAACATTTTTTAAAATATTAGATCACTTTTTCGAAATATTAAAGCAGTTTATCAATTTTTACTAAATTTTAAACACTCAGTATACACTTTTTAAGAAAATAACACAATTCAGTACAGTTTACAGATATTTACAGGTCTTAATAACATAAAAACATTTTTTTTTATTTTTACCAAATTCTAAACACTCAGTATACACTTTTAAGAAAATAGGACGATTTGTAACTGTTTTAGTCATTTTTACAAATTTTCACAGGTCTTAATAACATTAAAACATTTTTTTAATTTTTTACTAAATTCTAAACACTCAGTATACAATTTTCAGAAATGACAGGATTTTGAACTTTTTTAGTCGTTTTATACAAGATTTCGCATGATTTAACATTTTTTAAAATATTAGATCACTTTTTTCGAAATATTAAAGCAGTTTTTCAATTTTTACTAAATTTTAAACACTCAGTATACACTTTTTAAGAAAATAACACAATTCAGTACAGTTTACAGATATTTACATGTCTTAATAACATAAAAACATTTTTTTTATTTTTACTAAATTCTAAACACTCAGTATACACTTTTTAAGAAAATAATTTAATTCAGTACAGTTTTACAAATTTTTCACATGCTTTTAATAACATTAAAACATTTTTTTAATTTTTACTAAATTTTAAACACTCAGTATACACTTTTTTAAGAAAATAACACAACCCAGTACAGTTTTTACAGATATTTACAGGTCTTAATAACATTAAAATATTTTTTTCTAATTATAAATGCTATTTTCATCTTTTTATTCCTTAATTATCTAACATAATGTATACAATTTTCAAGAAATAGTAGATTTTTAATCCATGTACAAAATTCAAGAATCTAAAATACAATTAAATGTAGTGTTAGATTCAAGCTAAACGCATTTGACACGGAGTACCGCGACCCGCGACTTATGACGTCATCCCATCAAGACGGCATCGGCGGGGGAGGCACTCAAGCTCGTGACCCGGCGAAAGCGAGCCGCTTTGTAGAGCTTCTTTACATTTTTGACTTTTTACTTCGTTTTATCGTTTTGCTAGTTTTGTATTAATTTTTATTTAATAAAATTAGTACGTTGAAAACGGTGTGTTGTTTTTCTGTATAAAGTTAATAATAAATACGTCAGTTTAATATTTAAAATAACATCAGAAGTGGGATCCCATCCACGTTTACACCTGTTTGTTGTGCAAGAAAACAAGAAGGCATCATGGAAGAACTTCTCCAAGAAATGTTGCAAAGCTTCAAGCGCAGCCGAACTGCTCCAGAACAAGTCGATTTGCCCCTTTTTTGACCAGATGTCGATGGTTGAAAGGTTTGGATTTAACAGGTTGAACAAATAAAAAGAGAATTTGAATGGTGAAACCCGCAAGTACTGGTAAGAGTTGAATATTTTTTTGCTAGGGGATGCTTAAAACTGGTTTGAGGATTGATCTCCGTCAGTGAGAAATTGAGCTAATTTTAAAAAAGATTTTTTAGAATCAAAAAATTTGCACGATAAACCTGATTATCCATTAAAATCAAAATCGAACGTATCTTGTTATAAATGTGACCGTATTGGACACGTGCAACGCTCTTGTTTGTCTCGTAATACGTCACAGCATTTTAAACATAACAAACCATTAAGACCCAATTCATACATAAAGCCTATTCATAATGAAACTTTAACGGAAAGTAATAATTCAAATAAAACACTTAAGTGCACTTTTTGTTTTAAGCTTGGTCACGTAATGGAAAATTGTTTTCTCAAAAGTTCAATTGACAAAAGACGCAGTGTTAACTTTATCTTTAGTGAGAAAAAGAGTGTGCCAACAAAAATAAATATTGATAAACAAGCATATATGGGTTTAATAGATACCGGAGCTGATGTGTCTTTAATGTCCGATAAATTTGCTGACAGGTTTAAGTTGAAATTAGTTCCACATGAATTTTCTATCACAGGCATAACACTTGATACTTTTGTCTCTAAATTTAAGTTCGAAGCAGACGTTGAAATTACGGGGCAACACACTCGGCTTATGTTTATGTTAGTTCCTTCGATTTATTTAGATTATGACGTGATTATTGGCTGTAATTTATTTGCTGATAGCCGTCTCGCTGCCGTTACAGATCTTGAGGGCACGCGTGTTATACGTCGACAATTACCTGGTGTTTTAAGAGTTTCGGAGGATTATTTACATAAGCTAAATGTATCGGAGGAACACTTTTGCGAAATAAGTGCCATTACAGAAAAATACTCAGATTTAATAACTACTGGTTTTCCTACATCCGTTGTTAAAAATGCTTCACTACAAATAAATTTAACTGATAATTTTATTGTTACGCGACATCCTTATCGGCTTGCAGCTAGTGAGCGCGCAGAAGTCAGAAAGATTATTGACGAGTTATTAAAAGCTAAAATTATTCAAGAAAGTGCATCTCCTTACGCCAGCCCAATTTTATTAGTAAAAAAAAAGGAGGGTTCCTACAGGATGTGTTGCGACTTTAGGGAGCTGAATTCTCAAACGGTCAAGTAGAACGTTATATGCGTACCATTATAAATTTTATCAGAATAGAAACTCGCGTTAGAGTCGAATGGCCAAACGTATTGTGGAAGATTCAATTAATTCTTAATTCTACTTTTCAAAAATCCATTAATTGCACCCCATTACAAGCTTTAATAGGTATCGAAGCGACAACTCCGCTAATACAAGCAGCTCTCAATGACCTTTCCCAAGACTTGTCACCTGTTCGCAATATGAAGTTAGACAGACAAAGAATTGCAGAAAAACTTCAGATGGAAAACAAAGCCATTGACAAGTTAAACAAAAAGAGGCGTGACACTGTATATTTCCAAGTTCGTGATATTGTTTTGTTGCATAGGGCAAGCAAGTTACATGCAAGCAAAACTGATTTTGAATATATGGGTCCGTACGAAATAGTATCTATTACGGAAGAAGGAAGATACGAATTAAAAAGAGTTGGAGTCGGCAAGCATAAAATCATAAAAGCCGCAAAAGAGCAGTTACGACTTTGGCCGAGTGATTGGTCACTAGCCACAGATATGACTGATTTACTAGACCTTTTTGAAATGGAAGGTAAAGTAAGAATCTATGTTTTGTTTTTCTTTTTATTTTTGACTGAAATTATGTCTTGTTACATGAGGCCTGTTATTCTCATGGTATTTTTTTTGACTGAAATTATGTCTTGTTACATGAGGCCTGTTGTTCTCATGGTATTTTTGTTGACTGAAATTATGTCTTGTTACCTGAGGCCTGTTGTTCTCATGGTATTTTTGTTGACTGAAATTATGTCTTGTTACCTGAGGCCTGTTGTTCTCATGGTATTTTTTTTGTTGACTGAAATGATGTCTTGTAACCTGAGGCCCGTTGTTCTCATGGTTTATATTTTCCAGTATTGATCGTTCGTCGAAGTGTGGGGCCTGCTTGATCCCACAGTTAAAAAAAAAAGTGTTCCGAGATCGATCGATAGTTGAAGCATGAGACCTGTCTGTTCTCATGAGATACTTAATTTTTTTGACACTAAGATTGCTTTTGTTGTAATTCACAGGGAAAGAAGTACCAACAACAGAATATGGATGTCCCGAGAACGGAACATTGTCAGGAGAGGCCGTGTTAGATTCAAGCTAAACGCATTTGACACGGAGTACCGCGACCCGCGACTTATGACGTCATCCCATCAAGACGGCATCGGCGGGGGAGGCACTCAAGCTCGTGACCCGGCGAAAGCGAGCCGCTTTGTAGAGCTTCTTTACATTTTTGACTTTTTACTTCGTTTTATCGTTTTGCTAGTTTTGTATTAATTTTTATTTAATAAAATTAGTACGTTGAAAACGGTGTGTTGTTTTTCTGTATAAAGTTAATAATAAATACGTCAGTTTAATATTTAAAATAACAGTAGGCTTTTTTAATTGGCATCTCAGGCCAATTATTTCCCCCAAAATTATCTAAATAAGATATACCAAAAACATTCTAAAGTGGTTTTTTACATCTATAAACAGGCAGGCCGACCCGACCCTTGTCGGTTTTATTACCCCATAAATTAACACAGTAGAGGAATATTGAGAGTTCTGGACCAGTGGTGCTAGTGGTGCGTTTTATGACCTAACCCAGGTGGTGCAGGTGGTGCTGTTTATGACCTAACCCGGGTGGTTCGGTGGTGCTGTTTACAACCTAACCCGAAATTAAACCCGAGTTTTTACGATCTAACCCAAGTGCTTTCATGAGGCGGCTTCTTATCTAACCCTAATTTGAACCTGAATATTTATGATCTGACCCGAAATAAAACCCGACTTTTTATGACCTAACCCGGGTGCTTTCGTGAGGCGGCTTCTCATCTAACCCTAATTTGAACCTGAATATTTATGAACTGACCCGAGATAAAACCCGACTTTTTATGATTTAACCTTAGTGAAACGCCGCTGCTAAAGCGGGATAATTAAATCCCAATTTTTATAAGCCATCCTTAAACCCGACTTTTTACGATCCGACCTGAGCCATCCTTAAACCAGACTTTTTATGATTTCTATTAGTGAAACGCCGCTGTTAAAGCGATATAGTAAAAAACTCGATTAAAATTTTATCTTGTTCGCTAGACCAATTAATTTCCAAATATTATAATTAAAACATACAATCACTACACTGGCGCACCGTCAAAAATCGTGCTTGCACTATCCCAACGTACAGAGCGTCCGCTTCAGAAAATACGGTGCCGTATTTTTTGCGCCGAACGCTCTGGAGGAACACACTCCGATTTGCAAGTACATACACGCTTTGTCGCGGCGAAGCTCGCCGTCAAATTACGGCCACTCTTTTGCGGTACCGCTTTGTAGGAAACCAAAGCTTTAGTGAAACGCCGGTGCCCCAGAACTCTCTCCATTTCCCTCTACTGTGTTAATTTATGGGGTAATAAAACCGACAAGGGTCGGGTCGGCCTGCCTGTTTATAGATGTAAAAAACCACTTTAGAATGTTTTTGGTATATCTTATTTAGATAATTTTGGGGGAAATAATTGGCCTGAGATGCCAATTAAAAAAGCCTACATTTAATTGTATTTTAGATTCTTGAATTTTGTACATGGATTAAAAATCTACTATTTCTTGAAAATTGTATACATTATGTTAGATAATTAAGGAATAAAAAGATGAAAATAGCATTTATAATTAGAAAAAAATATTTTAATGTTATTAAGACCTGTAAATATCTGTAAAAACTGTACTGAGTTGTGTTATTTTCTTAAAAAAGTGTATACTGAGTGTTTAAAATTTAGTAAAAATTAAAAAAATGTTTTAATGTTATTAAAAGCATGTGAAAAATTTGTAAAACTGTACTGAATTAAATTATTTTCTTAAAAAGTGTATACTGAGTGTTTAGAATTTAGTAAAAATAAAAAAAATGTTTTTATGTTATTAAGACATGTAAATATCTGTAAACTGTACTGAATTGTGTTATTTTCTTAAAAAGTGTATACTGAGTGTTTAAAATTTAGTAAAAATTGAAAAACTGCTTTAATATTTCGAAAAAAGTGATCTAATATTTTAAAAAATGTTAAATCATGCGAAATCTTGTATAAAACGACTAAAAAAGTTCTAAATCCTGTCATTTCTGAAAATTGTATACTGAGTGTTTAGAATTTAGTAAAAAATTAAAAAAATGTTTTAATGTTATTAAGACCTGTGAAAATTTGTAAAAATGACTAAAACAGTTACAAATCGTCCTATTTTCTTAAAAGTCTATACTGAGTGTTTAGAATTTGGTAAAAATAAAAAAAAAATGTTTTTATGTTATTAAGACCTGTAAATATCTGTAAACTGTACTGAATTGTGTTATTTTCTTAAAAAGTGTATACTGAGTGTTTAAAATTTAGTAAAAATTGAAAAACTGCTTTAATATTTCGAAAAAGTGATCTAATATTTTAAAAAATGTTAAATCATGCGAAATCTTGTATAAAACGACTAAAAAGTTCTAAATCCTGTCATTTCTGAAAATTGTATACTGAGTGTTTAGAATTTAGTAAAAAATAAAAAAAAATGTTTTAATGTTATTAAGACCTGTGAAAATTTGTAAAAAATGACTAAAACAGTCGCAAATCGTTCTATTTTCTTAAAAGTGTATACTGAGTGTTTAGAATTTAGTAAAAATTAAAAAAATGTTTTAAATTTGTTAAATCATGCGAAATCTTGTATAAAACGACTAAAAAAGTTCTAAATCATGTCATTTCTGAAAACTGTATACTGAGTGTTAAGTATTTAGTAAAATGGTGGCTATTTAGTTAATTCGTGACTTGTTTTGTACAGATTCTTTAGCATTTCTTAAGAACCGAAAAAGAAAACAGTGTAAGATGATTACCTGGTTCGAAATTAGCACACAGGTTTTGGATAACGAAAATGACGTATATTCATTACGGTATTAGTACAATAGTAGCAAAATGTTAAAATTATCAAATCATCATCTCTTAACTTATATTCTTTTAAATCTAGTTCATCAAAATATATATATGTTTGGGTAACCTTAAACTATGGTACCGTTTGTTATATGTTATATGTTTATGTTTATCAATTACAAGCAAAGCTGGCACCTTACGTTCATGGTTGTAACCTTGTCAATCTAAACCAATGTTTAATAATATAAACTAATTTAATAAAATAGGTAAAATACTGTAAAATACTAACTGTCTTAATTTTACCTTATACTATACCTTACTTACACTACACCTTATACTACACCTCCGGCCGGCAGAAAAAAAAAATCGAATGCTAATGCTGAATTTTTTTTTTGAAATAATCAACCAATCTATATCAATCAAAATATTTCTTAACTCTATTCTTATGAACTAAAACTTGCTTATTCTCTATATCTAACAAAATATTTGGAGACTGTTCACTTATCACTGTAAAGGGTCCATTGTATAAAGCGTCCATTTTTGTTCCCGAATTATTTTTCAAAAGCACTTTATCACCACTCTTATAATTAACTATGCTACTTTTCCTATCATATACAGTCTTTCTTTTACCTTTTGACGTCATTAAGTTACTTTTTGCATCAGCACATGCTTGCTGGAGCCTATACTTTAACTCTAAAGGATAACTATCAAAATTGTACAGAGGGTCAACTTCTCGTAACAAATTCGAAGGTAAATTAGCCGTTTTGCCAAATACTAACTCATACGGGGTATACCGAGTTTCAGTATGAACACTAGTGTTATAGGAAAAACACCAAAAAGGTATCCAACTACTCCAATTAGTTGGGTTTTTCGCTATTTGCATTCGTAAGTATGCTCCTAATGTTTTATGAGAGTTTTCTAATGCGCCTATGGTCTGATGATGGTAGGCCGTTGAATTAAGTTTTTTAATTTGAAGCAATTTACACGTTTGCGTAAGGGTTGCAGCTAAGAATTCAGTGCCTTGGTCTGACACTATCTCATCTGGGATTCCAAACCTCAAAATAAAATTTTCAACGAACGCTTGGGCTACTGTTACAGCTTCCTTATTTTTTAAAGGATAACATTCCACGAATTTACTGAGATCACACTGTAACGTTAAAACATATTTATTGTTATCAACATCTGATTCTAAAGGACCAACTAAATCTAAACAAATTCTCTGGAATGCTGAATCAGCTGTAGGCGTAATAGTCATTGGCTCTATACTTAGTTTTGAATGTTTATACCTCTGACAATCATCGCATTTTTTAACAAAGTCCTCAACGTCTTGTCTTAAACCTATCCATGAATAATATTTTTTAACATTATTATACATCCTATTTATTCCTGCATGACCTCCTGTCGGCAGTAAATGAAAATCATTAAGCACTATTTGCTTTGTCTCACGATCGTATACTTTTTGCACGTCTTTAATAACACATATTTTTATACCGGTTTCATTTATCAACTTTTTATATTTTAATAATTCTCTTAAGAATTGAGCGCTCTTTCCGTCTTTAATTACTATTAATTCGCGGATATTATATTTATCACATATAGCTTTCAGTATCCTCAACGATCCACTTAAGGGTAACGCCGATCGGATGTTCTGAAATTTAAATTCCGCTTCGTCGGAACTCAGGTTTCTCAACGATGCCTTCCTGGTCAACGTCGATCGAAAATCCTGGCCCATATAAATGACGTTTTTATTTTTGAAATAGACGAAATTTTCTATATTACAATCGTAATTTTCATTTTTACATAATTCAATAAACTTCGCGTTTGACACTGGACAGAGTTCACACGATTCTTTAGGCCGTTTCAGTACTTCTGTTACTCCCGGGTGATCAATCCGTTCGTAAGTACCCGAACTACAACCTACGTCATCTGTTTTGTCTGTCTGTCGCTTCGCGGCTGCTCTAGTCGTAGCAAATAAAGATTCATTATTATTTTTATTACTTAAGCTTTTAAGCTCCTCATTATTTATTTCTATTCTCGAAAGCGCGTCCGCTATGACGTTTTCTTTCCCTTTAACATGTTTAATATCAAAATCGTATTCTTCCAAAACGAATCGAAATTTAGTGAGTCTACTAGAAGGGTTAGTCATACCAAAAAGTGAAATAAGAGGTTTACAGTCGGTTTCAAGTGAAAATTTTCGTCCATACAAATAAGGTCTGAAATGCTTAACTGCCCATACTACTGCTAAAAGTTCCTTTTCTACTGTACAATAATTACGTTCTGCTTTATTTAAAGACCTACTGGCATAAGCAACTGGCTTATCGTCCATATTTGACAAAACTGCTCCGATTGCACCCCCCCTGATGCATCGGTTTTTAAAATGAAAATATTATCTTTATTAAAATTAGGATATTGTAAGATTGGAGGGCTTATAAGTGCGGTTTTTAATTTTTCGAAAGATTTTTGACACTCATTTGTCCAACAAAATTTTACTTTTTTCCTGGTTAAATTATTTAATGGAATTGAAATTTTTGCAAAATTTGGAATAAATCTTCTATAATAGTTTGCAAATGCAACAAATCGTTTAGTCTCATTTGCATCCTTGGGTACGGGATAACTCTGAAGGACCTTTATTTTCTCCCTATCAGGAAAAACACATTTCTCCGAAATCACATGCCCAAGATACAAAATTTCTTTTTTCAAAAATTCACACTTGTTTGGATTTAATTTCAAATTTACGTCTTTAAGCCTCTGAAAAATTTTCACTCGATTTTGGTTATGATTCCTTAAACTGTTTCCAAAAACAATTAAATCATCAAGATAAACGAAACAACTGTCATAATTTAACCCTGTCATTGCAATAGTCATTATGCTAGAAAAAGCACTTGGACTAATTTTTAAACCCATCGGAAGTCGTGTCATTTGGTACTGTCCTCTTTCGGTCGTAAATGCTGTATACGGTCGACTAGACTCTTCCAAAGGCACTTGGTAGTATCCTTGGGACAGGTCTAAATGCGAGAAATACATAGCTCCAGATAATGAATCTAAAATTTCAGTAATAGATGGCAATGGAAACTTTTCGTCGTCTCGTAACTTTTTATTGAGCAAACGAAAATCAATTACAACTCTAAAGCGTTTAATGCCTGTTTGGTCGGCTTTTTTAGGTACAACTAACAATGGTGCGGACCATTCACTTTTAGCCTTTTCAATGATTCCTTGTTTTTCCATCATTTCGATTTGCTTATGTATTTCTGCCTTTTGTGCGTGAGGAAGTCTGTATGGTTTTACGTATGACGGTGACGCGTCAGGCTTAAGTCGTAATGTCTGTTTGTAGATATTAGTCGTAGTAAGAGGATCGTTATCTAAATGAAAAATATCCGAATACTTAGCGCAAATTTTTTGTATTGAAAAGTTTTCTTCCTTATTTAAATGCTTAGTATTAATTAATTTCAACAATTTGTCAACTCGCCCTACTGAATTATTCTCCGTTTCTAAAAAACAACATGTTTCGTAATCGCTAAAATTTACAAGCTTTGGATAAAAATTTGTCAATGAAATTTCCATGTCACGGGTATTTAAAATTTTTATTGGAATCATATTGCTTTGTGGTCGTACTAAAGTACTGGCTATATATATACCGTCTCCGATTTCTTCTGGTAATACAATACAGTCCTCATTTTTATTCACTTTGCAAAATTTAATTACCTCGCATCTAGCTGGTATTTTAAAATAAGATTTTTCTTTTGAAAACATTGGTACCGAGATATTTTTATTTTTTAGAAAAAATGAAAAATTAAAATTTTCGTAATTTATAGTGGCATTATATGTTTGGAAAAAATCAGAGCCTAAGACTCCGTTTATTTTATTCTCAAAACTGTCTATTAGGTGAAAATTATGATTTAAATTAATTACATTGTTATTGTTATTGTTATTAATATTAAATTTCAAGTTCGCAACGCCATGAGACAGTGTGGAGCCGGTAACTCCATTAATTTTTATTTTAGTTGCTGTGTTTACATATTCGTGTTTATCAACACAGGTTTTAAATATTACACTAATTGAAGCACCTGTATCTATTAATAAATTTAATTTGGTACCTTTGTACTTGACTTGAATAAAATTGCGACCATTTAAATTAAAAATAAAAAATTCATTATTAGACTCGAAAAAACTGATTTTCTAATGTTTCGCTTGATTGATTAGACTCGCTAGTACTTTCGTCCCTAATGCAATATGACCTATTATTATTATTATTACCACGAAAACCTCTTCCGCGATTTGGGAAACCCCTAAAATTCGGTGACCTATTTTGAAACCTGTAATTGTTGTTATTACTGTTATACCTGTTATTCCCTGCGGGACCTGAAAAATTCCGACCACGAGACCTATTATTTGAAAAAGAACTGAAATTTGCTCGATTATTTCGACCTCTGAAGACCCTATTACTCGCGTGCCTATTTTGGATATGAAAAACCCGATGAGAGCCTGTGTCACTTTTTCCAAGCTCCTTATCCTTTGCTGCCCTTATCGCATCACTTAATCGGTCGTAATTACGTGCTTTAACAATAGTGCGCATGTCGCTACTCTGCAACCCATTGGCAAATACGTTTATAGCAAGCTTCTCGTTTACGGAAGTTAACACCCGTACAGCTTCGTCATTCCCGTCGGACTGTGCGATAGTAAGGTCCAGGAGTAGATCTTCAATAGTTCTACCGAACTCCTCGATTGATTTACCCCCTTGCTTAGCACCGTTCAATCTGGCGGACAATGCTCCCGCTGACTTTTTGGTGAGAAAAAGAGCTTTAATATCAGTAATAAGGGCTTCATTCGTTGCGTATGCGCTCTGCAACCTTTTTTTGCATTACCCGATAATCTTGCCTTAAGGACATAATTCGTTAAACTCTTTTTCCCTGCCTCGTCAAGCAATGCGTCATATAACTCGATGCCGTCAATTAACTCTTTTGTCGTTTTCTCAGTGCCGTCCATGCGCGGCAACAGAGACGCGGCCGTTTTCGAATCAAATTTTTCACTCATGTTTCTAGCTTCAACAAAACAATCAGAATCGGGATTTTTTGCTACAGATTCTGTTTCTTTCGTATCGGCGGTTTTTAGCCTATCCTGTAAAACTTCATTAATAGCTTCAAAATATTTATCTAACTGTGTGGCATAATCTTTGACTTGGGCTATTAATACGGTTTTAGTGGGGACGGGGACCCTATTAAATTCATTTTTTAAATTGCTAAACTCACTTACAAGAAGTGTCTCTAGTTTTCCTAAGTTGCTTACGGTGACAGTCCTAGAGCTGCGCCTTTCGATGGAGTCCTTTTTCAGATTCCTATACAGTACCCTTGCCTCTTCTAACAAGTACTGGAACTCCTTGATGCCCATGAACTAATCCCACGTTGCGTACGAGCGGCTTTTGCCTCACCTTCCATTAAGGCCTCACAAGTACGTTCTGCTTGGCTGTTGCTCGACTTGGGACTGCTACTACGCATATGCAAATGCGGTCAAATGATGAATGAAATGGAGTGACTTTTCTTCTTCTTTAGGCTTATCTGCGGGGTTTATAAGAACTTAGATTGCTTCAGGATCCCTAGGTGCTGTCCTCAGGTACATACTCCTTGATAAATCCTTCTTCAGTGTTCTGCGGTACATCTGTTTGAGCTTCAACACCAACAACAGGACGACTGCTCCAGTTAGGATATACAACAGTATGCGAATGTCCAAGGGTGCCTGGATCGCCTCTTGTTCCACAATGAAATTCGAATTAACGACACCAGAGTCTGTTATTTCTGCGTGTTTTGAATTTGTTGTCCCCATCTGCACTTGTTTCACTTCACTTGTTTCACTTGTTTGCTTTCACTTAGGTAGTCACTTTATATTTACCAAGGGCTTAACTTAAGCCCGCTGGCAGGATCGCCATGTAAGATGATTACCTGGTTCGAAATTAGCACACAGGTTTTGGATAACGAAAATGACGTATATTCATTACGGTATTAGTACAATAGTAGCAAAATGTTAAAATTATCAAATCATCATCTCTTAACTTATATTCTTTTAAATCTAGTTCATCAAAATATATATATGTTTGGGTAACCTTAAACTATGGTACCGTTTGTTATATGTTATATGTTTATGTTTATCAATTACAAGCAAAGCTGGCACCTTACGTTCATGGTTGTAACCTTGTCAATCTAAACCAATGTTTAATAATATAAACTAATTTAATAAAATAGGTAAAATACTGTAAAATACTAACTGTCTTAATTTTACCTTATACTATACCTTACTTACACTACACCTTATACTACAACAGAAAAGAAAAAAATAAAAGAAAAAACAACTTTTATTTGTTAAAGTTGTATGAAACCTTGTAATTAAATATGCATAAATTACAAAAAAAAAGACTATCATGTGGGTCGTTCAAATTTGAAACGATTATGGATTACTATAAGAATAACAGAAAAATAGCTGAAAAGAACCAATTCCCTTAGTGTTTTTGTTGCTTCGGAGAACTTTTCTTTAAGTTTAAGTGTAGTACTTAAATGACTGGATAATATTTTCAAACTATTTAAATTATAAGTGTCTTTGTAAAAATAAAAACATATTTTTTTAATATGTACATAATTACTTATTTAAATACTTTGAAAACTCTTACTGCTAAAGAAGAAATAAAACCAAAATGGATATTTTAAATTGTTTATTACTTAATTTACATTTTTAAACTCCATAGCGGTTCTAGATATACAATATTTATAATATATTTTATATACAATACATACAAAATATACAATATATTTTATTTTCAATGGGGTTTTCTTTTTCTATATCCATATGGTTCGGAGCTTCCATCCGATAGAAATTTTCTCTTTGTTGAAATAGGTCTATAGAGTTTGACTTCAGTACAAGTTGTCACAATGTGCTCCTTGCTACGCCGTATGCTTCTGGATATGATGGGGATCGGTTCGGATTTTTGAAGAACCATGTGTTTGATTGCATCAAAATTTATTACTTGTGATGCGGCATAGTTGAGAGTTATACCTTTAACTTTACAGACCGTTTCTTCTAAATTACTTTTCGTCGAGTGAACCTTAAATGCATAATTCTTGGGGCCTCCAGAAACAAACTTAGTTATGTATGAGTTAGAGCCATAACTCTCCAACTCGTCTGTCATGTCTCCAATAAATTGCCCCGTTGGTATATCGGGGTCATTATTTTTTGAAACATAAATCACGGAATCTGTATCATAGTATAAGACTCTTTTATCAAGAGCTTCAAGATAGGAGTATAATTTAAGGCGCGCTTGCGCTGTTACGTAAGCCGCTATAACAACATTAACAGTCGGCAACGGATCGCTGGCTTCTTCTATATATTCATAATTGACAAGTAATGTTTTATCGTTGACGGGTATAACCCCATTGATATAAATTGCAGGGTTAATAAACATTGCAAATAAATCTGCTGGTTTATTTACAATTTTCGTCTTTGGTTGATTCTCTCTTTGACCGAATTTTCCCCAAAACGAGTTAAGTATTAATTTCGCCAGTGATCTTAGCCCTGGATTTTCAATAATTTTGGTATACTCTAGTTTAACATCTTCCTTTTCAAAGAACTGGTCAATGTATTTTACTTTGTCTTCCTCTATTTCACAATCTTTAGGCCAGCCTGATGCTTCCTGTTTGATTTTAATGAATTTATTCATCATGGATGTGAATAATCCTTCCTCACCGTTTTCTTTATTAAACTTTCGTACGTTATATTTCCAGATTTCATGTATTTTTTGTATTTTATATCCTTTTTCTAGGGCTTTAAGTACCTCGTCCAGAACCCATGTTCCTTCAAGTACCCTTTCTTCGCTGGTATGCTTACATTCGTTGTAATTCATGTCTTGACCGCATGTTCGACAAAGAATAAACATCAATTTATTGTTTATTTTTTGAGGGAGTACTGGATGGTACAACTCTTCTGGTGGGAGAATTGTGCATTTAATTAAACCATCTATATTATTTAGGTTTAATTTGTTACACGCATCTCCTACATACACTTCTGGATGTGATAGTGGAAATTTAGAACTCTTACAGATGTACGGATAGAGGGAACAAACATCGGCGTATTTAATTTTTTCCGTATCTTTTATTTCATAGTATTCGCATGTATTTCCTGTTCGTCCTCCATAAAAAGCATCTCTTGGATTTAGTTTTGTCAAAATTTTATTGTAATGTGTATTAGTATAGGATTTTATCTCTGGATTATTTTTTAATAAATTTCTAAAATCACACTCCCACATTTCATTAACTAAAAAACCGAAATCTTTTAGTCTCATAATTTTTGCCTTTGTGGTTTCATATCTTAAATTTAGCGTTTCTGAGGGGTCCTCGGAAAGAGGATCGTTCCTGCCGAACTTGTAGCATACAGTACATCCATGAAAATAACATCCTTGAAATTCAAATACCTCATTTGTTTCGGAATAGTAACCATCAACTTTTACACCATTTAAAACAGCTTCTTTACCATTAGCAGCATGTAAAATGTTGATTTTTCTGTGATTCTCGGTCCAAAGTAACCAATCTATAGCAATTTTGCTCTGCCTGTTTCTCCATCGGTATCCATTTTTTGGTATGATTCCTATAGTATTAGGCTTCAAAAAATTTCTTCTAAAAATTTTATTGCATGCTGAAGCAATAGTTGTAGCTTCAGTAAATGGACATACATTGGTAGTTTGTATAAGTTGTTCTCTAAACTTTAAACATAATTGTGCAAGAATTTCGACATCCGATACGCAGTAGTCTTCCAGATCTCTTTGCATATCGAAACCATCATTTTCATGCTCTACAAACCATTTAAGAAATTTGGCTCTGTCTTCTTCTTTCATACTATCTGGGGAGTAATATTCAATTGATGGTAGAGGTCCTATATAGTTTTCATTTGCCTTTGTATTAAATAGGTGCGGGAAGTAGCCTTTTTTAAAAATATCATCAAGTCCAAATGCCTTTGGTAGTTTGGCTAAAGCCATAGGGAAATAGTTAAGTGAGTCGATAAATTTTACATTTTCAAGTTGCATCGTAATTATTTTGGTACCTCTCATGATTAACTCAGGTGTAAAATCTGTCTTTGTCATAATGTAGTTTAATATAAACTGGTGATCAAAAGCCTGACCATTATGGGCTATTACAATAATTTCTTTAAAGTTTTTCCTCATTTGTAACAAATGGTTAGTAAATGTTCCCGCTGGGTCTATACCTCTGAGTTTTTGTAACTTTAGGCCGCATTTTTTACAAGTATCTGCTTCAGAATCCATGCACTCATCGCAGTATTGTTTGAAAACACAGAGATTGACTTGATGTAAAAACGTTGAATTTTCCAATAGTTTGTCTTGGCTCGTCTCTAAATCGTAGAATACAAAAAGAACATCTTTAATCTTAGGTTTTCCCTTATCAGGCCGAATATAACATAGATGATCCTCGGATGCATGTTTATTACAAATTTTACAATAAATTTCACCACATGCATGTGCTCTTTTGGCTTTAATGGTTTTTAAACAAATAGAACATAGTTTAATTTGTTCGCATACTGTAAATTTGCCTGACGAATAATCCTTTTTATGATTTTCGTAACAGTTTTGACTTCTAAAAAATCGTAGACAGTCCTGGCATTTAATTTTTATTGCTATTTCACAAGCAGGGGCTTGCTGACATGCCTGACAGGTTCCACCACATCGGTGCTCATTTTTGTGATCATATGGGACGTAACACTTTTCACAAAAATAGTTAGAACAAAAAGCTGCTGTTAGCGATGTAATTACATTAAAATGGCTTTTGTAATGTAATAAGTTCAGCCGTTTATTGCTTTCAGTTGAACCTTCAAATATAATATTTCGTCCTTTTGATCCATAGCTATAAACAACTAATTTATATTCTTTTAGATGATTTTGAAATTGTATTAACTCGGGAATTCCACCTCCTGCCTCAGGAATGCTAATTTTAGCTCTCTCCAACAATGATCTTGTTCTTTCGGTTTGAATTTTACTAATATCTCTTCTAACCTTACTGAATTCGGGATCTCTTTTATTATGGGCAATGGCGACTACCAAAGCACGTGGTAAACACAGGTTATCGGTATTTTTAATACTTATAATACCTCGTCGCTTGTCGCATTCCTCGTGAAAGCTGTTATAATTTTTTCCTCTTCCCCCACCAACAGGTAATCTAACAGTTGTCACACTAAGACAAAATGATTCTGTATTAAGACCTGCTGAGTTTGACTGATAAATGCCACTTATAACACTCCAAACATCTTAAAAGGTTATGTCTTTAGCTGCTTTGAAGCGAATCCAACCTTCTCCTCGGTTGAAGTCTTTAGAGCAAAAACTAAAACCCACACGATCTAAGGGTTGTAGGCCTTCTGTAGTGTTTTGAATAATTTGATTAATTCCTTTTTCCACCCAACCAACTGGTTCAACTCCCTGTGGAACAGGTTTTAACTTAAACTCTAGAGTGCGTCCTGTAAGGTTAAATTCTCGTAACTTTTTAACAACGTCTTTAACAATAATAAACTTCTCCATCTTTCTGTAAATTTCTACAAGATGCGTCTGTCCGGTTGCCTGTCTAAAGTAGATATGACAAGGTCTTTCTGCAGTCGCCTAGTTATAATGTAGGATCTGTCGATATTGGAGTGGGGGTAGTGAATTGTAGGGGTGGGGGAAAAGAACTTATTGGGTTACTCAAAAATGAAGCGGGAGGGGATAATTAATTCGCGAGATTGAATTAATGAGGTAATGAACTAAAAGTAAATTATACTGGGAGTGTAGGGTCATTGAAGTGATATCTTCTTGGAATCAGCCATACTTGGTTAGAAGGTGATTTTACCCTAATCTTAGTTTTTGTAGTATTTTTTACTGGACCTAGTTCTTACATGTTATTACTTTTTCAGGTGGTTATTTTAAACAGTTACATGTTTAAACATGGAAATTGTTAGTTGAATTGAAATATGTCTTGAATTCATAATTAAAAATGCATAAAATGCAGTGGCCTTATTTAACGCTATAGCAAACTAATGATAGACAAATACTAATACTGTATAATAATAGTAAAATAAAATAATTCAGAAAATCCACTTTTTTGGAATACAAAGAACTCACCATAGTTACAAAATAATAAAAATATCTATACATACTTAAAGTATAAATAGTACAATTTTAATAAAAACAATATACTTTTTTGTAGTTTAAATTAATATTGTCTTAAATAAGCGTATAATGTTTAAGGGCAAACCTTCTCCTTAAACCTTTTATATTTAAAAAACTTTTTGTCTATGCGTTTGCGAGCTCATCATCAGGGTCGTAATGTGAAGAAATTTTGAAAACGATTACAAAGTCAGGCTAACAGGTAAAACGTAAATATCAATCATCACCACTGATCATCAATGATATTTGCCTCGTCAATCAACACATCAAATAAATCCGAAATTAACAAAAGACCACTATACTGCCGTTTTTGTGTCAATATCCGTTATAAAAAAAAAAAAGAAGACAACGGTCCCTAAGAACGTTTGCAGAAAAGGTTAGTCTATTTTTATTTTATAAACACTGTCAACAGCCCATTACTCTGTGTTATCGCAACCAGAATACAACACTGACATCGAGTGATATTTGAAAAAGTGAGTCGTTAATAGCATATGGGTGGAACCCTCGTAGATCGCATACAAAACTATGATAAATCATCGAATCATTGTACACAACAATAATAGGTCCATTTACTAGTAAAATATGCTGATTAGAGTTCAGCGTCCGCATGTGGGTCTTTTTTTATTTATTGAAGAGAAAAAAAAAATCTATGTTGCCTTCGGCCATCCAATAGAAGGTCCACTCTAGGTAAGTGTGAAAATCATTCAATTCGATGAATATAATATAAAGGTTTGTGTATGTTACACTATAAATTTCATAAGAATATTTCATTGATATAATAATTATTTTTAAAATCAGAACGGTTAAATCCAGATAAAACCAATGCCTTTTTTTTAACTAACTACAACTTGATTGGTAAACACATTTTGCGATCAGGTACAAGCAACTGCTATTTAATCTACCTAGTAGGTCGGTTCCCTGTGAAAAAAAGCTTTATCCTTGACATACACGTATGTTTAACTTTAATATTAAAACGTAAAACCCCTTTTTATGTAACTTGTTTAATGATTTAATGTAAATACAAGGAGATTGTCTAATCCTAAATCTAAAAATATTATTCTACGTAAAATATACCATGTAACATTAATAACATAATATACAATTAAATTAAAATGGTCGTTCTTAATCAAGAGGCTTATGATTATAACACCGATTAATTATACCAATTACTTATAAACAAAGTTTTGTGCCTTAAATTTAATAAATAATTTTAAAATAATAATATTTTTAATCCACACTGCATCAGTCAACAGAGTCCTAAACAGGTTTGAACAGGAACTTTAAAGTATATCTACAATTACTATATCAATTACGCATGTCACAAAAAGGAAAAAAGTACATTATAATGTTTGTGTTGAAACGGATGCCATCATAACGGAATGCGCATGGCTGAATAATGGAAATTTCTCCATAAGAAAATACATGTGTTTTAGGAGATAGCGTCTCAAGTAAGGCAATACCTACTTGTATGATGTACTGGTCCCTTTTTGCTAACAATATATGCGTACAGATATATTTGTAGTTATTTTAACACCTACCCCACAAAGTTCATAAAAAAATAGCTCATAGGATTGATTAATCTACTTTATAATTAATCATCACATTATCATTTACAACACCACTGTAGGTTCCTATTATACCAATAATCCCAACTGTACCTATTTGTGATTTTTATTTAAAACTACCATAATCTGCAGAAAAAATATCTTATAACTACACTACTCAACAAACTTTACACTTTTAAAATTATCTGCGGTATTACTATGTAATTATTGTTTTTTTATTATTATCATAATAGGAATATACAGTGCATTCGTAAAGTAGCAAGTAAATTCAATAAAAATCAAGAGGGGAGTTTGAAAAAAAAAGCGCTCGGACCCGTCGATTTGTATTTTCAGTTTAGAGTTCTTTAACGTTGCAACGAAATATACAACGTATATCAAAAAATAGATATGACGTCATGTTTTTCTTTTAAATGGACCCCAATATTTTATTGGGGAATTAGAAAGAGCACATTTTTTTACACACGGCAAGGTAAACATGGTTATTGGTTATATTAGGAAATTTTAAAGAAAAATTGTCTTAAAATTAAAAATGTAAGAAAATGTTCGAATTGAGCACCGTGACAATGACATCATATTCGTGCTTCTAAATCTCCTAAATTCGCTGGGTGTTTCACGTGTTCTTTACTTTTCAAATATCCCCACAAGAAAAAATCAAAAGGAGTTAAATCTGGCGATCTGGGTGGTCACTAAATCGTCCCTCTCCTACCTATTTGGAAAAATTTCATCCTAATAAGCGCGAGCAGGGAAAGCGTAATGTGGCGAAGCTCCATCTTGTTGGAAAAAGAGGTCACGCTGGTGTACATCGGGTTCTTCTAATTCCGGATACAACGTTGTTAGAGCTGGGATCAGGTCATTTTGAAGAAACTCCAAATATCTTGCACCAGTAAGAGTATTTTCAAAGAAGCAAGAACCTAAAACTCTTCCGTCAACTATACCGCACCACATGCGTACTTCTTGAGGGTGTTGTGTAGGACATTCAGAAAACCAATAAGGATTCTCGCTTGCCCAATAACGACAATTTTGTCTATTCACTTGACCGTTTAATGTTAATGTCGCTTCGCCACAAAAAAAGATTATTTTTACAAAGTTATCGTTACCGTTACAAATTTGTTGCATTTGATCACAAAATTCAGTTCGCCGAGAAAAATCATCTTCCGACAGCTCTTGAACTAGGAATATCTTGCAGGGATTAAACTTTGGTTTCTTGAGTACTTTATGCACGTACAGTAGATCACGCCAACTGAACATTAGAAGCCGTTTCCGTAATTGGTGTTTGAGGATTATCTTGCACTGTTAACAGAACGTTAAGCTCGTCTTCTTCAGTTATTGAGGGTCTACCAGATTCTTGAATATCTAGAACATGCCAAAATTCCCGGAACTTTGCCTTAACTCTGCTTACCATGCTTTGGTTAATATCCGGCCGATCAGGGTAGAATTGCATTAAACAAGTGAACCAACTGCTGTCTGAGTGCGCGACCAACTTCGAAACAAATCATGCACAAGGTTTGATTTCTTTCACTTTGGATTAATTTTCTCGTTTTTCAGTAAATAAAGGCAAAGTATTTTCTTTGTACTAGATAAACCTACGATCACACTGCTTTCATATATCAAAAAGAGTAAACACTAGTTGCTAACATACAAATACCTAAAATAATTCTAACCAAATGTACAATATTAACTTTTTCTAATTCTGACAACAATGCAAGTAAATAAAATAACAATACTCGTGACGTGCTGCATGTCTTGTAGGTAGAACAGATTGTGACCGGTGCTCAATTCAAACATTTACTTTAGATACATATTTTCACATTTTTAATTTTTAAGACAACTTTCCTTCAAAATTTCCTTATCTAGCCACTACCGTTATTTACCTTGCCGTATATAAAAATATAAGCTCTTTCTAATTCAGCGGTAAACAATTGGGGTTTCAATTTTCCAAATCGACGGTTTCGAGCGTTTCCTTTACAAACTCCCCTCGTAATTTTTATTGAATTTTGTTCGCTACTTTACGAATGCACTGTATAAAAAATGTTATACGAAAATTTCATATCACATAATATAGAAGCGGAGAAATAATGAAATTAGCATGCGTACAGAAATTTCTTATTAGTCAACCTGATTATTAAACACTAGGTTACTCTTTGGTTCAGTAGTGAATCGATTAATGGACTCTGTAACTAAGTATATACCCGATTCACATCCACCATTAATAACTTCGTTGTTATTAAAGATACAACATTGTTTAAATTGGCAAAATAGTGCTTATTAAGACAAAAAAATGCGGGGTGGCTGATTAGTGCGAAGAAGTCCAATATCTCCATTGTTATTAGAAATATCGAAAATTATTAAATGTAAAGGTTCTAGGACAAACAAAAATGCATATTTTAAAAATACTTTTGGATATACAGGATGCGCCAGAAAAGCGGGGCATCGTAAAAGTATGTTTTTTTAAATGGTACTACCAATTTCTTCTTATCTCATCGAATTCCGCATAAAATTTTACATATAGTACACTATCCCTGGTTCGTGATTTATACGACGTTGCCAGATTGTTCAATTTTTTCTCAAAGTTCTCGGATCGAAAAAATAATTTTAAAATATTAGTAATGTAAACTAAAATATAAAATTGTATGTTTTCATAAACCTTATATTCTGTTGAAACACAACATCATTATCTTATACAGGGTGTTTTTTTTTTAAATCGGTTCAAATGTAGCAATCTTAAAATAAATATTACTATACATTTTTTGTTGAGCCCATTCAGAGAAAATAACTTTGACTCCATAATCCTGGTCGTTCATCTCTTGTATCAGTTGAATGTGGTATAAATGCATTTCATTTTTACTCAAAATGTTTTGGACTGTCCAGCGAACGTTTTATATCCGTATAGTCATAGTGTTATAACAAGAAAGCAATTTTTGATCTACAATAATATTTTTTTTTAAACACCATAAAGTTGTTACACAAAATAATGTCAGAGATTTAAATTCAATATGACATTGATATGACATTTTTGTGCAACTCATGGCCAACTTATTGAAAGTGTCAATATTTTTACATTGTTTAAATAAAACATGAAATGTTAAAAGAACGTTGCGTTTTAGAGCATCTATTATAATCGCAGATTTTAAAGGTCAAAATTATTTGTAAAGTCACGTAATTTGTAAAAATTTAATTTTTTATAGTTTACATTAGTAATATTTAAAAATGATTTTTTCGATATTATGTTCCGAGAAAATTTGTGGAAAAATTGAGTAACCTGCAACGTCGCATAAATCGCCCAAAAGAAATAGCGTATCACACGTAAAATTTTATGCCGAATTCGATGAGATAAAGGAAATGGGGTTAACTACTAAAAAAAATTACTTTCATGATGACCCGCTTTTTTTTTCGCATCCCGTATATCCGAAAGCATTTTCAAAATGTGCACTTCTGTTTATCACAGAACCTTTACTTATGTTGGTCTATGCTTATATTTAATAATTTTCGATATTTCTAACAACAACGCCGGCATTAATGTGTATCTGCTGTTTTTTGTTAAAATTTTTAGTTAATAAGTTAGATTTATAAACTTTATTCATACCACACATCAACCTACAACAAAATAAAATAAAATACTAATTTTTACTTTCTTAAAAGTACCTCTTCGTTCTTCCATACTTACATTTTTATGCAATGTTCCAACAGTCTTTATTTAGTATGGTCTTACCATCTATCTGGTTTATCTTTTTCTGGCCTAAATTATAGCCTTTAAATTTGTTTCTGTACATAATCTCAAAAATAGAAGTCAAGAGGGATTAGGACAGGTGACCGGGGAGACTACTAAGCGAATAGTGTCATTTGAAAGGGCGTATATGGAAAGGATTCTTAGGGGGGTAAATAGGTTAATAAGTAGAGGTGAAAAGCCCGTCGCAAGCAAAATTTTTTTATGTACAGGGTTATCCAACCAAGACTGGACAAGGCGATTTTTTGACTTTTCCTGTACTTTTATAAAAAAACTGAAATAGCCATCTTAAGTCATTTTCTCCCGCGAATTCGAATATCTTCAGCAAAAAACAATTGAACATCAAACAAAAGTACTAGGGGTCACTTTGATATTTTTTTAAATGGGATGCCGTATTTTTAATGAGCTTATCCGATTTCTCATATAAATTTTGATCTAAAATGTTGGATTTTTAATTCAAAAACGCCTTTTTTCTTCAGTTTTAAATTCGGAAAATGTTCGTCTACAAAAAAAAAAAAAAAATAAATCTAAAAATCCAACATTTTAGATCAAAATTTATATGAGAAATCGGATAAGCTCATTAAAAATACGGCATCCCATTTAAAATAATATCAAAGTGACCTCTAGTACTTTTGTTTGATGTTCAATTGTTTTTTGCTGAAGATATTCGAATTCGCGGGAGAAAATGACTTAAGATGGCTATTTTAGTTTTTTTATAAAAGTACAGGAAAAGTCAAAAAATCGCCTTGTCTAGTCTTGGTTGGATAACCCTGTACCATGCACGCCCAAATTTTGGTCAATATAGTTTATAGTAAGCACTACAGTCGTATTAATAGACGTGCTTAAAAATTAATGTATGGAAGAAGTGATTTTCCATGTATTGGGCAATTACCCCCATTATCGCCCCCCCCCCCCATAAATACGCCCTTGGTAATATTTTTCTATAATTAATTAATAGAAATAGTGTGTAGAAGTTGACAAGTGCCTTAGGTGCGCCAGCCTGCTGAAAATAATTCGTCGTTTTATTTTCTTCCATTAAAATATGTATTTTACTTCAAAATTCGAGAACAGTATGGATATACTAAATAATAATTGTGTTTTGCATTATTTTGTCATAAAAGCTGCTCGATATAATTCTAGCAGTTTAATATTTGAAACAAAAATGTATTTTTTATTATTTTTACCTGTTTTCTTTTTTGGGTTCATAACAACGATATCGTTTTCAGTATCCTAATTAGCTTTTGATGCGTTTCTTTACTTTTGAAAAGTTAATTATGCTATCCACCGAATATTTTATTTTGCTGTGTATGACATAGGCAATTGTGACCATAAAGTAATCTCTTGTTTTTGTCAGAAGAAGATCAGATATTTGGAAAAAAGAGAAGAAAAGGGTTTGTTGTATTATCAAGGCTACTACGATAAAATACTTTAATAATAAATAATTTATAATAAAATATAAATAATTTGATAGTATTACTATAACATTTACAAAATTTCTATTCTCATTTTGATATCGATATTTTCTTATTGAAAAAAAACTGCTTAATAGGAGAATAGTATGGAGAACATGTTTATAAAGCTTCTTACCCCGTTAGAAAGTAACATTGACGCGAGCGTATAAACTGTTACTTTATAAAACTTTACGGATTTATTTAACTTTGACTTCGATAGCATGAAAAGACAGTTATACAGACAATTACACTAAATAAATAGTTATTGTCATAGTAAATATAACTTTCCAGATAGTTACGGATTTATATTAAAAATATTGACTTCAAAAATTGATTTTCCTCAGATCGGCACAAATGCTATATAAGCCACTATGACCGCATATCCTATACAGTAGTAGTACACAATGTTACTAACTTAAGTAAAAATAAATATTTATAAAGGTTAATCCTGTTCACCATAAAATAAGTCATAATAACTCTTAGTACATAGGCGATTGGCTCTCCTTTTGATCACTTCTGGATGAGAAAAATACTTGTTTGTCAATTTACTGTCCACATATTCCAGACAAGCAGATGAGGCACTGGAAACACACAGCGGTATATTCGGTCCGTTACACTCTGGGTCATCACTGTTCGATTTCGTTTTCCCGTCCGTGAGATCCAACCAGAAATTAATCTGATTTAAACATTGGCACTTCCAAGGGTTTCCTTCCAGGTATATTTTGTCAGTTGTTAGTTTTTTAAGGACTTTGGCTGGTATGTAGTTAAGTTCATTTCCGCTCAAATCGAAAGTTTCGATTTTGATGTTGTTGGGGAACATCGTTTCGGAAAGGGTTGTCAATCGATTGTTAGATAATCCTAACGTAAACAGTAACTTGACGCCCTTAAATGCATCCTTGTGAATAACGGATATCTTGTTATCATCAAAATGAACATTCTGAATTATTTCAAAGTCAGCAAATGCCCCAGGAGGAATAGATCGGAGCTGGTTTTTGACAAACTTTACAGTGGCGATGCAAGTTGTGTTAGTAAACCATTCCCTTTTCCAGTACTCCATATTATTACCATTTAGATTCAGATGACGTAATTTGGGCATATTGGCAAGTGCCTGATCATCAATGTTATATATTTTGTTACCTCGAATGTCCAACACTTCCAAATTAGGAAGGACGTTAAAAATTCCTTTTCTTATCTCTGTCATTACTCCATAAGAAAATTCAAATTCTGTTATATTTGATACGTTCTGAAACGCACCTGGTTCTATTTCGTCTATTTTGCAATATATACAATATATAGCAACGAGCCAGGGCATATTTCTTATCGAGTTCTTTTTCAAAACCCCTAGTGTTGAATTACTAAGAGCTAATTCATTAATGATGTATGCATCTTCTCCGTCGCCAGATGTACAATTTTGGGAATTCGTAGGACTATCCAGTACCCCTTCTGTATCTTCTTTACCTCGGATAACATCTTCAATATACTTACACGTCACTAAGTGCACATTTTTACATTTTAATAATAAAATTAATAATACAAGACACGCAATATTGAGAATATTCATGTTGACCGGCCAGTCTAATCACACTATAATAAGGCGCTTGTTTTGCCAATAATAAACGTTAGAAATTTAATTTAAAAACCAGTTGGTTAATCATTATTGAGAATCTGGAAAAACAAGTCGATAATTTCAAAATAATCAATATACAGGGAATGATTCAAAAATACTTCGTCAAACCTCAAGATTTGATGTTATTTTAAGACAATAAACAATAATGTTTTCTACTACTAACACGAGAAAACCCTACTATTTACCTCATTTCTCTAATGATGATTCATTATTTACCTAGGTTAATAATGAAAATTTTTTTTATCTTTTTAAAAAAATTGACTGAAACTTTATTGACTTAACGAAGTTAACATGAAAAATAAACTCTAGAAAATGTCCTAAGATAATGAAAATTATCAAAAATCATTTAAAATAATAGTTGATTGTACAGTTAATACAACTCATGTGCACTGCTGTATTTTCACTATTAATAGAATTACCATAATTTATTATATGTTAATTTACTTCATTAACAATTGGTACTAAGTCATCAGTCTGTAAGTTTTCTGCCAGACCATCTTGACGTGCGAAAGAAGTGGAGGATATACCTAAATTTTTATTGGATAAGATGGCTACGCCAATTATCATAATAGCCTAGAATTTAGAGCTTATTAAAGCAGGACAAAAAAAATGAGTATAATAAATGGTCTAGTTCTAAAGTTAATTAGGTTGAGTATGCCAAACATTTTAATAAAAATAATTCAATCATATCTCGAGGCAAGGTCCTGCGTGGTGTCATCTGAGGATACGCTGTCAACAGTGATTGAAATCAAGGCAGGTGTGCCGCAGGGTTCGCCCTTAGCGGCCATCCTCTACAATATTTATACTTCTGATGTGCTAAGAAATCCTCAGACATTATTATATCTGTTTGCAGATGACACTGCGATCACTGCCACCTCGAGATCGCCCTTGTGTGTAATTTTGAGGTTGCAGCGGCACATAGCTCTCTTTTCGCGGTGGTTGGCGGAGTGGAAGCTTCGCCTCAGTCCGGAGAAAACCCAGGCCATTTATTTTTCGAAGGCTAGGCTCAAACTACCGAAGGAGAAGATTCGAGTTATGAATCAACAAATTCCTTGGTCGAACAAGGTGAAATATCTCGGCCTATCCTTCGATAGAAGGATGACCTGGAGGTTCACGGCTGAGGAGAGGCTTCTAAAAGCTAGGAAGCAGCTCTTTGCCATTTATCCACTCATAAACAAGAAGAACAAAATCACATTCAAAACAAAAGTCAACCTGTATAAAATATTGGTTAGACCAGTAATGACTTACGGGGTACCTACGTGGTCGACTCTCTGAGCCACTCAGCACCTGAAGCACCAGAAATTTTAAAACATGGCACTACGGATTATAACTGACGTACAAAAATACTTTCCTGTAGACCTGCTTCACAGAGACATGAAAATAGACACGTTACGACAATACTATGACAAAATAATACACGACTACTTTAAACGGACGGACGTATGTACAAATCCTTTAATTTTAAGTTCTCATTTAAGATCAGGGCAGAATGAGAGATCTCGCTACCCTAAAGATTGGTTGCCTCCTTGATAAGATCGCGTTTCAATTAAAATAAAATTTTCAAAATTTTAAAAAACTTTCAAAAAATTTCAATGAAAATTCTGTAAATAACTCAAACAAAAGTACAAATCAAAAAACAACAGCAAAGAACCATCAGCTACTGTCATCCCACAATTCAAAAAGAGAAGTAAAAGAGCATGCCCTAACTTAAGAAGCTACCCATAGCACTCCGAGTATAATAAAATCCATACCTTTTTTGATAAAAATGCATCAGCATCATTTAAAAATGTATCAATTTCTTCTTTCGAGAATATACGTGATTTTTTAGATTCATAGGCGACATTTTTCTTTTTCAAAAATGCTACTACTTTAAAATACATCGAAATATCGATATTTTGCTTTCAGTGAAAGAGTTGATTTCAACATTGAGTAGCTTGCCCACAACGTTGATACCTTATTGTGTTCCGATTTTTCCTTAAAATAGGCCAGCATGACATTTTCAGTAATGTTAACGACTTATTTTTCTTCACACCATTTAATTGAGTGTATGCCTTGACATAAAGTTGCTTTGATTTTTCAGGCAACAAAGCATAGCTCGCAATAGTGTCTGCCTCTCGGAGCTCAGGCGGGGTACAATTTTCCATTTCTAAATCACTGTCGCTTAGGTCGCTAAAATTCTCAGCCATATTTTAATATTTTATTGTTAAACTTTTACTTAAAACCTTCAAAAGGTGGCCATAAATATTTTAGCATAATGACGTTTATTGAAACCCATCAGTTTCAATTGTTTTATTCGTTGCCTTGACAACTGAGCCCCAGACTACTTGATATTTCGATATGTTTGAATAATAGGGGAAATGGCTGATTTTAAAATAAAAGTGAGGTCTCTTAGTGTTAGTTCGGCTGTTAGTAGTAGAAAAAATTCTATATATACCTCGGTTGAGAAGGCCATTATTGACCTCGCGCAGTATATCCCTCGGCGCTACGCGCCTCAGGTTGTAAAAGTGCTCGGTCAATAGTGGCTCACTTCTCACCCTAGGTATATAATATACTATTTTCTACTGCTAACTTTAGCAATCGCAATTATTTACTAAATTTCTCTAATGAGAAGTATAATTTCTCTACCCAGGGAAATAACGATGATAAAAAATCACCTAGGTAAATAATGAAAACCTTTTTGTGTAATGAAGTTACACACAATTTTAGTATTCTTGCACACCGGGTTTTGAGCCTTGACTAACCATTTACAATAAAGAAATTCCACAAAATATTATCAATTTTTTAATATAACAGGAATTTTCATCATAAATTGAAAGATACTTTAAAAGGAAACTGTCATATTCAAAAATGTTACCGCGACCACAAATTTTCTTCTAACTGGCATTTAAAATCGCTTTTCTATATTTTCATTTTTCCCAAGTTACCTGATTTTCAAAATGTTTTAAATATTAGGCAGAACTAGCTAATATAAAGATCTAAACGAATTAAATATGTAATATTTTAGTGTTTGTAGTAGAAAAAATCTACACATACCTCAGTTGAGAAAGCTGTTATAAATATAAATATAAAAGCGCTCGTTATATAGTAGCTGACTTCTCGACCTATGCGTATAATGTACTATTTTTTGTTATCAGGCAAAAGCAATTCAGATAAAATTCTTTAGTGATCTGCAAGTAGTGTGGTGTGTAAAAAGGAAGTAACCCATATTAGTCTTGAGGAAATATCATTGGTTGGTGAATATGACCTCAGCGAGGTCGGTTCAGCGTGGTGACGTTTTCACATGAGTAATTTCTTGACTGGGTCGTTCGAGGAGTACTAAGCTACAGTGGGCGGCAGTGGTTCGTCGTACATTTCTACCATGTACCGCTCTGGATGGAATCAAGTGGGCATATCAGAACAATTATTGCAATTAAAATATCTGTAAAGAAGCTCAAATCACTACCCTTTGATGTTCTAAGCTCATAAGGTTATTTGCCAGCTTATGGTGACGAATCAAGCGATTGCTCCTTCTTTTACTGGAATTAACGCTTTTATGAATTAGCCGCTTAAGGTCCAAATTATGAATGTCCTGCGTTATCACTAACTACACTTCTAAGCGTTTTCTGTATATTATTCAGTTATTTCCTTAAATGGCACCAGGTTTTTACTTAAATAATAAAGGACAAATAATTCTAGTTCTACTAGGTTACGATGACCTCTAGTCTTTTACAGACATACAGCCAGCCTGATTATGTGTTGACCTACAGCTTAACGTGGGCTCTGAACTACGGTCCTCAGTCACGAGAACCATCCCCGCCTGCACTCCCAAGGGCTATCAACTCTTGGTTTCGTACGGTTGTGTTCTACTGAGTAGGGAGTGCGTAACTTCACCCTCCCTCCACGAGGTATCCAATCTCATCCGGCCCTGAATGGGGGTTTTGAATGCCGATAACATTTTTCACTCTTCCTTTATTTATTTCGCACGACGTCAGGCTGCAATGCCATGTCGAATCGTTTGCTGGACATGGGGATCGAACCCGCGTTCTATTAGTCCCTATGTATCTGAAACCGTCGCCCTAACAGCGCGGCTACAAGACCCGCATAATTATTATTATTTAGTTATGTCCAGTACCAACTTAAAAAAAAAACATAGGAAAATCGCGAGCAAAATAATAATTATAGCCTCGCGCCGAATTGCCCCTGTTAACTACAGAATACCCCCTTAAACCTTATATAACCCCTATGTAGCGATAATACGCAGAGCTGCACCTTGCGTCACCTAAGTGGGATTGTAAGCCCAAATAAGTTAAAATTATTTAGGAGAATTTATAGGTTGCTTAGGATACCGTCATAAACAGGCTTACAAATCACCTATAGGGTTTCGGATAAGAATAATAATAATAATAATAATCTTTATTTCAAATTTGGTTGAAATACAACAAAAAGAAATGACGACAAATATACAGTAGTATGGCTACAGCAATAAATTCATTATTCACTATTCAATACCTCATATTTTACATGTTAAAATAGTCATCCATGCCATGAATTCTATTATAACACTTAATAGTCATATATTATCTCGGCTTTTTTCACTTAGTTGAAGGCAATGCATGGGATAAGAGAGATACTCGGCTCTAGTATTGTAACTGTGATCACCAAGTTGTTCAAATAACGTTTTATTTCTGTAGAAAAACATAAGACATTCACAAATGTATAGTGCATACACAGTATTACACAGTCATTATTCCCATTTGTTTGAATACAGTTCTACATGACTGACTAACCTCCAGTTTTTTAACAATCCGTATAAGACGCTTTTGTGCAACAAATGTTGATTGAATGTTTCCATCACTACCCCAAAAAATTATCCCGTATTTTAAAATTGATTCGAAGTTGGCATAATACATTATTTTCAAAGTTTTCTCGTTCATATATTTACCCACCACCCTGATCTCATAGCAGACAGACGACTTATATGACTGACCAGTCTAAATTTTCGTTAATATATAATCCTAGAAACTTTGTATTTTCAGACACAGATACTCTATTACCTATTAAGTCTAAGTAGTTAATATTCTGCATTTTTGATTGTTTTGTTTTAAAAAATATAATATTTGTTTTATCAGTGTTAAGAATTAATTTATTTTCTGTGAACCAATTAGAGACTGAGGTAAGGAGATTTTTAATATCTATGAGGAGTTGACACATAGTTTTATTTCCTATTAGTAGGTTGGTATCATCCGCATAACTAATTATAGTTTAACAGGGTCTGTCTGCTACAGAATAAAGGTCGTTAACAAATATTACACACATTATAGGTCCGAGTATGCTACCTTGGGCTATTCCATGGTTATTATTTAATATTTTCGATTTATGTAATTGGCCGCTTTTATTTATACCCACTATTTGAATCCTTTCATGAAGATAAGATGTCAGCCACTTCAATGCATGCCCTCTTATCCCATACATTTCCATCTTTTTCACCAATATTTCCCTGTTCAGACAGTCATAGGCTTTGGACAAATCTAGGAATATTCCAAGAGCGACTTCACCACTTTCAAAACATTTCAAAACTGCTTTAACAAATTGATAATGAGCTGTTTGCGTGGATTTTCCTTTTAAGAAGCCGTGCTGGCTACTATAAAACAAGTTACAGTCACTAATGAATCTGATCAACCTCTTGGACATAGCCAGCTCAAATAATTTAGAAAACCCAGGCAAAAGACTTATAGGCCTATAACTGTCCATTCTTTGAGGATCTCCTTTTTTATATAAAAGTTTGATCAAAGCCATTTTCAAATTGGTTGGAAACATACCATTTTTAAATGATCCATTATTAAATAACATAGTATTTTTTTTACAACAATAATAGAGCTCTTTATAATGCTTGTAGGTATTTCATCTTTGCCGCTGATATGTTTATTCTTAATCTGCCCAGCCAACTCACAAATTTCTCCAACATTAACAGGTGCCAAAAATATTGATTGATTGTTCCTCAGAATATTACCGATATCAATTTATACACTGACCTCAAAGAAAAAAACTAAGGGGATTTACGTCTGGCAAGCAAAAAGACCATAAACAAATTTTGCAAGTTAACAACAATAATAAATTCAAATGCTTTTAGATGACAAACTAGGCCTACCACATTGTTATACATATCTATGGTTAGTATTGGTTAGTTGATATCTTTATATTGTTCTTCTATAATAAGGTCGTTATATATTCAGTTTCTTAAGTTAGCCAGATTTGGCTTTTACTTTTATTCATTATTCGTCTCTTCCTTTTTGGTTACTATTGAAGCTGGGTTTTGGTGTTCTTTTTTCATTGTTCTTCCAGATGTTTGCTTCTTTGTTTATTTTCATTATTTCTTGAGATTAATTTGTTGTCATTTTTGAATTTATTCTACTTCATTTAGTTGAGCCAGGGTGGAAGCCAATCTTTAGGTAAACGGTGTGAGTGTAGAAGATTTGAACTTATGTGTGAGTTTATTATAAGTGGGTTGGTCGATACGTCTGTCCGTCTATGGTAGTTAGCCTCTGCAGCATCTCTCTCAATTTCATTAATGAAAACATTGTTGATATAGTGAAGTGTCCCCACCCTGGGGTCTATCAATTAGCAAATAAATTGCGTCAGAGGGCCTAGAATATTAATATTTATTTGAAATCATATTATTTGAATACAATTAATATTAATTTTAAACGATGTTAAAATAGTCGGAAAGTGTGACTTTGACCATCAAGGATCGTCGAGGACAAATTCCGCGAAGTAAGACAAGCACACATGGTTCCACGGCGCCGGCGTGCCAAGCGACGCTATTTTCGCGAGGACAGTGAATAAGGTAATTGTGCCAAATAAGGCCTACTTAAGAAAAAAATATATTTTTAATGTAAGTTTTAGTGAAATTTAACATTCGAAGTTTAAACATAAAACTATCAAAACATGTAGTTTGAAACAAAAAAAATATGAAATGCACAAAATACAAAAAAATAGGGGGTTTGTGCTTATGTTTAGGCTAAACAAAATAAAGGGGCATGTGCCCTATTAAAAATGCCATGTTCTTAATAAGGCCCCACTTGGCTACCAAATAACAAGTTAACTGCCAAAGCGGACACCAGTGTCTGCTTTACATTTAATTCTGCTGTGCCAGACAGGCACAGTGTAGTGGTTTGATATGTTAGGATATGTGTGCCACGGCCCTACACATGACGTTCCCAATGATGGTTTTTGTGTTGAATATATCAAAGGTATTATATGATGTGTGTCTGCTTTTGTGTCTGCAAAGGCCTACTGAAGAAAACCACTTTTCACATCTTGGTATCACGAGGCCATGGCAGACACGAGACAATAAATTCTACAGTAAATTCAAAACAGGGATATAACTGAAAAGATTTAATTTGAATTACAACATTTAAAAAAGTATAAGAAATAATATTACATTTGAGTAATTTTATGATAAACATTAAAACACTCCAAACAAAATCTAAGTTTATTGTTGCAATCGTCGCAATATGTTGTCACTTTTCTAATTTTACTTTTTGGAATTAGGTATTCCCTTCGCATTCTTCATGTAACACCCTTTACAATATTTTCGCCCAACGCGGCAACTTCCTGGTTGTTTTTTAAAAAAATGGTTTTTCAAGCGATTATATCGAAGAACTTCTGCTTCTGCTTGAGAATCTTCCCTGTCTTCATTTTCTTCAGTGGAATCGAGAAGTGCTTTCACTACGCTTTCTCTAAACTCAATAATGCCCATTGTGTTGCGCGTAACTAACTTAAATAAAAAATGTGCGTTTACTAATGCAGTTCCTCAAAGTACCTCGACAGCTACTCTTCTATACCATTTTCGGATAAATCGATAGATGACTTTCCTGCATTGTAATCAACAATCATTTTAGGCTTCACAATTTCTGTTCCGCTTTTTATTACTTTTAATGTTTCATTAGTGTGCTTTGTAGAAAGCATCAACACATCTCTTTGATCTCTCCATTTAAGTATTGGTATGCCAGAATTATCTTCTCTGGCTACTATTCCTCCCTTCCGAAGTTCTTTTTCTAAAATTTCCTTAGGGATTCCTTTTCTATTTTTCCTCAATGTTCCCAACAAATGTGTTGAGGAGTTAAGAAGTGTTTTTGCCAGTGGTATACTGGTATGGAAATTGTCTGTCACGATAGTTCTACCATAATTTAGGAGAAGTTCACCAAGCTGTAAAACACCGTTAGTTGGAACAGATCTTCCTCTGTCTGATTCTTTGCCCGAATAAAATTTAAAATTCCATGTGTATCCTTGGTCGCAACATAATTTGAAAAGTTTGACTCCGTACTTATGGGCCATCTGCGGTATGTATTGTTTCATAATAAGTCTTCCTCTAAATGGAATAAGCCTTTCGTCGATGCAAACTGTTTCTCCTGGTGTGACAGCTGATTGGCTATTTATTATGAATTGATCGACAAGTGGTTGCACTTTGAACGTTCTATTGTCTTTCATGCTCTCGTCTTCATTATCCGAAAAATATAGCATTGATAGTAACAGTTCAAATCGATGTCTAAACATTGTCCTCGGTGCAATATCGTTATGATACAATCGAGCAGTTCTCCAATAGTCTGTTGCTTTTGGCATTTTAACAAGCAGCAAGCCGTTACCCCCAAAGTCCAATAAACTTTTTAATTTCGGTTTTTGTAGTAGGTTCCCAAGCATGTTTTCTTGAAGATCTGAATGTCTTTGCCCCGAGTGAGGCACTGAGTCGCAAACAGATTGGTTTCTTCTACAATTCGGTCCAAGATATTGTTGTCTATAAATACTAAATAAAAATCTATTGGTGCTCCGACTTGCAATACAGCAAGCTTCATTTATTCCTTTTTTCCAGTAAAGGAGAATTGTTGCTGTTTTGTTCAACAGGTCCAAACTGTCCATCACATGTTTTTAGTTGAGGCCGAGGTTGAGGTGCGCTCCTTTCGTTTTCATCAAGACTAAACTCTACTTCATTCTCCGTCGTAAGTTCGCCTTCGTCCTCCTCTTCAGAACTAATACGGTATTCACGTAGTGGTGAATATTCCACGTATCCGGGCTTATCAGAACTTCCATCAAAGTCCGAAGGTACGTATAGCGGATCGCGAGAATCTTCAGATGGTTCGTATGGACCTGGATTTAAAAAAAATTAAAATAGAATTTTTAAATATTTACATTGAAAATTATTATTGCAAAACACAAACTTCAATATTTGCGGTGTAATTTGTTATTACCTACCTGGTGAGCTGGAAGTACCATTCTCAACAACAAGCTTTAAAGTCTTGGCTCCTCTGCTCATTTTCGGTGAACACAGTACCACATTCGAATAAAACCTGACAAGAAATCACAACAAACGTTGAATCAGCGATAAATAACTAATAACTAAGCAGTGCAACCTGCGACTCTCAAAACCATGTCTGCATGTTAAGAAATGTCTGCTGATTGTGTCTGCTGTGGCCCCCACAAACATATTTTGGTGTCTGCAAATTGTGTAAACTGTGGCCTCATAAAACAAATTGCTAGAAAAAATGATTAGAGGGCCGAGGCAGACACCGGTGTCTGCTGCACGTTTTTCCAAAGAAGTGGTGTACATTTTGAGATAAAAAAATATGTAGATACTCTGTTATACAATTGATCAGATGAAGTCCAAACGTGATAATGGCCTCTGGTGGGTTTTTACAAATTTTAGCTTGGCAGTTAACGTGATAAGGACCGCCTATCTGGTCATAATATGGACACAAAAATATTAAACATTTATCTGCGGCACTAAGCCCTACGCACACTTATCATGAACATATATTCTGCCCATGAGTCTCATATCCTTCACAGAATCTTGTTGATATAGATACCAGAACCAACATTCGGCACTCTCCTGACTAGTCCTGACTGCGCTCTGGGAAAACTCTTTCTGATAGACACTTTTCTTTGGTTGGATTTTTTCTGTTAACGCAACAGCTATTCTTTATTTTTTCTGGACGCGGCTTAAGCCTGGTACATGTTTGTCAGTCTCTTGACTCACCTGAGCCTTATTTTGAACATGTAGCGCCGGAACAACTTTTCAAATATTTTTAACATTTAGTTAGATATTTACAAGTGCTTGCTTAACAAAGAACTGACACACTGCTCTAGCTTTACAGATTTTTATGGTGACAATATGTGTTTTTGCCGCTAGATAGACATTCTTTATTAAGGGTTTGCAGTATTATGCGCCTCTTTGCTTAAGGTAATGACTTATAGATGGGTGGATCTTTTTAGGAGCTGGGCCTTATTCGACGTACCGACCTTATAAATAGGCCAGCGCCATGCAGGCAAAAAGAGATTCAAAATTTCTTACTTGACAAAGTTAGGTGGTTACGCTGCCAGTCAATTTGTCAATTTTTGTTTTTGAAATTTTGGGAGTTTGTCACTATCGAATTCAAATTCTGTGATACGGGTGGAAACGATTATTAATTGGTTAGATAACGCCGGTCTCAGTACCGATTCTTAAATGTGGTTGTCCAAAATCAATAAATTTTAATTTTTAAAGAAAGGGTCACCCTAATATAGGTCAAATCTATTACACTTTGTGCCGAAACTAGATGGTCTGTCTGTCTTTCAGAGGTTTAACCCAGAGCATAGTAAATCAAAGTGAGGACAGAATTTAATGGTATTATGATGTAATAAAATATTACGATACATTACGGGACATAACCTGCAAGGTTGGGGAGTAATTAGTAAACAAAGTTGGTGATAATATTGTTAGAACTTATGACTTGGGGGAGTAGACCATTTATTTATGATTAGTGGTTAAAAGAGTGTGGACGGTTATTCTCAGGAAAGGACGTTCATTGTTTGTGAGAATTGTGTGAACAATCCTACATACCTCGTATATAATGTTACGTAGTTCTGACGTTTTAGTAATAAAAATAACAGCTCCTATCTTTTGATATACTACTTATTAAATCTTATATGGGGAAATCTCAAACGGCCAATGACCACAGGTATTTTTCGGATTTTCCAGTTACGTAATACCATTACATCAGCACGTAGATTGGCTTTTGGTAACAGCAAAAGTCTAATTTACGTGATAGAAGAACCAAAGTTGTCGCAGACAGGGAATCGCACGGAAAAAGAAAAGCCACGGTATTTGTTGATTCAGATTATGGCAGTGGGTAAGTAACAGAGAGAGAGAGAGACAGGCAGATTTAAGGTTAATATGTTGGCCATTGTATTAATTTAAAAGTTAGAATGAGATATAAAAAGGAAACCTCTGTAGGATGAAAATGTTTAATGTATAAAGAAATAACCTAGGTAGGGGAAAGTGGGGCAAAGTGAAATATCTAATACAAGAAAGGCTTTAACACAGCTTATAATAAACTCTGGCCGATGCGATTATGTAACAATACAGTATGTATACTTATCTAATTTTTTTCGAATTAATCTTTTAAGGAAAACAACTATTTAAAAAAAAAAGCTCTGCTTTAACAAAATTCCACTTTGCCTCAATGCACGAGGTAAAGTGGACTTAAAGTAAAAACATATATTTAGGCTTTATTTATAAACATCAAATCCAAAAATGGGCGGAAATATATTTTTAAAAAACAAAACCTAAGGAATTTTGAAATCATCTATACAGGGTCGTTGGTATGTATGGAAACGGTCGATTATTTAAAGTCAAAAAGCTATCAAGAAATAATTAGGACAAAAGTTTTAGGGTTTTTTTAAAGTCTATAAAAATTTTAAAAGAATAGGTATACAGGATAAATCAAAAAGCAGTAGAAAAACAAAGTTACCTTTTTTTTAATAGAACACCCTCTGTCTTAGAATATTTTTGGACTTAACATTAAATTACAATTATTTTTTAATAAATAGATTATAAGCCTAAACCTAATAGTTTCCGAGACATCGACTACTGAAAATTACATTTTTGAACTTTGACAGCCTTTAGCTTTCTAGCGGTACGTCTTAGAGTAAAACGGCTTACATATCCCTATCTTAGTTTTTTATTATCTTCCTAGTGGTGTCAACTTCCGCTTAAATCGGATGTAACGGAAGAGTCGGAAATATAGTACTTCCGATTTAACCGAAAGTTGATATTTTTGGGTAGATAATAAAAAAGTAAGATAGGGACATGGAAGCCATTTTGCTCTATGGCATAACATTAGAAAGCTAGAATCTGCCAAAGTTCAAAAATGTATTTTTTCAAAAGTCGATATCTCGGAAACCATTAGGTTTAGACTTATAATACACTTATTAAAAAATAATTGCAATTTATGTAGAATCCAAAAATATTCTAAGATGTAGAGCGTTTCATTAAAAAAAAAGTTACTTTGTATCTTTATGGCTTTTTGACTCATCCTGTATACTTATTTTTTTAACACTCTAATAGAGTTTAAGAAACCCTAGAACTTTTGTCTTAAATATTTTTTGGTAGTTGCTTTACTTTAAGAAATAATCGACCATTTCCATACATACCAGCGACCCTGTATAAATTGAGTGACGAAGAAATTTAAATTTATTTAAAAGTCATCTTATCTCCGATTTAAAAATCATGTTTCTATCTTCAATTTCGGGAAATACAAAAATATCAAAATTAGCTCTATAGCTTCGCATAAATTTGGCACTATAACAGCCTTTCTGGTTTTCGGGGTAAATTTCAATTATTTGAGGTATATATTCTTTAACAGGATTTGTTTTTTCCTCATTTAACCCAACTAGCACAAAATCGCTGACTTTTGGCTCTGTATCAACCATATTAAACTTTTTTCTGAGCTTGTCAGATTCCCATCATCAGACTCATTGCAAAAACCTGAATCATCGGACTCATCTTGGCAGATATCATCCTCTTGAATATCACTATTGGCTTCTGAATCTGGTGATTCTACGCTGGTTTTTCCTTTTTTCTTTAAGGGTTTGTGTTCCATGTCCAATTTTCAAGTTATACTTTTTTTTTGTTGTGACTTTACTGGCTTCTGTGAATTCCGTTATGCTTCCTTCAACTCCTCAAGATAGGGAGAAGATGTGAGAATTGCTGATTTGCCTTTTCTTCTAGGACCTTTTCCAATTTGTTTTAAAATTACCTTAGGAATGCGAATAATATCTTTTGACGATATAACCGAGATCAAATCCTGTAAAGGTGTTTGCACGTTTGAAGGTGGGGTACGTTCTCGTTCCCAGAACGAACATCCTGGCTGGTTGTTTTCTGCTGATAGGTCATTATGGCGATTTCCATCAGGTGGGGATTTTAAAACATCATTTCGTGGTTGTCTATGAAGAGGTGTTTCTTGCCAGACCTTTCGTTCGGTTAATTATGAAGGAGCAAACAAATCATCTGGAAACTTATTTGAGTTAAATGGGTAGATACCAGCAGTTCTAAACCCATTCTCTGCATTTGATAAAGAAGCCGCCTTAGTATAGGCTTTTGCAAAAATTTGTCCCACGTCGGCTAGTTCCATTACTTTATTAGGTTTATTTCTCTGCCAAATTTTTAATTCTTGCGTATAATAGTTACTTAAAAAGAACATAAAACACACGTCTAACGGTTGGAGACGATATGATGTGTGCGGCGGTATTGACAATATTATCACATTATTTTTTCGAGCCTAATATAAAATATTTTTGTCGGTTTATTGGGAACGGTTGAAATTCCCGTCTTATCACAACTATAAATCCGACTGGGTGTAAATTTGTATTTATCTAGAAGAGAACCTAATAGATCAAAAAAGGCTTGAACTGAGACTCTGTTAAAACCAGAAGCACGTGCAGCTGATGTATGTTTAGGTGTACGGAGAGAAATTCGCGGATTGCGCCTTATAAACCTATATATCCCGTCGGTTCCTGTTAATTTGGTTTCGTCATTAAAATTGTTTATAATTTTATTTTGCACAGCAAATTGGTAGGCAAGGGATCTAAGTTCATATGTAGAAACATCAAAAAACTTTTTTTCCAATTGCAGGACATGGTTACACAACTCGATTTCTTGCACTTCTGAAAAAATTGTGGTGAACCTGCCTAGCTTTTTTCTACTTCCTTCTTCCTCGTCTTTCCAGCCTTAATACGCCGGTTTAATGTAGCCACTGGTATGTTATATTGACTAGCAGCAGCGTTTTGGGATAATTCTTGCTCTAACAGACCTGATAGCCGCTTTCATGAACGATTCTGACCATGCATTTTAGCTTGACTTCCGTTTGTAATTTCTCATCTGGGCAAAAATACATAATTCGTTTATGAACTAAAATTAAAAGGGACACAATGGAATAGTATTTCAATTTGCCCATAAACAAAATTTTATTTTGCCCCGTCAGCCACAAACTTCTTTATGACCCAGCCAAACTGCTTAAATTCAACCTATCCAATTTTAATATTTTAAAAAAGGTACCCAAAATCCGTAGTGTTTCAAGGCAAGAAAATGAATAAGATAAGAATAAACTACGTATATAAAATTATTTTAGTTTTTACCTTAACAGTTTACACTTCGAAGCACGAAAATCGCAATGTCATTGATAAGAACCACATGCGTCTTGGTAGCAAAGCCGAACTACACTGGCGGTATAAAACTCCCCCACTCTGCATTTCTACACGAGGGCGTCAGGGCGTGGAAAGAACTACGTTCAAAATTGTCATATTTCACTTTGCCCCATTAATTCACTATGCCCCACTTTCCCCTACTTTTAATAAATTAGTTTACAGACCTCTACAGACAAAAAAATATTAATTGTTAGGAAAACATATATTTCTAAAGAGTTCTCAAAGAGGGACATACACTAAATAGTCAAACATGCGGTAAAAAAGGCTTAATTTTTAATATACAAGTTGACAAAACTTAAATTTTTTTTCGTTTTTCTGTCACATTTCCGAGATAATTATTTCATACTTGGTACACTTATATGTTTTTGGAATCTCTATAATAAAATGTCTACATTATGATAGGCACTATTCAGGGTGTTACATTCTTTGCGCTACCAACACTATCACTCTCCTGAACTTTTCTTTGTGATTCCCTGTATAAATACTGATATCATATTTTGACTCTCCGTTCTTTTTTTATTCTTTTTGATATCTTACATTTTTATCGTATCTATCATCGTGTTCTAGTTTGTTTTTCTAGTTTAGAAGCAAAAAAAATATTGCAAACTTAAGACATGAAGACAGTTGTAAATGACAAAAAATGAACACATGTGCCAATTTTAATTCAATACTAAAAAAAATATAAGAACTGCTGGAAATGACCTCCTCTTGCTAATATGCGTCTCATAGACTGGCAAACTCTCTCGAATATCCCAGGAGTATTATTAATTATTTCACATGAAGCTATAATTCTGTTATACTGAAGCGGATTAATCTCTGACCTAGAATCGGGGATGGAAGGCTAAATCCGTCAATTCCCTGGGCGTCGGTATAATCAACGGGACCAGGCTAAGGAAACTGATAATAGAACATTTAGATATAATAATATCACCCAACATCAGAGCCACTGCAGGAGTTACCTGGCCCATCGTTTTCTGTCCTTGCGACAGTCGAGCTAGGCTGCCGCTAAACGAACTTCGGGTGGGACACATGGTGACTTTAGCAAGCTTGCACCACACGCTCCTTTCAGGTAAGGTCCATGTACTTCGTTTAAACGAAACGTTTAATCGCTGCGTCTAAATGCGTCACTTGCTTAAATGTAGGTACGTATTATTGGTCCATCTGTTTCCATAAGTCGTTGCGAGTCGCAATAAGTCGAAGCGTCTAAAAATCGATTTGCTTCGGAGGCAAATTAATCGCGCGCGTTTTGGATTCGAGTCGATAATAAAATGTCAAAAAAGGGAACCATTTAAGGTATACGCTGGTAGAAGATGAAATGTTGATCAACGAAATGGAAAAACATTCCCGCTTGTTTAATGCCAAGAACAAACATTACAAAGATCAAGCAGTGCGGGACAACACTTGGAAAGTGATTGCTGAAATTGTGAGCAAAAGTGGTAAGTACCAACACATTAAAATCCTACATAAAGGGCGATATTTTATTAATATATGATTTTAGTAAAAACCTGTGTAGCACAATAAATCTAGACAGAAACAATGAAAAAAGTCTAAACCTAAAAGTTAAAATAATGAATGCTGGAAACAGAAAGTCATTATACTTACTGAATACTGTTTTTAGTTGAAGATGGAAGAGCTTGAAGGATGTGTATTGGAAAAAAACAGAAGGAAACAAAACAAAGAACAGGGTCTGCGGCTAGAGAAATAAAGGAATGGGAACACATGGATGGAATGGCTTTCTTAGGAAACATAGAAAGATGTAGAAAGTAAATATATTTTTCTTTTTTTGTAAATATTTAACTAAATATTTATTGTTTCTTTACAGAACCGTAAGTAATACTACTGAAAATGTTCCTACACCTAATACATCGAGCGAGCCAGGGGAAAACACCCTAGAACAAAAAAACATGGAGGAAAGGGATGTACATGACAACGAAGGCGATGTTCACGTCTAGGAAGATCAGGATCGGCCTGCGGAGGCAGAAGGTCCGCAAGAGAAAAACAAAAAGTGACAAAATGTTAGACACAATATGCGAGAGGAGTAAAGAGAGAAATTAATTTCTGAAACAACTCGGGTCACGCAACAACATAACGAGGTAATCCCATCAAACGTTCTTTCAAAGTATGGCAGGCACGGTAATGACTTTTTTACCTGAAATTATCGTTCGTGCAAAAAATAGAGTACTGGACGTAATTTCAGAATTAGAAATGGAAAATTTGAACGCTCAATCCCCTTCTTCATTCTTTTCGTCGCAACCGATTAGGCTCAACTGCTACATACCTGTTTGGATCGTCATTCCTCTCAGCCGGGTCGGCTGATGCACCGCGAAATCGATCGAAACGTCGCAACTGTTGAGGGACAGGACTATGGGTAGGCTTAGAAATACGCTGGTCCCTTGGATTTCTAAGGTCTGGGGTTCTCCCACCTAAGGGAGACTTTTCTTGTCGTGGATTAAATGTTACCCTTGAAGAGCCCGAAGAATGAGAACTTGTCTCGTCATTATCGTCGCCGCGACTAAGGCTACGTTCCAGCACTTGTGACAAGTCAGGTTTTTTTGGTAGTTGCCTAGATTCGCCGGCTCCGATGATACCACAGGGGTTGTCGTTGTGGGGACCTCTCACCCGGTCGTTCGGGAATTTCGACCGCCCCAACGCAAGTACGAGAAGTACGAACCCGAACGGGGGAAGAAGGAGTTACGGTCTGGGTGTCTGGATTCATTTCAGAATATTTAGAAGTTCCAGAGACCGAACTGATAGGGGAGGGCAAATTAATTTCGTCGTTAATGATTTTAAAGATGGCTGTTTGTCATTATGTCCAGTCTATATCCTTACAATAATCTATATACAACGTCGTTAATAACTACAACTGGAAGGCACGGCCTTTATACAATAACCCTTATAAACTAAATACAACTTGGGCGATGGATTTCTCTTTTCTCCTTCCACCGAACCTATATACAGTCTTACGCAGGTTCGAATAACCGTTCTTGAAGCAAATATTATCCACTCTGATGGATAACTACTGTATTCGCGGCACCCTCGAAAATTTGTACGCACTACTACTTTGTTCAATGACCGGGTTGGCCAGATGTCCGTGCGTTGATTACAATAAATTGGCTTTATAAATAATCGAAAGAAAATCCAACTTTTACTACGTGGTTCAGCGCTCACATCCGTCACTCTTATCTATCCCGGTCGCGGCCTTGACGAATACGAACTTGTCAAAGATTGCCGTACGAATAATGAAACGTGGGCTGGTTGGATGTCCCCTCGATTCTAAGAAAGGTTTACGCAGAAACCACTTAATTTACACGGTTAGCTATTTGCAGATAGCTGCACAATAATCTGAGATACGGAGGAACTCGTAAGGTCAGTCCGAACGTATCTGTCCATAATATTTCATGTGACCATCAAAGGTCGTCATCCGAGTTTAGTCCAGGCAACACCAATCAAAAAGAGCTAATATACTGTATGACACTTTTTCCGTACTACCTATTACCCAGAGATATCCTATGGAAATGCTTTAAGCCAATATCCAACTTCTCGGACTCTACAATGGGCTAGACTCGGAAATATGCATAGAAATAGCTAAAGGGTCGACTTCTCAGGCACGTCGGCCTGCTTATAAGAAATTTATATAATTTCTGGCTTAGAAGGGAAATGAAACGTCCTCCAGGTCGTGGTGGAGCGCTGTGACTCAGCAACAGTAAGAGTTCGTACAGAGAATTCTTACAGGGAATGGTAGATAAATTGAAGAACCGTAAAGGAAGGCATCCAAACTATAGAAGACAAAAATACACCGGCGCCAGCGGGCTGTCCCGGGTATAAAATACAAAAGCCCAAATACTTAAAATTACAAAAAGGGCGATAGCACTACTTTCCTTTCTTTATCGAATTTTCCTGTAAAGCTGATACAGTATCGAAGGCTGGGAATGCACCGCACGCAGCACCGTTATAGCCCACTGACAAAGTGCCTATATTGACAGCGAGCGGGAAGAAAGAAGAGACCTACGGAAGCTAGGCCCAGGATGCACCGCACGCAGTGCCGAAGGCCTAGGATGCACCGCACGCAGTGTCGAAGGCCGGGAATGCGCCGCGACAGGGGGATCCAGACAAAATGGATCCTGTCGGGAAACTTAAGGTCTATACATCTTATACATAAATTAGGGTTGGAACAGAGCCGATAAAGCGAGTTTTTCCATTATACGTGGTCTCCTTGTGGAGCGGCAATCACAATTCGAAATTTTCCGAACACTATTCTTAGTCCCGGTCCCAAAATAAATTTTGGACAGGGAGGTAATAGAAAATCAACTTTTTTACTTCTAAAAATAACTTTACAAATTTCCCCAAAAATATTTTCAGTCTTATTTCCATAAATAAATTTTGGGTAGGGAGGTCATAGAAAATGAACTTTTTTACTTCTAAAAATAACTTTACAAATTTCCCCAGAAATATTTTTAAAGTCCTATTACAAAAAAAAATTCTGGGCAGGGGTCATAGAAAATTAACTTCTTTACTTCTAAAAATGACTATGAATTTCGCCAAAAATATTTTCAAAGTCCCATTTCCAAAAATAAATTTTGGGCAGCGGGTCATAAGAAATGAACTTTTTTACTTCTAAAAATGACTTTATAAATTTCTCCAAAAATATTTTTCAAGTCAATTAACTTTAAACAAATAAAACTACCCCTAACCAACAAAGATCTGAATAGTTCCTCCGTCATCTGATACGCTAGCACCCTATCGTTAACCCTCCAGGAGATGCAATCTACAGCATATATTGTATTTAGCTGTATCAAAATAGACTCCTATATCAAGGCGCGCAGGCTTCAAACAAGTAAAAGAAAAATTAAGCCTCTAACGTTAACCTTCAAGACGATGCAATCTACAGCATACATTATATTTAGCTGTATCGAAATACACCTCTATCAGGCGCGAAGTCTTCACACAAAAAAGAGTGTCACTCCTCTTTTAACAAAATCTTTCTTTACTTTATTATTTTAATTTACTACTGCTATTACGTATTGTTTAGATAATTTCAGACTATTCGGATTCTCCATCTGTAAATAAAAATTATCACAAACTACGAAAGTTATATGGATATTAAACATTACCAAAATCCCTAAAATCGACCACTCACACCGCGACCATTTCAAATTCAATCTTTTACGTATTGAACTAGAGAGCCCGCTTTTACACCGGGAATTTTCTCTACACCGACACAGCGCGCCAATTAACTTTTATTTTTGACGTGTTGTTTTACGTCTTGATCTAAAGAGCCCCCCTTTCCCGGTGTCGCTCCCTCTTATACCTTCTTCGTTCGGGTTTTTTCGAGCTTGACCGACCCACGGCCGAGACCAGACTTGCGTCCGGCAGCGGTTCTTACTCTGGTTTCGCGGAAATACTAAATTAATTTAATTATACTGGGTGTTAGGATTTTCGCTGCAACTGCACGCTATTTTATTAAATATTTTTATTATTTATTACAATATTCTCAATGGGAGAACCATCTCGTACTGTCAGTTCGTGCTCTTCCTCTCAGTATGAAAATCAGTTTAATTACACTACATTGGATACTGTTTCGCAACTTTCTTACAACTATGCAGAATTCTTTCAGAATTTTCAGTCTCAACAAAAACTTCAATTATTTAAACCGGGAACATAATACTATGTACCTGCACTGCAATTTCTTATAACGTGTCCTATACACATTTTGTGGTAATAAAATGCAAATAAAAAATTTCCATTAATATTATTATACAGGCTACATATATGTTTTAAGAGAATAGTAGCAACCGTGTTTTATGTCCCCATGGTGTTTTATTGGAAAAATCAAATACAAAATATACCTCATATTATATTTTATCGTGTAGAAAAGTGATGGTTAAGCTGTTCTTGTAACATGTTTCTCTTGCCAAGCGACAGTTCTCACTGCACTATTAAAATATCCCTTGAATTAGTTTCTGTTTGTAAAGGCTGCTATAGATGAGTTGCCACCAACATGTTGGAAGTTTGTCATGTTTTCTGTTGGCATACTATAAATAGTATTGTCATCTTCCAGAGTCGGTAATAGATTGCGTGATGATCGTATTAAATTATGTAAACTGCATGTGACCAAAATAATTTTGTCTACTAAACCGAGATCAATTGCTATCGGGACGAAAAAAATTCGGAATATCTGACAGAGAATCCCAAATGCATATTCCGTTGTTCTTCGGGCCCGGCTAAGGCGATAATTGAAAATTCGCTTCCGTATGTCACCTCTTGCTTGTTCCTTAGGGTATGGTTTCAAAACCCATTGCGTTAATTGAAATAAACTAACCTATGATGACATGAGGCAAAGCAGTGTTGGTTCCGGGTAGAACTTGCTCTTCTGGTAAAGTGTTATGTAGGCGTTGATAGAGAGGTGATTTTTGGAATATACCACTATCTCCCTCTTTTCCGTGAGCTCCTACGTCAACATAAGTGAATTTATATTTTGCATCAACAATAGCTAGTAGAACAATGGAAAAATAAGACTTGTAATTAAGATACAAGCTTCCAGAATTTTTGGGGCACACTCTGCGAACATGTTTACCGTCAATTGCACCGCAGCACAATTCGGAAAATTCCACCTTTGGTAAAATTAATTTCCTATATTTTTTAAATCATTTTTTGATGAAGTGGGCAAATACAAGCGAACTAGTTTTTCTGCAAGCACAATTAGAACTGATTTTACGATTCTACCAATATGATTATGCGAAATGCGGAATTTGAAGGCCAATGATCGGAAAGATTCTCCTGTGGCGAGATATCTGCAAAGTAAAATTAAAACTTAATTATTATGGCCTAGATTACTTACACGATTTTACCTCAATGTCAAAGCCAGTTCCTCACAACCCGAAATTCGACGTGGGACGAATGATGAAGGTACTGTTTCTAAGTTGTCAGATACAGTCGTATATACTCCAAAAAATTCATCTTTTGTTAATCGGAAATACTCCCGGAATTTTGATTCATCATCTATTAAATGACGCACTATCAATTGTTGAAAGCGGCCTTCCGTTTCTCGATTCAAGAACATGTTTTTTGTCTTCTCTGGTTCTTCACAGAGACACAGTAAAATCATATCATTATCTTCTTCTTCATCTAACAATGCATTAACAATATGCAACATCTCCATTTAAAAAGAAGCGCAATACTAAAACCGACATTCAAAACGCGCAAAATGGACCACACCAGTTTCGATAAGTCGACGCGTTTAGTCGTTTCTATTGGACGCTACCACTAAACAAAGTAGATGGACCTTCCCTTTAGACCATCATTCTTTTGGGGTGTGCATGGGAGGGTGATGATGGATCTGAACAACGTGGTAGAGTGTCTAGCGATGCCCTTTTGGGCGAGCGCTACTGAGGAGTCCAAGAGCACAAAACACCGATCCGACCGACCACGGATAGACTGGGAAGCGCACACCTTTGGGGAACGGTATAAACCATTAACCCTCCTAACCGGTTGTCAGGCCGAGGTGGGTGTGTGGAATAGACGATGGAGATACCAGCGTGGTATCTCCTGACGCTTAACGGCGAGGTGACTCCAGATTGACGGAGCCCCTCCTAAGTCTGTCATTCAACTAAGTGTTCGGCCCCACCGTTTCCCTAAAATGAGATGGCAACTTTTCGGTTCTTCCTCAAAACTCGTCAGACTCCCGCACTGGGTGATATTGTTATAAGCTATAATTCTGTTCCTCAATCTTCCTCTGTCTGGATAGGAGTCTGATACACCAACGATTTTAAATGTCCCCAGGAAAAATAATCTAGACAATTTAAGCGGGACCATGGCTGAGGTCCACCTCGACTTATCCAACGGTTGTACTGTTGATCTAAAATCCCTCTAAGAACAAAATGAAATGTAGCAGCGCACCAATATGCATAAACCACAATTGCTTTCTTAGTTTAAGTGGTGCTTCTTCTAACAACACCGGGAGCTCCTCTTCTGAAAATTCACGATAATATCGTCCATTTAATCTTTTTGGTAGGAAAAATGGCCTCACCAAATAGTCTCCAGTAATACCCGCCTACATATTTACGGTAAACTGATACTGGAAATGACTTCTAACTATTGCAGGAGGATTCTCTTCTGCCCAAAAATGATTTTTATGAAAATTTCTGATGGCATTTTTTGAAAAACTTGTTTTATCACTATATAAATAAAATACTTCTGAACAACGAATTTTGCGACAACATTTAAATGAACAGAGATGGTAAATGCTGGCTCACCCGACATCGCCCGGTGAAATACCATCGCATCGGCATAGGTGGCGTGAAGTTGCTCTTTGAGCTAACGTTTCGACACTGTGCCGATGTCTTCGGTTTCCAGAGTGGGAAATATATAAAAAATGCTATGATGATGGTTCCAAGATCAAAATGTTCCGGAGTTAAAATTGCCCCCCGATCGGAACTCCGGGTGGGGGCAGGTCCTGGCGCCTTATCAAGCGAAATTATGCAATCATTCACCATTTCCAATAGCCATGCGCGTCCTTCGAACAATATTCTAAATGGAAATAGTGTGAAAACTGGAGTTGTTAAAAGACCCGAGATTAACAGTTTCCAAGTTTACTTCTGTAATATAAGAGTACTGAACTCGAACATCATTGCAGTCCATCAAGATCTACAATCTACCAAACCTCATGCACTTGTACTGCCTTTACTGACCGCCAAGCGATACCCATTATAGAGACTTGTTGTCCTCACTTGCTAATACTATCGACTTCTTGCAAACCCACCATCCCAATTCCGAAGTTGTCATCCTTGGCGACTTTAACTTTCATAATGTCAATCGGCTTAAATACTCAAATATGACCGACGAGCAAACTTTTTGAATGTCCTAACGGCTCAAGATCATTTTGGTCGGTGGCTAAGGCCGTCAGTTAGAACTTTACCAAGTCAACCATTCCACCTCTAACACGTTCTGATGACACAGGAAAAAGCAAACTTACTGGCGGAACTATTCGCTTCATATTCAACGGTTAATTTTCAGGGAAAAACTCCACTGAACATTCCCCCTATAGAATCGAGAATGCCCGAGATTGTTTTTCGGCACCGCCATGTTTAACGAATCTTGAGGAGTCTTAACACCAAAAAAGCTTCTGGTCTTGACGAAATTCCAGTGATCGTAAGTAAGACATGCGCTGATAAATTGATACCGGTATTTTGTAGGCTTTTTGACCTATCTTACAAAAAGGGAATATTTCCTTCTTGCTGGAAAACTGCTCAGAGTTCAGCTCATACCCAAAAAAGACACGAAGACCTTGCCAAACAACTATCGTCCAGTCGCATGACTTTCGGTTATATTAGAAGTTATGGAGAAGGCTATCAACTAGAAATTCTTAAAGTACCTGGAAGGTTTCAACATTTTTAGTGACCTCCAGTATGGATTCCGTAAGTCTAGATCAATAGGAGACCTTCTCGCTTATGTTACCCAAGTTTGGAACAACGCAATTGAATATCATGGGGAGTCCCGGGCGGTAGCACTGGACATTTCCAAGGCCTTTGACCGAGTCTGGTATTTAACTAACCTGAACTAACCTGAACTAACCTAACTAAAGTGAGAGCATACCGAATGCTGGTTCAATTTTGTTCATGGCTGTCGAGCTTTCTTAAAGACCGGTCTCTGCGAGTGGCGGTGGACGGATTTCCTTTAGACACATTTAACATCAATGCCGGAGTCCCTCAAGGTTCTATATTGTCACCCACCCTCTTTTTACTATACATTAACGATCTTTTGGAAAAAACTAAATATCCTATATGTATCTTCGCTGATGACGGCACACTTGTTTCATATTTGCTGTTGAGGCCGTGTTCCCCAACAAGTGTAATCTCCAAAGATTCAAAACAAACGTAAATCGTTTTCTGCGCACACGCACCGCTTGCAGAGCGCCATAAAGGATTAATCCTGCAGTGCTGTGCCTTATCATAAAAAAAAAACAAAAAAAAACAGAACCACTGGAAAAATCTTAATTCGGGTAAAAAATTGCTTGAGAGAGGAGCTTGGACTATCTGGATATGGTAAGGATTCATCAAATTATGATAAAAATTTTCCAAACAAATACAAATAAAATATTTAAGGTTGCCGCAGTTTTTCTTGTACTTGTATCTGGTTCATTTTCTACAGTATTCAGGGCTGCTTCCTCAATTTCGACAGTTCCAACAGTGCGATGTGCCCCTGCCAAATGAGGGGATGTCTTAACAATTCCATTTTTGTACAATCGAATGTGTACAGGGTGTCCAGTTTTCGTGTGTTTCCATATACCAGCTCCCTTATTACAAAAGATTGAAAGATGAGGTTTGCGACTTACTGTTCTATTATTTTATGAAACTTTCATTGCCGCAAACGAAATTTTCGTAGCCCTCTCATTGGCATTGAAAATTATGACTTTGATTTTGATTTTGATTATTGACGCTTCCCTGTATCTCAATTATTTGGTAACTTGTCAATGAAGTAAAAATGGTTATTATAGAGTCTTTTGTGTAGAATTCAGTGGCATAGTTAGTTTTTTTTTAAGTTTTGATTTTCAGTTATGACCCAAACTTTTGTTTCTTTAAATGGGACACCCTGTATATTATATATATACTATTATTTGTTTCTTTTAGAAAGGGATAATTTCAACATTTTTTGTAAAATTAATATTTTTTCGTATAGAAGGCTATGCCCGCCAATAAAAAACAAAATTAACAACATTATTTTTATTATCAAATTTTAATTATTACATAACTTTAAGCCAACAATAAAACAAATATACTATTTTATTAAATTACAAAAATTGCTTAAATTGTTCTAAACACTTTCGACACACCGTTTCGATTCTTCGCAATGCATTTAAGAAAATAACTGGCCTACCCTGCAAAAGCCTAAAGGTTTGATGGATAGCTCCTTGAAGTTGATCAATAGTGTGATATTGTCTCTTATACAGGGTGTCCGGAAACTTTGTTCGTATATTTTAAGGGGATATTCTACATATGAAAATATGAAAAAAAGTTCATATGAATGTAGGTCCTTCAATGTCTTATAAGGAAGTTATGGCCGTCCAAAGGTGACCTCTAAAGATTAGTTTATCTTTTATATCTTTGCGACCGCTTGAGGTATCGATGTGCTTTTTGACTCACCAACTAATATTAACAATTGCTAATTTATGATATTGAGAGTTAGTATGAAATTTACACAGGGACGTTCTTACGGGGGGTGGCTTAGTATAATTTTTGTACACGACACATTTAAAAAATTTTACCCAAAAATTATAATTTCAGTGATTTTTCTACACAAAAAAGGTATTCTTAAAAAAAATTATTGGGCCAATGATTTAGGAAAAAAATCGATTTATATAAATCATTGTATAAAGTATTATCGAATTGTGTTTAAACTAAAACATCAAAGTAGTCTTATAACAAATACAAATTTGAAGTCAAAAAAACATCAATAAGCTTATGGTTAGGGTTAAAATAAATTGACAATGACAATAATTAAGTCAAAACGTTGTTTTATTGTAATTTTTAAACAAAACAAATTAAGAGTTGTTGGCTTAACAATAATAAACTAAAAAAAGTAGAAAAGTTACAACAAATGTTGAAAATGGTTTCCATTCATATCAATACAATCAACTAAACGATTTCTCATTGATGTTCGTACTCTTGCGAAAACTCCTTCCTTATTACGAATTTCCTCGCAACAATAAATAACACGTTGTTCCAATTGTTGTACATTTTCGACAGGTACTGAATATACCAGAGACTTCAGATATCCCCAAAGAAAGTAATCCAATGGATTGAGATCAGGTGAACGGGGAGGCCAGGCAATGGGCCCATATCGGCCTATCCATCGGTCTGGATATGTTTGATTTAAATAATCTCGAACCAATCTACTAAAATGAGGTGGAGCCCCATCATGCATAAAATAGTTTGTAAGTCTTTGCTGGTACGGCACATCTTCAAGTAGAACAGGCAAAGAGTCTTGTAAAAAATCTAAATATGCAGGCCCTTCTAAACGTTGAGGCATAATGTATGGTCCTATTAATCGATCGCCCAATATACCTGCCCAAACATTAATTGAAAATTTATTTTGAAATCGACTTTCGAAAATTGCATGGGGATTTTCTTCTGCCCATACATGGTTATTATGGAAATTTACGATGCCTTCACGGCTAAACCCTGCTTCGTCAGTAAACAAGACTTTATGAAAAAAAAAACGGTCTTGATGACATTTTCTCTGCATCCACTGACAAAACTGTGCACGAGGAAGTAGGTCTTGAGGCTTAAGCGCCTGAACCCTTTGTATATGGTATGGATAAAGAAGTTGTTCATGCAAAATTTCCCATGTTGCACTCTTAGGGATACCCTCTTGTAAGGCAATTCTTCTTGTGCTTATACCCGGATTGGCTGCAACGCATTCGAGCACTCCTTCTTCTGCTTGTGGAGTCCTAGTAGTACGGCTTCTACCTGTTTTATTTATATTTGGCCTAAAAGTTCCGGTTTCTCTTAATCGTTGATGTAAATTAATAAATAATTTCTCACAAGGAATTTGATGGTTTGGAAAATATTCTTGATACAACCTGCGAGCTTCTCAAGCACAACCATTAGTTTTGCCATAAGGTAAGTAGGGGTAAAAGTATTATAAAATTTTAATAGTTCCTGAAAAACGGTTTATATCGAACATATTTTTGGATAATAAAATTCCCAAAAAATTTACAGTACTTGGTATATAGTTCCTAACAGTATGGGACAGATAGATTTTCTAGATATCCAACAAGAAAAAAACTATGGTATTTTTTTTAAAACGATGTCCTTATATTACATTTGCCCCCAAAATGGGGTAAATGTGATAGTGGCAGGTCAGGCTTATATTAGAACACTTGATAATATTGGTCGGGGTAAATGTAAATATTTAGTATTGTGGCCTATTTTTTGCCGTTTTAAGCGCTTATTTTAGATCATAAATAAAAAAGTTACAAACTTTTATATACTAGCTTTCAAATTTATTTAGAAAAAATAAAATATAAAAAGCAGGCTTTAATCTGCAACAAAGCAAGAACAAAATAACTAAAAGAATTTTAAAATTCTCGAACAAAAAAAATGTAAGTAACTATATTTCTTTAAGTAATTATTTGAGGTTAAAGCCTTCAAATTTCACATTAAACTTAAGGTATCCCCGTCTGGTTGTAGTAGGTTTTGGCAAAATTTTTATAATGTCACTGGAACGAATTGAATCTGTGTCCTCAATAACAGGCCAAATGAAGAGGTCTTTTTTCCATTTTAAAAATTTGACATGCCAGGCATCTTCCTCATTGTCCTTATCCATAACTTGACCAACGTAATGTTTTACACATTTTTTTGATGCATATTGAACTAGGACCCAGGAATTCATTTCAACAACCGAAGAGATTTCCGAGTCGCTTTCCTCTTCAAGAAACTCTAGACAATTATCATCATCAGATTCCATATATTCGGGGCTTTCGCATTCCTCATCACTACTGATGGCTTGCATAGTCTTCTTATTTTTCGTGGGTTGCTTCTTTTGCAGGTCTGATTTTTCTTGAAGGCGCTGTAATACTTCTTTACTTGTAAGAACTTTAGAGCCAAGTCCAACTTTGGTTCTTTTACATTTTTCAAGTGATGGCTTCTGCTTGATGGTTCTTAGCAGCAACTTAGTGAATGTAATGGCTTCTCGTTTATAATAATTTCTTCATTGTCAATGGTTTCATCATTACAACTGGATATGCCTGATGGGCCAGCTTCTTGTACACCCCTAGAGATACTTTCTTTATGATTGTTGGATGGACCAGCCTCTTGGCTACCTGAAAAAGTTTCTTTATCGATGTTGGACGAGTGTTGTGTGTCGTTTTGGGAGTTTAGTGCATTGACATTCCTTTTTTCTTTTTGAACTAGGTCCCATCTTTTTATAGCTTCCGGGGAAAACTTTTCTCTTGAAACAACTTCAGCATCAAGGGGAAATATCCCTGCCTTTCTAAAGCCGTTTGTAATAACCTCTATCTTAACTTCCTTCCAGGCTTGGCACAAAAACTCAGAAAATATTCTCTTGGGTAATTTTAGACCAAGATGTTGTCGCTGCCATACAATTAGCTTTTCATCCCATTTAATTTTTAGCGATTTAAACACGCTTAAATCTAGGGGTTGTAGCAAATGTGTTGAATGGGGAGGTAGTTTCATTATTGTTATTTGTTCACTCATGGCAGTTTGTATTAAACGAGCGTCGACATGTGATCCATGGCCGTCATATATAATTAAAACAGGGCGATCGTTTCCTACTGCAGGAATTACTGAATTTACAAAGTAATTCCGAAAGACTTCCGAGTCCATCCAGCCATTTTTCGTAGCTGCATAAACAGTACCTTCAAATGTTTTTCCTCTGAAGCCACCCATTGGTCCCATATGTTGACACCTTTAAATACTATCAAAGGCGGGGCTTTTCCTCCTGCAGCATTACACATTACCAATACTGTCGTATTATCTCTGCCAGAGGTACTTGTAGTTCTCGATGCTGGAAAACCGACTCCTCCAACAATTTTGCTTTTTCTGGGGTCAACTGAAAAACTAGACTCGTCTAAATTCCAGATCCTTTCTGGCTTGTCAAGTAAATTCAGGTCGGTGAGAGTCTCTTTTAAAAGTTCAAAATAACCATAGATTAAAAATGGATCCACGGCTTTTTTTCTGCAATATTCCACGTTTTGTGGTACTTTCAGGCTTAATCCATGTCTTTTCTTAAATTCCATACCAGTCTTCTCCTGGGACACCGTTTTTAAATGAAGTTTCAATATTGTTCTGTTGAACATACAGGCCTACCCGTTCTAAAACTTCCTTGCGGGAGAGTCCAAATCCCCATTTTTCTAGGACTTTTAATCCATTTGCCAAATCAGTTTCTGCCGCTAGAGGCACTTCGGTCGGGCGACCCTTGCTTTTACATATTTTTCCCCGTGTACCTGTTTTGCGTGTATAAAGGGTTGAATATGCGATGCCATAACTTTTTGAAGCTGAATAAATAGTTAATCTACCTGCTGTAATCTCTTGCAAGGCTGTTTTTAAATTTTCTTGGCTGTATTTAGGCTCTGCAGTATTTTTTTTAATATAATGGCGAACCATTGTAAAATACCTAAAAAAGGGGTAAATGTAATATATATAATACAATTGCCCCAGTGGTTTTATTACATTTACCCCAGGTAGCAAATTCCTGGGGCAAATGTAACATAACCCAAATTATAGTTAATATATACCTAAAACATCCAATTGCATTTTGTATATAAAAGAGAAATACTAAAAAACAAATTAAAGTAATATTTTGAGGACTTACTTGCAAAAACGCACTGGCTATTGTTGACGGACTATTTCCCTGTGAACTCGTGCGGCCACCTGTTTGGACATATTCTGCCAGAATGCATGGCGCATGCTCACGGTCGGTAAAACAGATTTCATTTATGAGCAGCTGCCAGTAAAAGTATCCAATTGAGTCACTACTAGGTGGCGCTAGTATCTGAACTCATTATTTTATTATTTATTAGGCAATATTGCAATAACCCCGTTATTGCATTTGCCCCTACTCACCTTACATAAAATGCATATCAGCTAACTCAGCAAATAAATAATCTGCCATCTTTTAAAATTTGCACCTTAATTAATCAAAAACACTTTGCACTTGATCAATGATCACTACAATAAATCGCAAAAACGCCATTGTCAATATATTTTAAAGCTAACCATGGGCTTTTTGATGTTTTTTGACTTCAAATTTGTATTTGTCACAAGACTACTTTGATGTTGTAGTTTAAACACAATTCGATAATAGTTTATGCAATGATTTAAATAAACCGATTTTTCTCCTAAATCATTGGTCCAATAATTTTTTTTAATAATACCTTTGTTGTGTAGAAAAATCACTGGAAATATAATTTTTGGGTAAAATTTTTTAAATGTGTCGTGTACAAAAATTAGGAATAAATAAACTAAGCCATTCTCCCGTAAGATCGTCCCTGACTAAATTTCATACTAACTCTCAATATCATAAATTAGCAATTGTTAATATTAGTTGGTGAGTCAAAAAGCACATCGGTACCTCAAGCGGTTGCAAATATATAAAAGATAAACTAATCTTTAGAGGTCACCTTTGGACGGCCATAGCTTCCTTATAAGACATTTAAGGACCTACATTCATATAAACTTTTTTTCATATTATTATATGTAGAATATCCACTTAAAATATACAAACGAAGTTTCCGGACACCCTGTATAACTGATTTTCTATATACACCCATAAAAAATAATCCAATACAGAAAGACCACGTGATCTTGGATATATGAATTGTGACTCGGAGCGCCATCTTGCTGGTAATAAATATTATTTAAATCGGCCAAAGGAACATTATCTAATATTTCTTTTAGTGCATCTCGCATTATATCTAGGTGTCTATTTGCGGTTAAAGTTCCTCCATGGATAAAATACTTAATTTTACTACCAAAAATAAAGCATGACATGCTAAATCCAAGCCAACCTTGATGTTCTCGTGGAAATATTACGTGTTGGTTTTCTTGGGACCAATACCTGGAATTGTTTCAGTTTAAGATACCAGAACTCGTAAAATAAGCCTCGTCGGACCATACCACCCTTCTTTAAAAAATTTGCATTTTCATGCAACAGGTACCAGTTGCAAAAAAACTATCTTACGTTCTGCATCACCGGGAAGCAAATGTTGGACGAGATGGTATTTGTATGGTTTAAATTTATATATTATTTTAGTATTAACTGCGTTCTAGATTCTTTAGTCCCAACTTCATCATCCGATCATCATTCAGATACGTGCTCAATAAGATTGGCTTGGATATTTTGAAATATTCTTTTATCAGGTTGTTGTCTTTTTTTCTGGATATCTACGAAAAATTTAAATATGTAACAAGAAGCTAATAATAGATAACAATAATGATTAAAACTTTTTTATTTTCATTATGGATATTATTGGTACCTAAGAAATTATTTTAAAACTTACCTATTAAAATATAGCTCCGAGGCTGCGTTTGCGTCTTCAGTAGCTTGGATAAAATAAACATACAAATCGTGTTTTTCATAATTTTCATATTTATTATTTTGTGCCATGTTGAACAATTTTTCACATAAATAAAAAATAAACTTACAAAATCAAACAAATACCAGTAATATTTGACAACAATCAATAATGGCTCATTTACAGAAATGGGTTTTCTGTCATGATCCCTGATTGATCTATATACGAAAAATGATTAATTTTACAAGAAATGTTCAAATTATCCCTTTTCAAAAGAAGTAAATATGGACTAGTGATCGGTCGATACCGATATAAATATCGGTGCATCGGTATCGTATCGGCATATCGGCAATTTTTGCCGATAATCGGTATAGGCATATTTAAGATTAACTATTTTATTAATTGTAAGTGAAAACCCATTTTTAACATTTTTTGTAAAATAAAACAACTAAATTATTTCTAACATTATTCTTATTAATTTAAGGTTATTTACATAATATTAGGCATATGACAAAATTAAATAAGGCATATGTTGGTCAATAGAAACAACACTTTTTTAACCAAACTAAACAACAAGTACAAGTTGTAGTTAACTTAAAATGACATAAAATTACTAGGTATTGCAAAAAATTAAAATATTGCACGACACGATCGATATCCGAAGTAGCAATATACAATGTACTAATTTGATCCAAGAACTAAACAACGATTGCAGCAACGCGGGAGCCTTACACTTTCTGTAAAACGGGTAATCACCACTGGTATTTGGAATCGGACTATCGGGGATTTACCGAAATTTGTCCACATTACGTCCGCGTTGATGCCAGTATTTGACTTAAAGATGCTTAACAATGTTGCCACTATTGACAACTTTTACTTGATCCACATATGTTGAATAGTAACAGATCTTTTAAGAATGTGGTGCCGATACCGATATTATATCGGTATCGGTAACTAAAATATCGGTATCGGCAAAAAAAGTTCGTATCAGCCGATCACTATTATGGATATATTTCTTCTTAGAAAAAAACTAACTTCGCCACTGTATTCTACATAAAAATCTCTATATTAATCCATTTTTACCTTATTAATCAATTAATCGAGATACAGGGTAGCGTCAAAAATAACAAACTTTCAAAATCGCCCTGTATGTCAGAAACTGAAAGGATTATAAAAATTTCTTTTGAAGCAATGAAAGTTTCATAAAATAATAGAACAGTAAGCCGCAAACACCATCTTTCTATCTTTTATAATAAGGGAGCTGGTATATGAATACACACGAAAATTAGACACCTTGTACACTGTTAGAAGAGAATAACCAAATTTAACATTCTTTTAAAGTCCTAGGAGCTCCATTCCCGTTTTTCCCAATGCCCATTTAACTCATAACGGTCAAGTCTAATAGTAACTGATAAAATATGTCATTATTTGAACATTAATTTGACATTATTGTACAGTAAAAATAACTACTAAGTTGTTTGTCTTAACCCATTTTTTTATGTAAAGGTTAACTTATTTTATAAATCTTATTTTTCAGTTACTTCACAAAAAAACATGTTAACTAACTGCGATAGTCATTTCTGCAGTAACTTTTACTTTGTATAAAAGTTAATGTTGCTGCTTTTTAAAGACGTCAACACATCGTCTTGAATAAAAGAAATAAAACTTATTTAATTCAAAACAGTCAATAAAATATCATTTACACCGTTTACTGCGCTCATATCGTTCAGGTTAGTTATGAATGTGCGCCATGATATCGAATTTAATTTAAAATATTTTTTTCCCCATTTTTGCAGCTCGGGGAGTAAGGGCCCCCTCGAGGCCGCCCCCCCCCCCCCGCAACCGCGGGCTTTCGCGGTAGTAACGCTACGCCACTGTACACATCCTATAAGAGTGGCGAGCTTTTTTATGAATAAAACCATACAAATCCCTCGATACGCTTGTGTATTATTTTAATTTTTATAACCTTCTAAATTAAGATAAAAATGCCAAATAAATAAATAATTTAGTACTACATAAACTGCTGAATCGGAGCAAGTGTTATCTATTGTCATATTTTGGGATTTGTTAAATAAATTGAGCAGTATTAGGTAAGGTATTTGTAACATATTCATCCTATATACAGGGTATTTTTTTAATACGTTGTAATAAAGCAATACTGATTTTGACCAACAAATTGCCAATGTGCCCCGCCATGGCTATATTTGGTACTGGTAGGTAAGTACTTCGACCCATTGTGTTTTTTGCCTTGTTTATTGGTCGATTCCTTATCGCTAAATAAAACGCCTTATTTTGTGGAATATCGACCTTCATAAAAGTCTGTAGTACCGATGCAGAAACCCTATAATTAATGAATTTCTTGCGTAATACCTGCTTTGGGTAAGTTATTGGCATTACGCTTAAACTGCACCAAGTTTTGTCGCATTTGTGTGCCTTAGTGGGTTATTTTCGGTCTTTTTGTTACCTTTATTTTAGATTGTCAACATCAACTCGTCTAAATAAACAACCATTCCTCCACAACCAATGCTGCTTTCTACTTTCTATACGTACACTCACCCCATGCGCCCTGAAGGTCAACAAGCTAGCCAATACTTTGTCACAAAGTGCAGAACATAATGGAACGTGTTTCTAAGTTCGTAATTTTCTGGGTTTTCACAATTTAATTCATTCAACAGTGCTTGTTACCGGTCCAACAAGAAATATTTAGAGAATCATGACAAAAAGTAAAAGATTACTGATCTGAACAAATACATATTTAGACGGGGAACTTACGGGGGGTTTCTGCCCCCTTACTACATCCTGTCCATAATACATTTCTTAATACATTGGTCCTGTCTCATACATTTCCATTAAATTATATCCTACATTATATTGTTATATTTATTATATTTTTAACAACAAGCTAGGGTAACCCTAAAATAAGTCATGGCCTCCTTTACACCCAACTGCCGCTAAACAGCTAGCATCCCAACAAATTAAGTAAGGGGCCTATTTTATGTTCCCCGTTACCTATTTGAGTCAATCGGGTCACAGCAAGAGAACCCCAGTTCAGGGTTTCCTGCACCACGGTGCAACGTAGATCTATCAACTCAAACACCAATATCGGCATTGCCAAACCACTCAATCACATTACTCTCTTTTTAAAAACCAACGGTAACCCCAAACCCCTCGCCTAGGATTTAAGGAAATATTATCTTATCCCTCTCTTTCTTGTTTACACTCGGCTTTGACAATATAAACATTGTGTGAACATATTAAGAATACACTTTAAAGAATACGTTGGTAGGTATGCTGGGGACAAAATCACAAAAGTTATCGTATAAAAAATAGTTTTATTAAAGCAGTGGCGAACCACAGATACCTTAAAAGGTTTAAAATATTCAAAAACTTAAAAAAAAAAAAATGTATTGTTATTTTTTTAGCTATAACCAGTGGTTCAAGGCTTACTGGGTTTGATATTTGCACAGAAGTACAGCATGCTTCAATACCGGTTGACCTACCGTAACTTGCTGTATGCTGGAGGACCGATGGGTGTCCTGGTGAATCAAAAAGAAAATTATTTTATGCCCATTCCTAATTTGTATTTTAATTTGGCCAGCAAAAGTTTACGTATAGGAATTTTTTTCTCAATAATTTCTTAAACAATGTCTTCTCATATAAGTTGGAGCTGATGAACAAATTTTTCAAATTCAATTAACTAAGTAGGTAACATGGTAATATGTATGCTTTATGCAGGAACTTTCAATAACACCATCAGAGTGTTTAAAGATATATACTTTATAAAAAACATTATTACCATCAGAGTCTTGCAACATTTCTCGAGTACGTCTACCTACTACTACTACTACTACTACTACTTATTTTTAAATTATTTTACCTTGAAAGTCTCCTTCAATTCTGAGTTGTTTTGGGGGCACTTCAGTGGTTTCTTTAAAGCCTAAAAAACCACAGCTTCGATATAACTACTATCAAATAGATTGTTGCTAATTTTATTTCATTTTCTAGACAGGAAACACATAATATTGTTATGCCTCATGTTAACATCTATATTTTATGTTGTTGCATTTAAGGAACAACCCAAAAACACACTAAAACTAAACAAAAAGTCAAAAGAACTATCAAAAAATCCGCTAATAGTACACACAAAGACCGAACGATCATAAACGGCATGAAAATTCAACACAGCTTAAAAGAAAATCGAGAATAGAAAATTGACAATACACTTCCAATTTTCGAAAACAACGAAATCTGGGAGGGCGCTTCTTCTCGATCGCAAATCGCAAATGAACGTGGTACCCTCTATACGAACTTAATTAGGTAAACCAAATTGGGTGGTGCCCCTACCGGCGCCATCTACGAGATGCGATCCAAACAAAATAATAATTTTTGGCGGGAAAGCCCAGCTTACGTATCCAAATTTATTTCGGTGATTTGTGCATTTCGGTGGTTTTTTTGAAGCGGGTATCAAAACCGTAAATACTCACGTATTTTGAGTTATTGGAGCTGAAATTCTTACATATGAAGGATTGAACACCCAGATTGAAGCATTACTTAATTCGGGACCATTATACGCAATGAGTTCTGATCCTAACGATTATTACGTTTACCAGGCTATTTCTTGACGCTAGAACCATTGACTTGCTCCCGATCCTGACATTTCTCACCTAAATATAAACAGACTAGACGGCTACAAACTTTTACTACGTTTGCATTTCTGGTCCCGTTGGCACTTGGAATATTTTCATACTCTGCATCAGCGGTCTAAATGGACTCTCCCTAACCCATCCTTGCAAGAAGGTGTCTTTGTTTTAGAAAAGCAAGACAACCTTCCTCCAATAAAATGAAAGTTAGCTCGCGTAACGAATTTTTTAAAAGGCCAAGATGGCAACGTGCGTGTCGCAGAAATACGTACAAATCAAGGCGTTTATACTCGATCTTTAATAAAGCTGTCCTTTACCAACTACTTAACTGTTTTCCTAATATCATGTTTAATTTTTGATCTTGTTTTTTCTCATAAAATTACTTTTGCCAAATTCCTATTTGACAAAAAGAGTGGGTAGTATGTTCGAAATAGAATAATTGAACATTAGTTTCATTATTTGTTATAATTTGGTTAACCAAGAAATTTGATAATTATCTGTTTTATTTTCAGTAGTATAGGTAACTGCCCTGTATTCGTGTTTAAAGTAGTACCAGTTCCCGCGACTTCTATATGTTCGCTCGCCGTGGGATCATGCGCTGATAGAAAAGAAGACAGAGAAACGATTCCCGGCAAGGAACCGGCTGCATGTAGTACCGGCTTAACAAAACCGCTATTAATCCCGAAACCCGCATGTGACTTAAAACAGTGTTGTGCAACCTTTTTAAACTTCATTCAGTGACAATTGCGAGAGGCCAAGAACGTCTACAAAAGGTAGGCGAACGTCCGTTCACAACAAAGAGGATAGGGTTCACAATTAGTAATTACTAGATTCAGCAACCTATTTTCGAAAAATAATAAATACAGTCCACTGTCCTATATAGATCCAAAATAACAATGGAAATAATATATTCATCTTCAAACGAAAACTGTCTATGTGTGAAATCTGCTGCATTTGTCTGGGAACCTCTTGCTCATCGTCAACTATAGTCACTTTCATGTCGTGATGGATCCCATTATGATGAATGCACCATGACGCATTTACTATGGTGCGAAGTACTTTATTCTGAAATGTTTGGATGACATTGATAATGAATTCCATCCCAAGGGTTGGAAGCCGTAAATCCACACGGGCTTTAGGATTTGTTTGTAAATAAGCAATTTGTTGTGTATTGGCCGAGGAGCCAATAAACTTGCATTAAGTTAAAGTTCGGAAGCACCGTTTTTTACGTTTATGTTCCATCGCAGCTTGCATGGGATTGAAGGTCATGTCAAGACACCTAACTTTGTAGGCATGTGTAATTATTCGCTTTTGTAAATAATATAGGCTAGGTTAGGAAATGTAAATAGACTAGGCTAGTATATATTTAGTGGATAAGTTGGATTTATAACCAAATAGGTAATAAAGAATTTTAAAATGGAAATGGCTTGTTGTGTGACTTGTACACATAATTGTACTTCCTGTCGGTGAAATTGACGTGAGTCGACTTCACCGCATTTGGTTTGATGCGCTATTTCTTTGTTGAACATTATTGGCAGCTGCTAGCGGCTGTTCGAATATCTGGACCAGTGGCCAGAAGGGCAAAATCCCATCGATACAAATAATTATTTTCAGACCGGAGTATTCTTCAACCTTGTTTCACTCTGAAGTGACAGCCAGTGATTTATGAATAAATAATTTGGCTCATTTGTCTTGACAAATATTTGTCTAAATTCCAGAATATAATATTCGGTCAAACGTTTGAGCCACATCAAGGAATGTATAGTTGCGCAGATCTTTGTTTCGTCTAATGTTATTTCGATTACATGCATCAGTGATACGATCCTCCTAATCTATGGCCAAGCATTTTTCGTGAAATCCAAACTGGCCAGACGAACTAAGTTATACAATAAAATAATAAACAAGCCTGCAAAATTTGTCCTCGGTACTTAATTAGTAATTACATATTCGGCGTAGTTTTTATTCAGTAGGTATCTAATAACGTTCAGTAGGTATAGTGAGTGGGTCTTGCTTGTAATAGTTCACTGTTGTGTTATATTGGCTTCGGAGATAATGTACTAAGGGTAAAGTATAAACAAATAATTAAACCATACTACAGACCGTACCTAATATTTCTCTATATTTACTTATTGGTAATACGTTGGTCGACCTTTCATTACGTCTATTCGATTTATGCCGGTCAGTTAAGACCCTAATTTGATTTAAGTTTTATTAACTGTTAGGTGATGGTGATGTGCATAAATGCCACCATATCATTACAAACGTTTATATAATATATATAAATGAATCGTTAATCTTTAGTTTAATTAATTTTTTCTTGATTGGTCTGCACAAATCCACTTTAACCCTAAGGCTTTATTCATGATTTAAGTAATAACATTGTGATGTTTTTGGATTGTAAATAGGATGGAAGAACATCAGTATTTTCACGACTCGATGGTACAACCAGAGCCATAAAACAACAAAAAAAAATGCGCTTATTTTGGCTGAATTTTAGTGCATATACTCAGCCCTTTAGTTATAACCAAACTTTACTGTAGGTATAGCCATTAAATTTTTTTTAATGGGTGGAACTCTCATACTCTCCCCCCCCCCCCCCTGGTATTATTTTTTTTCCTTTTGATAGCATGACGCCTAATAAAATATAAATACATTTATGTGATTCCTCACAGGATTTCCTTTTCCGATTTAAATTTGTTTTTTCTTCAAATATAGTTTTCCTTTAAACTACCCGCTAACTAGAAATTAACTAAGTACCATGAAAAAAGATCGGAGTTTTTCTGACCTGTTAAATTAATTCTATACAGCGAGTATGTTGCAAAATGGCGACAAAATGGTGACTTATGGCATAAAGTTCTACTATTACTTTTTTGTAGTTTTATTTTTTCTATTACGTACCTACCAATAATTACTGTGATAGTCGGTACTGGTTAATTATATTACGAGAATAGGTTTTATTGGCCTTTACACACGAAATCCTCGCGTATTTGACATAGATGTGGGTGAAAAATGACAAAAGACCATCGTTTTTTAATTTAACTTGTTCATCCAATGACGAAAATCCACATTTTAAACTTAAAATATATTATATATTGCATAATATCACTTTTTACCCCTGTTTCAACTTGGTTTTCCATGTCATTTCGTGAATTACCCTAAATTTTTCGGAATGTCCAAACAAGTTTTAGTAGCCCTAATCTTAAAACAAACAAACGGAAAGTTTAGTTTTTTAATAGATGTACTTACTCTCACTTTCTCACTTATTTTACACTAATTCAGTTATTTTTGTCAAGAATAATCACAAAAAACCTCAAAAACAACAGATCGATATGTCAACATAACAAACGTGTCATGGTGATTGTTCGAAAAATAGAAATCAGGGTATAAAAAATAAAATAAATATATAACTTTTTTGTATTTGAAATAATTTCCACAAACTGTTAGATTTTTTTCGTCTAGCACTTAATACGGTTGCAAAAGTTAGTTAAAATTGGCTACGCCCCCATTTGTCATTCCGTGCGATACACCGTCACGTCACTAAAGTCTGAGTTTATTCGAACTGTTATCATGCCAGTAAAAGAGTTAATCACCGACAAACGTTTTAATTTTGTTCTATTTCAATGTTCCGATAGGTCCCTGGTTCGAATCCGGACTAGGGCATTGATGTTTGTAAATGTTTGTATACAAGTTTTAATATAATATAGTATGTTATGAACCAAAGGACTAAAGTGATTAATTTAATCCCGCGAATGGAGTTTGAAGCAACAACCATTCAAGGGACTACGGCACTTCGGGAACATTATAACTAAAATTAGGTAATATGTAGATATAAATATAGAAACACCTGATAACGTCACAATTTAATGCAAGTACTAATTGGATATTTTATTAGTCTACTTTGAAAGACAAGACAAAGTCACTTAGTTACAGTATAAATAAGCAAGTTTCCAGTTTGTTTTTTAATAATATGTTACTAGAACGCACTTTAGTCCTTTGGGATTAAATGGCCCACTTTAGTCCCCGTTTGGAGTAAAGTACTATAGGCATGAAAGTACAAAATAGTATATTATAAACCAAGAAACTAAAGTGACTTACTTAATCCCGCGAATGGGCCAAACCCTCGAGCTACTTTCGGTAATAGTATATAACTAAAATTAGATAATATGTAGGTACAAATACAGGGTATTATTTAAGAACCTACGTAGTCAAACTTCAATGCGTCGCTTTCAAGATACAGGGTGTCAAACTTTTGTAATATCAGTAACGAATTTGATAGCTTAAAAGTCCTAAAAATACTTCAAATAATTACGTATGCACTGTTTAAAGTTATGTCAGTTATGCTAAAGTCAAATTTGTTTGAACAATTGTTTTTCCTTCCATGGCACTTTTGCTTTTTTGTTACTTTCAAAATTCTGCAGTAATAAATAACATTATTTGTTTTATCAAAAACAGTTTATCTGAGCGAAAAAATTAAAAAGAATAATTTCGTTTAATTTTAATTGCCAAATCATAAATAAAAATCACTTATTCCATGTCCATGCACAACAATAAAAACAGTTTTTAATTATTTATAGCCAAATTTTTTTTTATTGGTTGCTGTAAAGTGATTCTTATGTCTTTTTCTCAAAAACGAAGCAAGATACGAAAAAAATGTCGAAAATAAAAAAGTTGTAGTTTTAGTTGCCTAATGCGGAAATATACAGAAATTGCAAGAAACTTGTTGCGCACATTTGTTAAGGTGTCTTCCGGAACGCCACTGGACTTAAAAACTTAATTCTGGTTAGGGCTTAATGAGCCTCTTCCCCCCCAAATTTCAACCCCATCGGCTAAAGGATCATGCAGATATTTACGAAGAAAATATCTTTTTTTTTAAAAGTTTGACACCCTGTATCTTAAAAATGGAGCATTACCGGATCTATGTTTATATAAACTTGTTGTCTTAGAATCACTCAAAGAATCACCCCTTGAAGTTTGGCCACGCACTTAAATAACACCCTGTATAAAAGCGGCTGATAATGTTAGAATTTAATGCAAGTAAAGTGTGTTCACAAATATAAGAAACCGACCTAAATGACTGCTGTTATTAGGGTATTAAAAATATAATAAACAACAATAAACCAGTTCTGTGAAATGATATGGGCGTAATAAATATTAAGCACCGTACTCAGTTAAATAAAAATGCGGATAAACCAGGGTCTTTTTTGATTTTGGTCGGTCAACGTACACTGTTGAGTTTAATTTGTTGTTTGAAAATGTTTCGTTTTTTCTGAGGTGAACTGGAAAAACTGAGTACAACATGTAAAGAAAGTAAAATAATGTTACATTTGTATTAGGAATGCAACAGAAAGGTTTATTATTACTTTAGATGATGACAGCGATAGTGAAGTAGATTTAGTTGAGTAATTTATTAATTAATATAATAATTAAGCATTATAAGTGTAAGTGTAAGACCATAATTCTATTTTTGTATTTTGAATTTAATAAACTTAAATAAACATCAGTTTCATATTTATTTGCTGCTAAATTAAATATTTCAGTACTATCTATTTTCTAAGACGGTCCTAGCTCAGTCGGCATTGTGTCAATACCCCTAATTAGGTAGAAGTAAATAAGAGTCATTTGGTCAGTTTCTTATTTTTGTGAGTACACTTTACCAGTTGAATATTTTATTAGTCTACTTTAAAAGACAAAAGTCACTTAGTTACAGTATAAGTAAAGAAGTTGTCAGTTTTTTTTTTTTAAATAATATGTTGCTAGAATAACTTCACTACCGGAATTACAAAAAAAAATATGATATAACAGTGTGACTGGTTGCATGACCAAAAAGGCCTAAAGTCAAAAAATAAATTAGTTGCCGGCAACTTTTTGACAGTTTGACAGGCAGACAAGCCTCTGACCTTAGTGACGTCAGCGACCAGGAAGAAAAAATGGGGCGTGACATGTTAACCAACCTTAAAAAATTATTGTGAAGCCGTTTTAAGTGCCAGAGAAAAAAAATCCAACGGCATTAGTTGTTTAAGTTAGACATAGGTGGCTCTTTTCAATAAGGTTCATGGAATTTTAAATTAATTTATTCCATCCTTTACGTTCTCACTGTATAATATGTAGTAATATACGTTGTATGTTTATGCTAGAGATATACACTCACGCAAATATAAAAGGCTATTTTTAGTTCTTGATTATGCCGCCTGTATTAAGCATAAGGTTAGTTCAAACTTTTGCGTTGTATATTTTACTAAACAGCTTAAAATAGTTAAGGTATGCTAAGCATATCTAATTTTATACTTGATTTTGTATTCCCGTGATTGCAGCATATTTTAAATGTATTTTTTTTATAATAATTTAGACTTTTAATTAAGTATTTCCCACCTCTAGGTTTTTAAAACTTTTAAATATATTTTTTTTTTTTAGTACGGAGCAATGCTGTATCTCATAGCCATTCTAGCATTTGCTGCTATTCTAATATGGTACTTCTTTGTAAGGCCCCTTAACTTCTGGACAAAACAGGGAGTAAAACAGAGCAAACCATGGATATTTTTTGGAGACACTGGCAAAGCGTTCTTTGCAAAGGGGAGCTTTCCTGAATTTATAAATGCGATTTATAAACAACATCCAGGAGAAAGGTATATAGGTAGTAATAGATATTTAAAATATTAAAGGGTAGTACTTTCTGAGACCGTATGCACCTAATAAAATTTACTTGAGAATTACCGGCTTTAATTGTGACGTTTTGTATTTTTTTTTACTTAAAGCACCTACTTTAGTCCTTTTTCGCTGGTATTGGTATTTCTCTTAAGTCAGCTCCCTTGAGCTTTTAATTCTTTTAAATTTGTTGGTGCTTATTCTTCTACTATACTGGAATTTCTTTGTTGCGATGATCTTGTATGCATTGTTCTGTTTTCTTCATTGATTTGCTTGTTTTGTTCCGTGTTGTTTTTTTTTTGTTTCTCTATTGTTTTTGTTAATCCTTGTTTTTGTTTTTGTGTTTTTAGGGTGGGAGCCAATCTTTCGGATATTTAAAATTGTTGTGTATTGTCGATCGTATGTGTGAGTTTTGTATAATTGGATTTGTCGATAAGTCTGTCCTTTCAAAGTATTTAGTTATTAATTTTGTATTGTGTTCCGCAATTGTTTCCATTTTTAGGTATCTGTGTAATACAGCTGTCGGTACGTGTCTTTGTGCGCTAGTCATAATCCTAATCCTCATTATTTTGTTTTGTAGTAGGATCTGTAGTTTCTGGTATCTTGTCTTGTTTACGGTGCACCATGTTGGTACACCGTATGTCAGTACAGGTCTAATTATGGTCTTGTAAACTGTTGTCTTTGTCTTTAAATTAAGTTTCCTTTTGGCGCAGAGTAGGGGATACACTGCACCCATTTGTCTGTGTGCTTTTTTAAGTCTAGTCTCGACATTGTCGTTCCAGGACAACTTTTTGTCAAAGACGAGACCAAGATAGCTCGCTTTAGGGCTCCACTCTATGGCTTTATTATTTACTTTGACCCTTGTTTCTGGCAGTCTTAGTCTTAAGAAAAATATGGCCTGTGTCTTCCCCTTATTAAGTCGCATCTTCCATGTATCCAGCCAATTCTGCAGAAGCAGGATATGGCGCTGCAAGCGTAAAACTACTCTCCAGGGCACTCCTGAGGTGGCAGTAATCGCGGTGTCATCAGCGAACAGGTATAGTGGTGTAAATTGATTGTGCGGGATATCCGCTGTGTATATGTTGTAAAGGATTGCAGCGAGTGGTGACCCTTGCGGGGCCCCAGCTCGTGCAACCCTGGTTTGTGATAGTGTATTGTCTGTTGACACCACGAATTCTCTGTCCTCAAGGTACGATATAACAACTCTGATTAGAGCGTCTTGCATGCCTAATCTAATTAATTTTAAGACAAGTCCGTCGTGCCAGACCTTATCAAACGCCTTAGAGACGTCGAAAAAGACTGCTCCTGTTGCCTGGTGGTGGTCAAACCCTCTGAGTATATTGGTCGCCAGTCTTGTCGTTTGGCGCACCGTGCAATGAGCAGCTCTAAAACCGAACTGCTCTGGTGGTAAAACGTCATTGTTAAATACAAAATCGGTTACCCGATTTAGTATTAGTTTTTCAATGACTTGCTAAGACAAGATAATAGATTTATTGGTCTATAACTATCTGCCAACGTCAGATCTTTGCCCGTCTTAGGGATTAGCACCACTTTGGCCCGTTTCCAAGTGTCTGGGAAGCAGCCCTTTTCTATAATGGCTTGGGTTATATCTACAAAGTCCATTACTGCGTTTTCTGGAAGGTTTTTGATTGCTTTGTTTTTTATGCCGTCGAAACCGGGCGCCTTTTTTGGATTGATGAGCCTCAGGATAGAGCGAACTTCCTCAACAGTGACCCTGAGTAAATTTTGGTCCCCCATATTCACTCTTGCCATTTCATTGAAAATTTGCACAGTTCTGGTGACCTGTGCGTTTCTTGATACGTTCTTTGATGGAAATTCACTGAACTGTTTGTAGAATGTTTCCGCGAACAGTTCAGCTTTGTCTTGTGGGTCAGTTATTGTTTCGTTAGTATTTTTGTTTTGGAGGTACGAGGTGGGCTTTCGCCCACCTTTCGTAAGATTTTTTGTAAACTTGAAGATGGAGTAGTCTTCTGTTCGAAGACCCTCCATCTTCCTTGTCTACTTTAGTCCTCTCACACGGGGACTAACGTGGATTCTAGTAATATATGATTATGAAAAATAACTGACAACTTGTTTATTTATACTGTAACTAAGTGACTTTTGTCTTTCAAAGTACACTAATAAAATATTCAATTGGTAGATACTTGCATTACATTATGACATTATCAGGCGTTCTTATACTTATTCCTACATTTTTCCTAATTTTAGTAATACTGTTCCCGAAAGTACAAAAAATACTGTATAAGCCAAGAGACTAAAGTACCTTTGTCCCTCGAATGGAGTATGTTGCTCGAAGGTATTGCCCTAGAGCAACAACCATTCGATGACTTACTTAAGTCACTTGATTTACAATATACTAAAATGACAATAATTGACTCCCTTTAGTTTACATGCCGTAATCCGAAATAGAAAAAAATTATATTAACTTCAGACATTAAGAATAATTTATTACATTCCAAAAAGAGTACAACAATTTCAGAATAATTATTTAACACATTTTAACATTATGTAATATTTCAATACTTTATAAGTACTTTGCGAGCAAAAATTATTTTTATTTAAGAGGGCTTGGACTGAAAAACGTAGGACTTGGTTTAGATCACAACTATAAGGGGACGATTCAGTGCCCTAGATGCAAAACTCGTCAATCGACAAAAGTAAACAAAATTAGATAGGTTTACTGTCGCATTTAGTATTAATGATATAGTTAGATATTTTGGTGCAAAAGTGGCTTATCAGGATACAAATTCACCTCTGAATTTCACAGTTTGATGCAAAACTTGCTTTATGCTAAGCTATGCAGGATGCACAAGTCGCTTTTTCCAACGTATCCAATCAGCATCGCGATCATAAACACATAATTTTTGGCGAGGAATCGCAAGTGGCGCTACGATTTACTAATTCAGGTATTTATGATATTTTTATTTTACAATGTATAACCAGTGCGAATACTTTGATAAATTTAGTTGTGCCAAGATTAGTACAAGAGCTCCAGGATTCTGGTACTTTAAATTTAACAGGACCAAGAGATTCATTTTTACTAAGGGCAAAACAAGTTGTCTCATTAGAGGTGAACAATATTATAAAGTTGATGTGGGTGAGGCACTGCCCATTTGCAAAAGAAAGAAAAAAACGACATGCATTAATGCTAAGATAATTTCTACTGGTTCTTATCTAAAAGGCGACAAATCTACAATAATCTCTCTTCTAAAAAAACGCATGAGAGAAAAATCCCGACAACAAAACAATTTTTGTTACAAATCTTATTCACGTTAACAATACAAAAAAAAAACACTGATAACGATTAAAATGCTGACATCGAAGCTGGATGCAGCAATTTAAGATCCTGGAAACAAGTTTTCCTGTGCAAATTTAAGAAAATGTATAATACCATTTTTGTTGCAAATAAATGGCATTTAAATTCATATTACACCACTGTTTTATCTATTATAAATTATGCAAAACTCTCTTAATGAAAATATTTAATTACATTTCTTTTACCCAGATATCTCGAAACTCTCTAGTGATATTTTGAAACCACATGGGTTTCTAAAAATAGATATTTTAATAAATAAAACATAAAACTATTAATGGTGCAATTGGTAAATATCATTTATTTTAATAGTATATTATTAACCAAGGTTTAGACAGCCATGCCATCATTATTGCCCGAGCGGCAAGTTTAAATCACGAGGAGCGGAGCGAGGGCTATAAGCTGTCTAAACCGTGGTTAATATAATATTTTTTCCACTACTACAAACTTTTATAACACATTTATCTTTATAGTATTAATAATTATAAAAAATGATAGGTAGGTATAAGTATATTTTTTAATCGAGTTACCTGCGCTTTTTAATTGGCAAAATATTTTGTTGTTTTGTCAGGTGGCTTTGTTAATGTCAATTTTTGTTCATTTATATCATCAGATTTCGCGAGTTTTCCATTTTTTCAAAAAATGAGCGAAGAAAATGTTAGTGATATTATTATGTGTACACCTCCAGAATTAAGGATGGAAGCAGAAAAAATGTTGATTGTATCCATATTTTACAATATCAAGTAATCTAATATGTATTGATAATTATCTGGTTGCCTAACCACATTCATGTTTATGAATTCATGTTGTAGAATCAAAAAATCCAGTTACCTGCCTTCAAATAGATTCTTGAAGATCGGTCAATAATGGATTTCAATGCCTTATTATTGACCATGGTCAATCCTAATAACTTATAAGGTAGAAAAAAGCGATTTCTAACGTTAATAATCGGTCAATAATGGCGATGTTATAGGTTAGTAGTGGAAAATAGTATATTATTAACCAAGGTTTAGACAGCCATCAATATTGCCCGAGCGGCAAGTTTAAATCACGAGGCGCGGAGCGACGAGGGATTTAAGACGCGAGGGCTATAAGCTGTCTAAACCGTGGTTAATATAATATTTTTTCTACTACTACAAACTTTTATAAGACATTTATCTTTATAGGATTAATAATTATAAAAAATTATAGGTAGGTATAAGTATATTTTTTAATCAAGTTACCTGCGCTTTGGAATTGGCAAAATATTTTGTTGTTTTGTCAGGTGGCTTTGTTAATGTCAATTTTTGTTCAATTATGTCATCAGATTTCGCGAGTTTTCCGTTTTTTTAAAAAATGAGCGAAGAAAATGTTAGTGATATTATTATGTGTACACCTCCAGAATTAAGGATGGAAGCAGAAAAAATGTTGATTGTATCCATATTTTACAATATCAAGTAATCTAATATGTATTGATAATTATCTGGTTGCCTAACCACATTCATGTTTATGAATTCATGTTGTAAAATCAAAAAATCAAGTTACCTGCTTTCAAATAGATTCTTGAAGATCGGTCAATAATGGATTTCAATGCCTTATTATTGACCATAACTTATAAGGTAGAGAAAAACGATTTCTAACGTTAATAATCGGTCAATAATGGCGATGTTATAGGTTAGTAGTAGAAAAAATATGTTTCTCGTAGTTTTCTCAAATTGACATTTAATGCATTAAGCAAGTTTTGCATCTAGGACACTCAATCTAACCAAATCTAAGTTAAAATTGTGACAAATTACCTATTAAAATAAGTAAACAAATACAAGTTTATTTTTGTTGTTTACAAAATTAACAAAGTAAGAATATAGAGGCAGGCCCGGCGAGAGGGGAGAGGGTCGGGGGTGATTCCTCCCGGGCCCGGAGATTTTGAGGGGGCCTGGATTTCGTTAACTTCATCTCTCCTAACACTATTTTAGTAATCTACTCTTACTACAAATTTGTAACTGTGTGGCACGAAAAAACAGATGCTGGGGGGCCCATAGATTTACTACCCCCAAGCCCCGATTTTCTCTCGACGGCCCTGTATAGAGGAAGAAAAATAAAATTATAGAAATTGCTGAAATTGACCATGCAGCGCCATGCTACAAGCATAAATTCACACGTCTTCTCATATTTTCGAGAGCACATTTAACAGTAGTTTTCTAAGAATAGTCCTGCATGTCCCATAAGATCTTCCCACTTCTTGAGGCAGGCGTCTTATACATGTTGTTGGAGTATTTTGCGTTATTTTACAAATGCTTCCAATAAGTTCTTCTGTTCTTATAGATGGTCCTTCAGCTCCCTTTTTATGTTGAATAAAACCTGTTTCCCTAAACAGAGCTACGATTCTTCTTAGGTAATGATAAAAATTGATGTGAAAAAGTTCATACTCTCAGTGGAGTTAAGTTATAATGTAAATCCAATACTGGATTGTTTTATTTACAATGATAAAAATCCCCAGCAATAAAAGCGACGTTAGGAAAATTTTCGACCACACGCTAACAGACTGACGCATGACGGTCCTGAAATGTAAACTCTGTGTAGCAATGCAGACTGACACTAGTCAATTGTCTGGTATTTTTCTTATTGAGCATCCCACTGGTGGAAAATGTGGATTCATTTGTCCAAACAGTATTTATCAAGAAATCGATATTGTCATTTATCCATACTAACATAAATGGACTAAACTCTAATCTTTTTCCTTTTGTTTAACCTTTAATCTCGGGACAGGTCTTATCTTAAATGAATAATACCCCTTTTCTTTTATTATATTGTACGGCGGCGAAAATATTTTGAAGAAATATGGGAGTTTCGAGAAAAGGGGAAAATTTTATTATACTGACAAAACATGGCTCAATGAAGAGCACACAGTTGAGAAGGCATGGCAAGAGCTAAATATTAAAAGTTCAAGGTAGGCATTTATGGGTGCATTTTCGTAAGGACTAAGAAATTCCAGTCTAAAGGTCTTATACAGGGTAATTTTTTTAAAACTTGACATAGGCTATCTTTTGTATTTGATGATAAATATAGACCTATGGGTCCTAAAGCAAAGTTTTAATAGAAACTAAGAAAACTCTGTGAAAAAAATAAACAAGTTGTTGCCAGATTAAGCGCTATATCAAAAAAACTTATTTTCTTATACGGCAATATAGCATTTTTTTCACAAATTTTAAAACATCTTGAGATTCTGGACAAAACATAAGGAATGCAAGCTTTTTATTATAGTGGTGGTTTACGAGCTATTATTGTTTAAAATTTAATTTTGGTCCTCTGTAAGTAATGTAAAAAATTGTTCATTGGAAAAAGTAGGCTATGAGTTGTATTATTTGTCCCTACTGTCATAAGTTTTGTGTAGTCTTGGATTAAAATGGATCGTATTAAACCTCAAGAGAAAATTGATTTATTATTTTTCATGTTGGTGAATTAAGTTAAGAAAAGCATGCACTGAATTCCATGTTAGGCATCCCGACAAACCTCCTCCTAGTCCAAAATTTTTAAGACAAAGTTCAAAGCTAGGAAGTGTGCATTAAACAAAAATAGCTCGTAAACCGCCACTCTAATCAAAAGCTTGCATTCTTTATATTTTGTCTACAATCTCAAGGTGTATAAAAATTTGTCAAAAAAATGCGGTTTTGCCATTTAAGAAAATAAGTTTTTTTTTTTTAATTAGCGCCCAATCTGGCAACGACTCGTTTATTTTTTCCATGTATTTTTCTTAGTTGGACTAATTCCTAAAACATTGCTTTAAGAACTATTAATAGGTATATCTCTTTAAATAAAAAAGTTAGACAATGTCAGGTTTAAAAAAATAACCCTGTAGAATCAGGTTTTAAGGGTTAATGAATTAAATTTAATTTATAAAGAATTACATGGAAACTTCATCATTTATTATTTTTTGAACTTCCTACGCTACTGGAATTCATTCCCCTGACGTCGCACAACCCGGAGCTCTCTACGGGGTGTTTCAGAAGTAGGGTACGTAACTTAAGAGGGTGATTCCTTACGATATTCTAAGAGAAAAAGTTGATATGAACATGTGTCCGGGGTTGCCGTGTTTTTGACATATTTGTATATCCGTTCTTTTTTTAAATAACTTACAAAGTAACAAAAGACAACATAATTTGATTAATTTTTACATAATAGATTTTCTGATTTATTCATATTTTTATAATATAATATAATAATAAAATTCTCAATATAACACCTCTACAAATGGTTTAAAAAATTCGAAGGCAAAATCGATGAAGGCAACTCAGAAACTCCCCTGTTTCTAAACGGCTGAAAATAAATATCAACAACTAGGTTTTTCAAATTGGATCGCCAAATGCAATTCACTCGTGTGATTATTTATTAGGGTTGCCATTTAAAAAAATTAAAAATGGCGTCGTATCTGTCAAATTTGTAAGCCAATATATTTCTTGACATTAAATTTGACTTCCTTGTCGAAAATCATTAAGAAACATATAATTTGTCTTTTATTACAGTCAGCAGAAAAATCGCCAATCGGGTGAGACACTTAAAAAAATGCCCCTGTACACAGCCTTACCCTATCAAAACTTTTTTAGTGCACCATGTTATATTTCATATTACCAGATATTACCATTCCATATAACAAGCCGCTTTCTTGGCTCCTGAAAATGGGCTTACATTTTGAGGAAAATATGATTTGACAAAAATCACGTCAATTTTAATATCGATGGGGAAGTTTAATTACACATTTGACAGAATTTTACTATTAGGATGGCACAATCTATTGAGTGATACATCCCTGCAAAGGGAATTAAAGAGCCTATCCATCCATGCCAAGAAAAGTGAAATCTGATAATCGTTTGCGAGAGAGGGGGATAAAACGCACAAAAACATCGCTTTAACACATTCGAACAATATACCAGCCTAGTTTAATAAGGTATTGTGACCCAGTACGAAAATTATGAAAGGTCACCGCAACATCAGGAAACTCGGTTCGAAATTCATCAAAGCAGTCATGCATAGAGTAATTCCACACACCGACTATTTTGTTTCCATTTCTAAAAAAACTTTCAACAATAAAAATTTTTTGTGCTTCACTAAACATTTTTACTGTAGAACTTTCAATCCGGCAACAAAGCTTCACCAAAACTTGATACGCTGAAAAATAAAAAAAAAATAAAATCATATCCTGCAAATAGCACTTTATAATAGTCAAAAGACGACTCCCCGGAGATATATTAGTTAAAGCAATAGTAACCTACCTTCAAATAACTGCAAAAATTACAAAATTTCTCCAATTTTTAAACTTTACAAATACACAAATTCAAATAAGACGTAAATGTCATAAAACAATCATGTCATCTTATCTACGCAGTACGGCCATGATGCTTTTAAAATGCATGGCCTCCTTTGAGCAAAATAATTAAAAATCACTCGTTATATTAATTCATCAAATTTGCTCATCTTATCGTAATCCATCCTCTTCGTTGAGTTCGTGTAAAATTAGAATTTTGTAAGGGAAGAATTATTCTTTTTTAAAATTTGGTGCACAGAGCCAGTAAATATATTGGTCAGCTTGGCGACTTTAGGAATAGAAGCAGAAGCTTCAGCGAACTGACCGAGTACCTCAGCCTGGCAAGTTTCATCCAAAACCCTCGATTATGCATACTTTTTGTTGCATAGAGATCCAGTTTCTTCAAGCTTGCTCACCAACTCTTTGACATACTTATGCCCGGCGTTTTTCTTTGGATGCCTCTCATTGAATACTATGGCGGTTTTACAGGCACAACGATTTTTAGCCCCGTAAAGAAAGATTATTTCTATTCGCTCAGCTAGAGTCTATTTTATTTCTTCTTGAATTTTAAAGTACCTTCAAATGACAGAGTGAAACATCAGTCAAATACTAACAATAATTGTGTAAATGCCTGTCAAATAAACAACTGCCAAACAAACCTTAAAAACATCGATGGTGTAGGGCACAAATGTGTTAAGTGCAAAGATGTAAAATGTTCAGGAGACCAAAGTTAAAGTTCTGAATGCTTTAGTAACCTAGCACAATGCTTAATTGCGATTGCGTTGAATAGGTAGGGTGTGGTTGCTAAATGCTTATCGCTAGCCAAAGCGCATATACTGAAATATTTTTTTGAATATGAAAAAAACGAAAATTTTTTCATTCGTTACAGCACTTACCACATTATTTGTGGTTTTAAACTAATGCTTACTTGACTTAATAAAATAATGAAAAAGTAACTTTGAAATTCAATTTTATTGCGAAAAGCAACCAGATCAATTTTCTACATCGTATATGTATATTACAGAAAGATTTAAATCCGAAGAAAGATGCTGCTTTGCGGAATCCCGTCTGTACTAATAAGATTCGATTCTTGGGAGTGAATCAATGTGTTCACTAACAAATTGTTTTGTATCGTCTCGTGTAGCATTAACAGGAATACTGACCCTTCTATAATCATATCCAGTATATAACCCAGTAGATATTACTTATACTATCTGCGCAAGTCTCAATGACCCTATGCAAAATAGCCAATGTGACACAAGAAAACTTTAGACACATTCTGGTTCGACTACCATTAGAGTTTTCCAGAAAGTAGGATCTTAATGTCCTTCTATTTTTAGTCTTTGGGCTACTTCTCATTCTAACAACAAGAATATTTTGCATGTGAGAGGCTATGAACAGTAATTGACAAACATAGTCAGTCAAACCATAATATTCCTGGATTTGTCTTTAATTTTTAGATATGATTTCTTGGCATTCATAACGACATCTTATACAAGTGACTTCTATCGGTTTTTTATCTGGAATTTCTTTTCCACTGCGATTAACGTATTTTTGCCCCCTAATTCTTCATTACCAAGTTTCTTTTCTTGCTTTTCTGCTGCTTCGTCTCTTACGCTGTTTTAGTTTACTTGTCTTGATTATTGGTTCTTCTGTAGGTTCCCGCATTTTATGGGTTTTATGTTTTGGTAAAGTAGGTCCCATTTCGAAATCAGATTTCTCATTTTCTTCGGATGGTTAATGTAAACTTGAAGAATCCTCCCTAGGCTGGTCATCTTTATATTCGGATTTAATGCGTTCTACAGAGCAGCGAGATGGTCCCGGCCTGTTGAAATAAATTCCGCTACTTGCTTCTATTTGACCAACTGAAATTTATTATTATTATTTTTATTATTAATTGAACAACTCTGCATCAACTAAAGATGTTGTATGTTAGGCATATTCCTCAGAATTACTACAGACTACAGCTATATCTAGCGACGGAACTATACTGTCTACAGGTGGTTTGATTAACACATTCGATTGACGTTCACTCTAGACCTAAGTCTTGCGAATGATCTAAAAGTATAAGATCCGTTGTGAATAACAAAAAAATAGGTTTTTATATTGGTAAATAATAATACCAAGTGTTTATAAAATATCTATGATTCCATAATTAAAAATTAAACGAAGTATTATTGCACTTACTATATCGTGTTAGAGCTTCGAGCCTCTTATTTAATGGATACCATATTAACTAACCTTTCGGCTCATAAAAACATAGTTGTATAACGATAGCGCATTTATTTACTTATGTTACTAAATAAAACTGTTCCAAATTTGTTTTACTGTACACATAAACGAAATAAACAGCTCACACCATAAATTATAAGCCAAATTTGAGGCTGTAAAAATGTATGTAAGACAAATGTGGTTAGTGCGTACTTACAACCTAACAAGATCCTATAATGTAAATGCCAAATGTGTTAAGTGCTGTTACCACATATGAAGTAAAAATATGTAGTGGTTCAGTACTTATAATAAGTGTCAGACGGCGCCGCTAACTCAAAAATAGTTAAATTTAACTAACACTTGTGAATACAAAAATAATTATTAAAACCTATTGCCTGATGAATACACCTCATTTTGACCAATAATTGTACATAAGTGTACATCTACACGAGCGACGATTTACACGCTTAAATCTAAAGCATTCATTCTAATAAGCGAGTCTATACGGACGTGAAACTCGTCTCGATAGCGCCAGCCATCGTCGGCGTGAGCGAGTCACACGCAATTGCCGACGTTGGCGGGCGATTCTCGCGACGATTTCCTCGCCGTAGGTAAATGCAATTTATTAGTTCATATATGGTACCTTCTAGACGAGCCGAGAAGAAACGCCGTACTGTACAGTCTTGTTCAATACAGAAAAGTTTATAAGTGCTGTGGAAAAGCGACCAGCTTTGTACAGTATAAAGTTGAAAGAATATAGCAATTGAGACATCAAACTGAAATTATGGGAAGGAATAGCCATGATATTGTATGATAATTGGGGTGAATAAGATTATTGCAATAATTTTTAATGCTGTACGATCGGCGGTATGGCGGTTATTGGCTAGGCATTTTAATGCAAGTTACAAAACTTCAATTGTATCCCCTGATGATTTAAATTAAACAAAAGTAATAAGATTGAAACCACTTTATTATTAAATTTTTTAATTAAAATTCATAATTAGATTTGTTAGCCTCTTCTTGTGGACATAAATGTTTATCACATTATATATATTACGTCAAATAATGCGGCATGTTTATATTTTTTTAAATTGCCAAGGCACTGAACCCTGAAGTAAGATTTTGCCGTGGATATGATCCTAATAAATTTTCCGCTAAACCCGATGCGTCATCATCCACTATTACAAACGGGAGAATGAGATTGTTAGTGCCTGCAATTGCCCGACTCTCTGGTATGTCCAATTGTTTCATTGATAACTTTTTCCCTAGAACACTCTTATTAAAAATGTTACTGTCACCTTCTCTTCCATAGGACCCAACATCGATTGCCGTAAAACAATATTCCGCATCCATTAGTGCTAATAAACATGAATGTCATGAAAGCGAACATCATAATTTTCTTAAATAAAGACTATTGGAATATAATGCTGTGCTTTACTTCGTCGGACTTAATAAATTTTGAGTGTTTCTTACCTTAAAGTTATAATCAACCTTTTCACAGGTGATATACACAGATGCATATTCATATCTTTTTTGAAAATTTTTTCAGAAATTAGACAACAGCTCATCAAAACTTTGTATGGACATACGGTAGTGTGAAAAAAAATTGTCAGGGTGCTCTCTTTGCTCATGATATTTTAAATGAAACTATCCAGTAATTAATCTGCTTCGCAGCATTGGATGTACCCAAAAACGACGATTTCTTCAGCGGTTTCTGCACCGGTAAATGCATAATGCAGCAACAGAACCAATTTGAACAACATCTATTTTAACTAAAAGCAAAATTCTTGTTCCGAATGTACCTACTTGGACCGTTGCGATTCTCTCGCTCTCGTTTCATGTTTTTGCCGGGCGTTCAAATCGTCGCAAGTTTATCGTCGCGAGTGTGTCGTCGCGATTTCCTCGCTCGTGTAGATGTACACTTAACACATTTCTGTTGTGCTATAGTAAAACCTAGTAACTCTAAAGTTGCAACTTTTTAGTATGGATATTTAAAATTTCTGAAATTCGATTAGTTATAATATCTTTTAGAAAAAAAATCTATAGAATTAGCACACTTGCGTAACTTCTCAGGCTTTTTATTTTAATTTAGTGGAAAATATTATATTGTGTAAGAAAATAGTGTTATGACTAAATTTATAGTTACTAGGTATCCCTAACTTAAACCTATTGCCATAGTAAAAGTTAGTAACTAAATAATTTGCTATATTGCTTTCCGCGGTATTGCCTACTCAAAATAAGTAAGTTGACTTTACATAAGCATAAGCAAAAATCTATAAATTATAAAAGCTTGTAAGTCGTCTTTGGTAGTAAGATAATTTTAAACACTGTCCATGTTGACTTGTTAAACTAGTTAGTCTTGAAAAATTTAGGAATGAAGTATAGTTGGCTTGGTAAATATCTGGAGAAGAGCACTGGTACTCTATGAAGTGCGTTAAATTTTAAATTTATGCAAATAAAGAACACAAAATCTATAACAATTTTATTTGGTGAAGTAATATAAATTAAAGTGCCTTAAAGTTTCACAAAGTTATTTACATATGCCCGATATTTAATAACAAAAGTAAAAACACGAACAAGTTATTAAAGTTCTGTACATGATTTTCCTAAATCTTCATTGATATCTGAGCTGGGCAAGTCTTGCCAGAAAATTTGTTTTCTTGGTGGCATATATGGCGAAAGCTCTTTTAAAATAGTAGCTTTCTTTTTTGTGTTCACTCCCGTATTGGATGTTACTTTATTTGGTAATTCTAATTTAAACTTGGACTTTAAAACTGTCATACTCCTAAAATCAGATTCTTCCAATTCTACTTTACTTATAATATAGTTTTTTTGAATCCTTCCTACTGTACACACTTCATGTCAGAAATCTTTGGAATATAATTCAAACTGCTGTCCTTCCTTCGTTGCATGCATCCATTTTCAAATAATCTAAAATCTTCAGCCCTACGTGTAATTACAACATTTGATTTATTTGAGTTTTTAATTAAATATTGTAAATCTTCAAAATCAAGTATTTCTTTTGATTTTTTTTCAGTTTTTGCCAATTTGTCAATGTATTGAATTAACTTTCATGAAACTGTGTCCAAAACCAAAAAAAAGGCAAGCCGTAAATATAGTCCAATTTTTGTTTTGAGAGGTGCAGTTATCTGCACAGAAAACAACATGTTTTGTTGCAGCCTCTAACTTTGTGATAGCATTATAGTAAGCTGACGCAACATCTGGAGCTTTTCTTTCCATTATTGCTTCATGCCAGATAATGCATTTATGTAATCCCGCTGGATTTTTGGCAAACGTTTCGTGTAAAACGACAAGTCTGCTGAAAAAAATGAATTTTTGATTGTCTTTTTTGGTAGCGGTAATACCTTTTGCATGTCGACTGCATACATTTCGGTACTATTGTCAATATTTTCAGTATCATGAGGATACATTTGCCTGGCAATCGTATATCGTTTTTTATATATATATTATACTTGTCACAAGTCGGACAGGAAGTTGTATTTGGAGATATTTGGTCTCCTTGTACTAACGAGAAATCTTCCTCTGGATGCATTTGATGTATAGTTATATCTGAAGGAAGATATCTCCGACTAGGTGTATGAGCCAAATTATAATGGCTAATCTGAGGATAATATGACTCCATATGTTTTTTAATATCAGAATAGTTATGCTCTGCAATTTGCTTCATTTTATTAGCATGCAGTTTTCCCCGCTTATCTTTAAGACCCTGGGAGATAATTAGAGATTCTTCTAAGAAAGGATGTAATAATTCAATCTGTTTTGCAGCCTAAAGTACGAAGAAACATTGGTTTACAAACCACAGTGTTATAAGTTGTTCTTTGACTTGTAGCAGCCTCGTCTACCGTACTCTGGGTAGTAATGGGCAGCCGATACGAAACTGTAAACTGTTTTGTCTTTTCAGCATTAACTTTTCGATATTTAACTTCGGTTTCCTCTACATACTCTTCTGAAAATATTTGTCTGTTGGCAAAATCTAAACTATTAAATTGATCAAAAATATTTCTTTTTTGATTCTCGGAAATTTTCTCAAAGCACTTTTTCCTGCATGTTTTCTTGCATGGCGACATAAGCAGCGTTTTCATTTTTTTCTTTGACTCTTCCTTTTCTTGTCGACAAGAATTAGTGTCGATTTTTAGCGGCATATTGACATTATCTGTGGCAATTGTGTTCTGCAAAGTAGGACTTGTGTCTTGCAAAGCACAATTTTGTTTGTGCAAAGTCAAATTCTTCCACTTTGAGCAAGCGAGGTTCATGGATGTGTGGTTATCTCTTAATTCTTCAATTTCCCCTGTTTCAGGACTAGGAAAGAGCTCTCCCTTCTCCATGCAGTCAATAAGTTTTATTCGCTTGGTATTTGTATTTGTAGACTCTTCATCATCTACTTTATTTTTAGCTAATATGAGACGAAAGTCTCTGTCTGTAAAATATTTCGGTAAGAGTAATTTTACAGAAGGGTCTGGGTTATTGGGATCGAAGTCAGGGTCTTTGTCAGGATCATCTGCGGGGATTCTTGCCCATTCGGTTTCTCAGCAGAACCATCGAGATTGCTGTAAATAAGCATTTTTGTGTTTAAAACTAGTTTTGATAAACGCACACAAAAATGAATAAATTGAAAATAGAGCAAACCACTAATTTATTAACCTCCATGCATACATACCTTGTTTGAACAGCCATATCCATAGTTTTTTTTTAATTCGGGTGGATATAGATGGTAGATGTTGGCTCACCCGACATCGCCCGCTGAAATACCATCGCATCGGCTTAAGTGGCGTGAAGTTGCTCATTGAGCTAAGGTTTCGTCACTGTGCCGATGTCTCCGGTTTCCAGGGTGGGAAATATATGAAAAATGCTATGATGATGGTTTCAAGATCAAACTGTTCCGGAGTTAAAATCGCCCCCCAATCGGATCTCCGGCTGGGGGCGGGTCCTGCCGCCTTATCAAGCGAAATTATTCAATCATCCACCATGTCTAGTAGCCATGCGGGTCCTTTGAACAATATTCCAAATGGAAATGATTTGAGAACTGGAGTTGTTAAAATACCCGAGATTAGGAGCTTCCAAATTGACTTCTGTAATATAAGAGGACTGAACTCGAACATCAATGCAGTCCATCAACATCTACAATCTACCAAACCTCATGTACTTGCACTAACCGAAACCAAAGTCAGATCATCAATTAGTACAGTCAGCTATTTATATCCTGGGTACGACTTTCATCACCGATTTAGGCAAAGTTTTGGCCTTTGTCTTTTTGTCCGGAGTGATATTTATTGTCAACGAGAGGAGACACTCGAGCCTAACGACTTTGATGTAATGTGGTTTAAAATATCAACGCAGAGAATTACTAAATTCATCTGCTGCCTTTACCGGCCGCCAAGTGATACCCATTATAGAGACTTGTTCTCCTCTCTTGCTAATACTATCGACTTTCTGCAAACCCACCATCCCAATTCCGAAATTTTCATTCTTGACGACTTCAACGTTCATAATGTCAACTGGCTCAAATACTCAAACATGACCCACGAACAAGGTCGTGAAGCCGAATCCTTTGCCATCAGCTCTGGCCTCACCCAGCTGCTGGGTGAACCAACTCGGATTCCAGACCGAGATGGTGATTTTGCTAGTTTGTTGGATCTTTTCTTAACTTCAAACCCCGACTTATACACTGTCACCGTGAAGTCGCCGTTAGGAACTTCTGACCACAACCTTATTTCGGCACTGAACAAACTACCAATTAGTGCCGAAGAGCCTCTTAAACCACGCTAGGTATGGCATTATACATCAGCTAAGTGGGAAGACCTAAGGGACCATTTTCGAACCTTTCCTTGGCGGGACGTTTGTTTTACCTCTGATGATCCATCCATCTGTGCAACAGAAATATCGGAGGTTATCCTTACTAGCATGGAAGCCTTCATCCCTTTCTCAAAAAAGTGCCCTTCTAACGGAAAGCCTTGGTTTACCAAAGGTTGCGAACGAGCTGTTAAATCAAAAAATTATTTCTACCGACAATGGCGTAAAAATCCTACCGCCGAAAATCGTACCATCTTTGTTAATGCTCAAAACCAATGCAAGCAAACAATAAACTAAAGCAAAGAAGCACACAATCAGAGAATCAAAGACAAATTGCTTGAATGTCCTAACGGCTCAAGATCATTTTGGTCGGTAGCTAAGGCCGTCAGTCAGAACTTTCCCAAGTCAACCATTCCACCTCTAACACGTTCTGATGGCACCATTGCGACACACATAGGAAAAAGCAAACTTACTGGCGGAACTATTCTCTTCACATTCAACGGTAAATTTTCAGGGAAGTACTCCACCGAACATTACCCCTGTAGAATCGAGAATGCCCGAGATTGTTTTTCGCCACCGCCATGTTAAACGAATCTTGATGAGTCTTGACACTAAAAAGGCTTCTGGTCCTGACGATATTCCAGTCATTGTAATTAAGACATGCGCTGACGAACTGACACCGGTATTTTGTAGGCTTTTTAACTTATCCTACAAAAAAGGAATATATCCTTCTTGCTGGAAAACTGCGAGAGTCCAGCCCATACCCAAAAAAGGCAAGAAAACTTTGCCAAACAACTATCGTCCAGTCGCATTGCTTTCGGTTATATCAAAAGTTATGGAGAAGGCTATCAACGAAAAATTATTAAAATACCTGGAAGGCTTCAACATTATTAGTGACCGCCAGTATGGATTCCGTAAGTCTAGATCAACAGGAGACCTTCTCGCTTATATTACTCATGTTTGGAACAACGCAATAGAACATCATGGGGAGTCCCGAGCGGAGCACTGGACATTTCCAAGGCTTTTGACCGAGTATGACATGAGGGACTCCTAACTAAAGTAAGAGCATACGGAATGCCGGTTCAATTTTGTTCATGGCTGTCGAGCTTTCTTAAAGACCGTTCTCTGCGAGTGGCGTTAGGCGGATTTCTTTCAGACACATTTAACATCAACGCCGGAGTCCCCCAATGTTCTATATTGTCGCCCACCCTCTTCTTACTATACATTAACGATCTTTTAAAAAAACAAAAAATCCTATATATAGCTTCGCTGATTACAGCACACTTGTTTCGTCTTTTACTTTGGATGCTCGGACATCGGCTGCTAATGCACATCTCTATAGGCAGCAAGAGGTCTCACATCTCAACAAAGACCTGGAAGAAATTCTGTCTTGGGGTGACAGTAACCAAGTAGAATTTAACGTTAAAAAGACCCAGGCGGCAGTTTTTCTAAAAAAGTTAATGTTGAAGAACCGGATATAGTTATGGCGGGATACTCGATTCCCTTGGCTTCATCAATTCATTTATTGGGCGTTAATTTGGAGAGTCATATGTCTTGGCATAGTCACGTTGCAGCCATTGCTAAGGCGGCCTCGCAGAAGCTTGGAGTACTTTTTCGAACAAAGAACCTTTATACACCCCAACAACTTTTGATGCTCTATAAAGCCCAAATTCGACCATCGCTGGAGTACTGCTCGCATATTTGGGGCTCTGCTCCTAAACATACCCTGAGATTGTTAGATTCCATTCAAAGAAGAGCCATTCGCTTGATCGGTGACCATAGTCTGACAAACAACCTGGAAAGCCTTAAACATCGAAGGCAGGTTGGCGACTTGAGTCTACTTTACAAATATTTTCATGGTAAGTGTTCAACTGAGGTTGCCCGCTTGATACCACCCAGAGCGGTGCATGGTAGAAATACACGACGAGCCACTGCAGCCCACCAGTACGTGGTTCAGCTTAGTGTCCCTCGAACGACACTGTTTCAAAATTCTTCTATCTGGAGAACGTCATCACTCTGGAACGACCTCCCTGAGATCGTGTTCCCCAACGAGTATAATCTCCAAAGATTCAAGACCAACGTGAATCGTTTCCTGCGCACACGCACCGCTCCCAAAGCGCCATAAAGGATTTATTCTGCAGTGCTATGCCTTATCATAAAAAAATAAAAATGTATTGTAAAATGTTAAGGAATTCTCCTATCGAACGCTCCTCCAACTCGGACTTTCAAAGGGCAACTGACGCTTGATCTCACAACTTGCAACAAAACCATACTGGCGAATATACTCACTCCATGAGGTCTGGACTTGCTTTAAAGTAGACTTACTGTTCAACTGTTTTGTTATAATGATATTGCAAGTGGAGTTACTAGGCTCTATTATGGCAATTTTCACTATATTTACGCATCAACCATAGCAAAATAAACAAAAAATCGGTTAAATGAAAAAGTTTGTAATTATTAGAAGTAGAGTTACTTTTACTGTGGTATAGTAAATTATTTGGTAAAAAAAATAGAAAATGGTGTAGCTAACTCGATTTGAGGTTGTCGAAAGTTTTTTTGAGCTCAATTTACTAAAACAGCTTGCTTAATAACTCAAGAATGGGTAGGTCGACTAAAAAGTTGTAAGTAGCCACAGGTAGAACTTGACTACGGGAGCCAGTAAATGAAAACCAAAGTAAAACTTAGTAACTCCCGTTACTAGGTTTTACGAAAACGCGCGAGATTTGTGCGCTACACCATCGATATAATGTTTCTGCGGCTCGTTTACTTTTATACTACAAAATTGTCCCATTCTTCTGGCTTATAAAGAATTTAATACTTTCAGAATGTAAAGACAATTATGTCAAATTAATTTTTATTGTTTTAGCACAAATCCTTTCTACCTATCTCACAAATCGATTACCCGATTTCAGTTTTCTTGGGACGGACGGTTGGATAGGTAACTTGATGTCCTTTGCAACGATGTATCACTCGATAGGTAGTGTCCGTGGATATTTCAAAGTTAGGTTGGCGGATTTGTGGAGGTAGTAGTAAAATTCTATTAAATGTGTAACTAAACTTCCCCCTCGATATTAAAATTAACGTATTTGTTGTCAAATCTTATTTCCCTCAAAATCAAGAGATATTTAAGGTGGTCCGTTTTCCAATGAAAGTCATGTATACTTTTCTTTGTATTTTTAGTCACTGCATTCAGTCATTCATACCTGCATTTATAAAAACTATGATGCTATTGTGCATGACAATAGCTGCAAAAGTTAAATGCTTTTGCTGAATCGTGATTAAAGACATTCGGTTTTAGTCTCCAGGTGTAAACCGGCTTATATCAGCTGTTTCGTGGTTTTACCACTCATTAGACTATCATACATACTTACTAAGTATTATATTATTTTTAGGTATAGTGGAGCTTACAATTTTTCACATCCCGTGCTTGTTCTAAAAGACCCAGAGCTAATCAAACAAGTTATAGTAAAAGATTTCGAGCACTTTACCGATCATCCACAAGTTATTGATCCAGAGGCAGATCCATTATGGAGCAATTCTGTAGTCGCCTTAAAAGGTTTGTAAACCAATAAAGCCTTTGGGCATTCATAATTTGGTTGGGTAGGTACAAAGGCGTGCGATGACATAAAATTAGCAGAAGCAAGTTTGTAGTGTATTTCGACTTTCTGTAATTTAAGTAAAGTTGCTTGGTTTTATACTACGTTGAAATACCAAGCGAGACCAGGTCCTGGTGGAGTGGACAATATGCGCGCTTGTACATCAATGACGTAAATCATCAGTATCTCCATCTGTCTTGTAGTTATTTATGGGGGACCGATACCGGTTGTCAAGGTACTATTATGACATTTATTTGTGAAATTCCTGATAAATTCTAAGAAAATTTTGTATGATATACCATATGACTAAATTAAATAGTTTTTGAGCTATTACCGATTTCTCAAACATTAGGTGCTTTTCAGCACTTAGAAATCATTCATATGCCGTTAGTACAAACCGATATGCCCTAAGATTGCCGGACTCCATTCAAAAAAGAGTCATTAGCTTGATCGGTGACTAAGATCTGACAAACAACCTGGAAAGCCTTGAACATCGAAGGCAGGTTGGCGACTTGATTCTATTTTACAAATATTTTTATGGCAAGTGTTCAACTGAGGTTGCCCGCTTGATACCACCCAGAGCGGTGCATGGTAGAAATACACGACGAGCCACTGCAGCCCACCCGTACGTGGTTTAGCTTAGAGTCCCTCGAGCGACACTGTTTAAAAATTATTTCATCTTGTCGGCACTCTGGAACGACCTCGACGTGGCCGTTCCACAACGAGTATAATCTCCAAAGATTTAAGACCAACGTGAATCGGTTCCTGAGCACACGCACCACTCGCAGAGCACCATAGAGTGCTGTGTCTGATCATAAAAAAAGTACATTTTGGGTTATAGAATACGATTATTTAGTAGCGACTAAAGGTCTGGTCATATATGCGCGGTAACGGTGGCGGTGGTGGTTTAAGCAAGAAAAACAAGCGGTGGTGTATGCGATATCACTCTATCAAAACATCAATTTTTTAAAAATTTTGACAGTTTGGCTATGCGTGGGTGACAATCAATCCGTATCCATCCTATTATTCGTAGCCATCCAGTCAAGTTTTTTTCAAAATTTGTCACCCCAGGAAAGTTCTGTCCGGGGATTGCCTCTTGCCCGATCCCTTGCTACGCGACTGGTTGATGTTGCTGTATCTCTGGATACTACAATAAAAAAATGGGGTCAAGTATACAATTCGGTTAAATTTTTTTAGTTTAGTAGATTATTTAGTTGATAGCAACCAGGAGATAACATAATGTTACGATTTAGTGCCGTGTTGTCTTGTCCGATAGGGGTTATCTTTAGGGGTGAATAAAACTCGGAGCTGTAAAAAAGGTCATATATTAAAAGCACTTATTTCGGATAATAGCATCTCAGGCAGGCTAGACTCCCTGACAGACAAAACAACTCCTGAGAATTTAAGTAGGGGGGGAAGTAGTCAGGCAGGCAAGACTCTAAAGCGGACAGAACAACTCTGACTGACTGAGTATGTAGGAAGTGACAAAGGTGCCTTACCCACCGTGCGTTAGGGTTTTTATATATGAAAAGTGCTGACCGTTTGTTTAAATGATCTTGGCCGTGAGCGCGCAGTGGGTTGAACCACTGTCGTCTCATGGAGCCGGCAGTGGTTGGACTTTGGTTCAGAAGTGTAAAACTCGTAGGTTGAGTTTATAGGAGATGCCATTCTGTTGACATCTCCCCTTTCTGTAAGCGTTGGACCCCAACGTTTGGAAATATGGCCGTCTTTCTTTACAGTATCTTATAACTAATTATAATATTGACTTAAATATTTTATTTCTTCTAATTCTTTGCTTCTTTTCTTCGTTCTTGAGCTGGCCCTATCTGGTTTGGGTACCATTCGCGGGTGAATGTTCAAGCACCTGATTTCTGTATTTTCTGCGAACTGTTTCGTCGTGGTTCTGAGTTTGATCTTGCCGGTTACTCTTTGACCATCTTGCCAACTGGTGGAGACGTGGATGTTACATGAAACACAGAAAAAAAGTTTGCAGTATCTTTTTCTTAATAATTTTATGCCTAGTATTGCCTAGTAGTATAATATGGTCTAATAACTATATAATTAGTATATTTTACCCCAAGGGTCATGTCGTAATATTAAACAAAAATGTAAAATTCATTGCAAATAGGTCATGGATGACCACACTACAACAAACGGCTTTTAAAAAAAATAAAGGAAACTTCGTGAAATTGACTGAAAATGAAATATTATTCAGATTATTAGGGAATTCCACTTTGAACAAATATTCCTTTCATTAAACTTTCGACGAAAAAGGACACATTCCACATATACATGGCTCTCAACTTGTTACATTTGAAAAAACTTGTTTCTTTGACGCTCGCTTGCATCAGTGCCTTTAAAGGTGCGCGCACATTTGGGCAAAGGGTGGCGAAGAGAAGCGTCGCTTAGGTATTGTCCGCACACTTAAGATGCGCGCCCACTTGGGCGAAGCGTCGCTTAGGTATTGTCCGCACACCTAGGCGACTGGAAGCGTAGCGAAGTCCCAATAGTAAACAAACACACCGTATAGTTCGGTTACGATCGATAACGATAGGCAACGAATAACAAATATATCGGATCTTCTCTTGGCACCGCTCATTAGCGTGGCGCGAAGCGTCGCGTCGCGTAAAACTTCGCCTGGTTGTTTACATTTACTTACATGTAACTTTCTAAAAGGTGCCCGCTCACTTGGGCGAAGCGTCGCGTGGCGAAGAGAAGCGTCGCTTAGGTATTGTCCGCTCAGTGAGCGGGCACCTTTGCGGAAAAAATACGCTTCGCAACGCGACGCACCGCTTCGTCCAAGTGAGCGGGCACCTTAATACTTCGACTCTCGTGAAGACCACTTCTTCAGCTAATATCATGGCTCTTCTATCATTGGATTGCCCTTATACTGTTGCACTTCTACGGCTTGATTCACATTGGTTCTGCGCGTAGGTAGATTTCTGCCTCTAAGGGGCTGTTCCTAAAAAACTCTCTACCGAGGTTAAATTGTCGCTACATATTGTTTCATAATCAAGATCAACTCATTTTCGAAAGTGATACCAGTGAGTAACGTAAATGAATTAATCTTAGACTGAAAGTACGGAAGTGTTGAAAGACCACACGACACAAAAGAATATTATATGCAGAATTTTAAGCTTATAGTCCGAGATCCGTCGGAATTTCGAGTTTAAAGTCAAAATTATGCTTTTAAAGTCGGATTTCCGACAAAAAGTAAGAATCTTGTCGTAATCCGAGTTGCAAAATCCCCTCCGAGTTTAAACTCGGAATTCTGAGAAATATAATATAAAATATTCTTTTGCTTCGTCGCTTTCTTCATTGTTTCAATGTGTATACTATGTGCTAACATGAAAGATCGTTCGCCCTGAATACAAATATATTTATATGGTCTACTCGTTTTTGATATATCGTAGCTTAAATTATAAAAAAAAATGTATTGAAATGTAATGTCTTTGACTACTTTATAAAACAATCAATTTATTTATACAGGGTGTTTTAAAAAACATGTGCCATCGCTCGTGTGGTGATCGCTTACCCAAAAATAAGACAAATAGTAACTGTCAACATAGGTCCGCGAGTGTTACAATTTTTAAGCGGAGCAAAAAATATGTACGCCACTGCCGCTTTCTCTTTTGATAACGCAGTTCTGTAGGCAGTTTAATGTCTAATGCGAAGTAATTTTTGATAGTTTTTTGATTTCGGCTTTGTTTAGGAGATAAATGCAATTTTATCAGACTCTGATATGGGCATAGCGATATGCAAATAAATGTCATTTATTTGTTAAGTCGAAAACCGTTGGTATCACGAAAAAAAGTCTAAAGGCCACTCCTGCTAAGCGATAAAGCGCAATTTTGAAAATCATATTTATTTTGAAGGAAAACAGTGGCGTATCATTTTTTTTTCTTAAGGATATCAAAATACAAGTTAGTGCGTACGCCACTGGTAAATGTAGAGCAAATCTTTTTTTTTTAATAAATGTGTTTTTATGCCTAGTTAGTACCTACTAAAATTCAAAATGATATCTAAAGCTGTCTCAAAAATATTAAGGAAAAACAGATTTTTTTTTTATATTATAATATTAATGGGAACGGTTTGTCTTATTTTTGGGTAAGACATTACTACACAAGCGATGGCACATGTTTTTCGAAACACCCTGTATAATGCGCGGATAAAGGCTTACCCATCTCCCACTGCTGCTATTTGTTGATTTACAAAAAATATGAGAATAGTAAAATTTCGGTGCGTTCTAGAACAACTAAAATACAATTGTGTTAATTGTAGATTTTCAGAATTTTTAGTACACTTTAAAATTTATATCCTTATCCGCTTGTGTTGTATTTTTTTTAGGTCCTTTTATTTAAGTTTATTTTAGGTATGTACAGTACATGTTTAATATTTAACATGGAAGTAACTAGACTTTTGACATTTTAAGATTATTGGACATTATTTGTTACAATTAAAGGATATTCGGAGAAGGATGTAGTATTGTTAGTTGATAATAAGAATTTATTTTATTTTATATAAGTGTTCACGATTATCTATTACCACTTTTGAAAAATTTATATTTTTATGGACATTATATTTTATTATTTATTGGAGAATTTTGCCAATCAATATTTTTGAGATTTTAAATTTTGGCCATTATCAAGAAAAGTTAAAAAAATGTTCACTTTAATATGCTTTAATTAAATTAAAAATTTTTCGATTAAAATAAATTATTTTAGAAAAACATAAAAATAATAAATTGTTTAAAAAATTCAATAACTATCTTAAATAGGGCAAAAAGTAGGTAAAAGAAAATGGAGGAGACGCTTTATAAAATTAATTCTTATAATCACCTAAAATACCAGCCGCCATAATTAATATACTTTGTTGGTGCAACTAAAAACATCAATTGATAAAAGTAAACAACTAACTAAACTAGTTGTCATAAGAAGTTTCAACACTCTCAACTGTTTTATTGAAATGCTGCAATAACTCGTTTGGTTTTCACAACTAGGATATTAGTGCTTACAGCTTATTATGGCGTGATTGTAACAACTTGGAAACTTGGATGCGGTATCGCGAGTGGTCAGTCCTCTGCATTATTAATTTTCTAATTCTGGTAACTAATTCTTAAACGTCTAATATCAAATTGTAATGACGTTACCTTTGGGGATGTCTCCGAAGGAGTATTCAAAAAATTACAACCTCAATTTAAGAGTTTTCAGACTTAGGATATAAGAGTTAGAAATCGGTTAAAGGAAACTCGATTAAGAAACAGACACCTAATCAGGTACTTCTACTAATCTTTAAAAGTCTTTAATAAATTTCTCTTAAACCACTAAAAAAAAACTAAATACAAGTTTAGGCAATTATAAAGTACAATAATAGCACATCACACAAAACCTCGGTTCCAATCAATTGATTGAGATCGAGACCTTGTGTAAATTTAGGGATCTTTGAAAAATATGGACACCTTTTTTTAATACACTTTTTTGAACTCTCCTGTATACTTAACTCGCATAGGAGATTAGGAGATATGGAAGCCTGAAGCATTATTGCAGGACCCTGCATGTATATCTAAGTGTTATCTATAGTGATTTCACCGTGGTAAAGAATACTAATTATACAATACTACCTATACATATCTAAGAGACTTAAACAGTAACAGTATTAGTTGACTCCGCAAAACCTGATTATAAGGAAAGTCCTGTAAGTTTCAGCTAGTGGTGATTTGAACCCGTCCAGGGTAAATTAGTTTATTTTCTATCTATATCCTCTACCTACTAGTTAAGCACACAACTTTTAGGTGAACGATGGAAGGAAATGAGGAACACCCTTACACCAACTTTCACAAGTGCTAAAATTAAGACTGTTTACCTTCTGATTTTGGAGACAGCTGAAAACTTTGTAAAACACTTTTTGGAAAAGGAAGACGATGTAATTGAATTTGATATGAAAGATGCCTACTCAAGGTAATGTAAGATATAATGAAAACATATGGTCACTGGGGCTAAAAAAAAGGTAAAATCGGTGTTTGGACTAATAAACAGTATTATTTCTACGACCATTAATAGCACAGGCAGCACAAAATATTCAATTTTGAACCTGTTAGGCTAGTTATGAGTTTTAACCGTTAAGATATGAGCTCATATTCTTTCGGAAGCTACAGATAAATATGTTCAGTTCTAGGTATAGGATATGATACATACACATATATATGTTTAGAATTTTATGTAGAATTGAAAAATTAAATAAAAATTAGGGGCATCCATTTGAAAAATAAAGTTACTTGTCATTGTTTTTTAGTAACCGTTATAGGTGCATAATATTACCTTGAAAAAATCGTCAACAATCATAAAAATTGATAGGTCCGAACGAATTTTTTTTTGAAGAAAGAAGGCTTTTGTGCAACCATTGCATTCCTTATATTATTATATTTTATTCTCTTTTAGTTTAAATTGAAACTAATTTTTTATTGTATTTAATGACAATGGTGTAACAGTCAGAGATCGCTTGCAGCGAAGGTTGTAATTTCTTTAAGATTGGTAGGCAAAGGCAAAATATGTATTATCAATAGTAATATGTTAAGTGCATGTAAAATTGCTGAAAATCATGCATGAAGGTTTGTTGCCCTAGAAACAGCTTGAATGCATTTTTATTGCTATTTACCAAAAAGTGCCCGACCGAAGGGAGGGCACTTTTTAAGGTAAATAACAATAAAAATGCATGAAAGCTGTTTCTTTAGGGCAACAAATCTGAGTGCTTGATTATCAAGCCATTTTACATGCACGAAATATATTTTTTAGACTATTTCCTGAATGAAAAACTCATCATTTTGATAAATTGACGCGAAATTGTCAAAGCAGAAATTTCAACTTGTTGTGACAGTGACGGTTATTCTCGTAGGTAACCAACAATGAAAAACCAGAAGAGTGCAATTTTCAGCTCAATCGCGACCGAGGGCTGATTTTCACCGAAAATCAAGTGAAAAGCGCATTGTAGTTACAGTATATGAGGGAAATAGTCAGTATAATCATTGGCAATTATTTTTAGATTCGCAAATGATGTTATAGCGACGACAGCCTTTGGTGTTCAAGTGGATTCTTTAAAAGAGCCGAAGAATAATTTCTATACAATGGGTAAACAATTGATATCGTTTAAGGGTTTATTGACAATGGTAAAACTTTTGGGGCAAACTGTCTTTCCTAAATTATTTAAGGTAGGTACATAACAATTATTTACCTAACAAGGCAGGGAAGTAATATTTTACAGGATGACTAGGGAAGCTCTATAACGAGCCATGTATAGGCAGTGGCAGATCCAGACAAAATCCTTAAAACTGACTGAAAATAAGTTAAAATTCAACGAAAAATAAGTGCGAATTTAACGTTTTCTTATTTATAAATTCCTAGGCTGGGGTAACTTATTCTGAGACCCTCCCCTCCCCCGTAGATCCGCCACTAGTGTAGAGACTGTTTTCCGGGACAGCATTGCGTTGTGATATACGCCAAAGGCCTAGAGATCAGCAAGGGTCAACTTCATTTTTAAGAATAATGTAGGACTGACTACTCGATCGCCAAAGCTTTTAGGCAAATAAGTTTAACCTCTTTTCTGATGAAGACGCTTGAAAAGATGGTCGATATGTATATGATGGAGGTTCTGCTAAAAGCGTATCCCCTACATGCCTATCGGCGTGGACGGTTTACAGAGACAGCAATGGTAGAGTGGGACCTATACTACAAGAACGTGGCTCTGGCGATCTTCTTCGATATGGAAGGAACCTTTGATAAAGCTAAGCCGTTGACCATTTGCGATTCTCTGAGAATGAGGAGAGCGCCGTGGGCGGTTATAGAATGGGTCGGATCTGAACTCAAGGAGCGACAGGTGAGCGCCACCATCGGGGACGTTCGGCTGGACATCGGAGTGAGGGACGGCTACCTATTCCCCACCTATGGTGTTTGGTTATGGACGGTCTGATGGTGAAGCTCGCTGAAGCTGGCTTCTGCACAGAGGCACTTGTCGATGTGAAGCAGACAGCCTGCAGGATTCTGGGAAATCTTAATAACAATTTTACTTGATTGGATATCAATTATATTCATGAGATTTGTTTTATTTATTTCTTCTATAGCAATTAATTACACAAGTGAAATATAAGCGGTTACAAAAATTTAAAACGTTTTATTTTATTAATAGTAATATTTGTTTTACCTTTAATTTCATTAATCGTTAGACCTAATCTAATTTTTATCTTATTATGTTGAGATGTTTAAGGGTTAGTTTCTTATGTTTTAGGAATTTATTATCAAAATGTAACATCTTTTAATGCTGGAAAATTAACTGGTTTATCTCAATTGCATGGAAAATCCTTTACATTGACGCTTAAAGTCAAATACAAAAATACAGAGGCTTGGGCATAACCGGAGCCATGAGAACCACACCCACAGTTGCATTGGATGTCCTGCTAGTAATGGCGACATACCTAAGAATGCGGGCCACTGAATGCTGGAAAGGAGTGGGCGACTTTGGTCACACTAGGATAGCTCCAAGGGTGAAAGGGGAAATCCCAATACTTTCCTTCAGAGCAATGCTGAAGGAGCACTTATACTGAACAGGAAGTTTACTTTCACGATCCCTAGTAGGGAGAGTGGGAGAAAGAATAAGTGAAGTTCCCTGAAAACGCTCTGGTATGCTACACCAATGGGTCTCGCATGGCCGAAACTTGGAAAACAGCAACATACAATAAAACCACCCACTGGGAAGATTCGCGACAGTTTCCCAAGCAGAGGTATATGCCATCCTCTCGGTGGCAAGTATGACGGAGGTCATGGATTGTCAAGAGCGGACTGTTTATATCTGCTCTGATCGCCAAGCCGCCCTCAAGGTAGTCTGCCAACCCAGGAGCAGCTCGACCCTCGTACAGGAGTGTGCAAACGAACTTGGGAGGCTTGCGGAGTGTATGGTAACCAGACGGCCGATGACCTCGCCACACTTGGAGCCGGATTTCCCTATCTAGAACCCGAACCAGCAATAGGCATATCAAAACAGCAGGTCGAGACAGCCCTGAGGGAATTGGCCGCCAATCTCTCCAAGAAGGATTGGCGGCGGACGCCAGGCTGCAGACTAAATGATAGGGCTAAGTTGGAATGGATTCTTAACAGGAGTAGACGTGCCCTGAATCCTCCGATAGGACTTCTAATAGGACATTGTAATTTAAGGAAGCACCTGGATACCATGGGTGTGGAGAGGACCTGATATGTTCGGGATGCTTGGCAGATGAGGAGACACCATTGCACTTCTTGTGCGCTTGTGAATCCTTAGGAAGACTCAGACGGCAAGTCTTTGGGACAGTGGTGATACAACAGGAGGAAGTCAGAACCCTTGCTTGGAATACCGTTATGACCTTCATGAGAAGGTCGGCTGGTTTGGCGAGGGCCAGGGTGGTTGAGTCCGTGTGCCTCCCCTGATCTACTACTAGTACAACTACTACTACTACTACTACTACCAAGAAAGATTTCCCATCCGATAAATCTCAAATGTTCGTAAGAATTCATAAACGCTTAATAGAAACGGATTTGTTTGCAAAGGCAAGAGATTTTCCAGGGAGGCCTATATGACAACAAGGACTTTGGAAGAAGCAACTGTAAGTGATATTAAACGTCATCCAGCAGAAACAAGAACTAAAAAATTTGTCAACCAACTAAATGTGAGTAATAAATTAATATGGACCATTCTTGAAGAAAGCCAGCTGTGTCCATACTATGTGCAGCGCGTGCAGGCATTATAACCTGGTGATTATCTCCCATATATAGAATTCCAGAATATATAAATTATACAACATTTGGAGCGATGAAAATCCTCATGCGATAGTTCTCAAACTCATTACCTAAACGTATTGGTGGGAGAAATCTCTAATTTTCCAATTGGTCTATTTTTTCTTCGAATGAGATTTGATTTACCCACTCTTTTAGAAGACGTCCCACTTAGGCTAAGAAACAAAATTTGGTTTATACACGATGGTGTTCCGGCATATTATAGCTTCACTGCTCGAGAATTTTTAAACCAACAACTTACCAAGCGATGGATTGGCCAAGGTGCTGACTTACTAAGTAAGTTGTGCCCAGCAAGATTCCCTGATATTACCCATTGGATTTTTTTCTGTGGGATAATTTACAAACATTAATTTAGGCAAAATCCGAAAGCTTTAACGGTATTCAAATAAAGCACAGACGGTCTACCTCCACGATATATATTTAAAAGTTATCAAAACTTCATTGTTCTCAACATGTTTCGAACATATAAATGTTCATCCTCAGGGGATACAGTGATTAACCACAGTGCTTTTGCTAATTAAAATTGATGTAAGTAAGTAGAAGCTTATGCTGAATTGTGATCAGTGGTTTAAACTTTTAAGTAGTTAACAATGTAAAGCAATACTCAATAAAGACCAATTTTAAGAGAAGATGAAAATTGTTGAAAGGTTTTTGTACTACTTTGATGTGAAATAAAAGCATATAATAATCGAGAAGTTAGAGAGGATTAATTTGTTGCGGTATAGTTGAATTAAAGAGGTGAAGAAATGGGATCAAGTCAATGTTAAGAAATTAACGTAGAAAGTGGTAAAGTTAACATTGTACAAATAGCATTATATTAGTAAGATTATTGATATAAAACCATTCATCAACGTATTCATGAGACTGGCACATTAAAATTTTTCAAGAAATGCAATAAGGAGTTTTCACAACAACCATGTGTGGGCTGAACGAAATCCACATGAGGCACTTGAAGATCGTTTCCAACATCCGTTCTCGTTAAACGCTTGGTTTGAAATTGTGGGTAACTGACCAATTGGACCGGTATTTCAACCAGGAAGACTTACTGGCGAGGTGTATCGCAACTTCTTGGAACAAGCGCTACCTCAGTTTCTGGAGGATGTACCATTGGCAACAAGAAATGCAATGTAGTTTATGCACGATGGTGCACCAGCGCATTTTAGTGTGGTTGCTCGTGAGTTTTTAACCGTAACATACCGCTGGATTGGTCGAGGTGGACCTCACTTTTGGCCTGTTCGATCCCCGGACTTAAACCCGCTGGATTATTTCCTATGGGGCCATATAAAGTCATTAGTTTATACAACTTCAGTAGCGAAAGTAGAAGATTTAAGAAATAGAATATTTGCTGGGTGTAGCTCAATAAGAAATGACCCTGTTGTTTTTGAGAGGGTTCGGCACTCAGTAAGGAGAAGATTGGATTCTTGAATCCTAGCTGGAGATAGGCATTTTCAACAGTTCTTGTAGATTAAGAAATTTTACATATAATTTTTGGTAATAAAATGTTGTTGTTGTCGAAAATTTTTCTTGCTCTGTATCTTCGAGAAAAAGCGGCTTTTCAAAAATCACCAAAGGACAAAAATTTAGAATAGTCCAGGGAATAACCTCTTCAATTTTTGCCGTATGTTTAATAAACACTCTGTAGATTTAATTTATAAATTTTTCATTTTGTCTTTATTAGAAACTATTAATACCAATATATTTTTTTAATATACAGGCTGTCCTAATATAAAATTTTGTCCTATGTACACTTGCTATCGAGCTGAAGTCCTCCAAATTGAGGATCCAAGAGCTGGGCTTTGCTAAATATTTTTGACACCTTTTTGGATAAAAGTTTGAAGATTAGACATTTTGGTATACTTTTTTTATGTCAAGATAGAGATAGTTGATATTCTTTAAGAAAAAAACTTACTCTCAAGCAGACCCGAACTAAAGTGTCCTTTTCAAGATAAATTAGTTCAGGTTAGTTAAAAATTACCTTGCATTCGAAAACACACTATTTTATGTTATTAAGTAAAATCAGCAAATTTTACTATTTATCTCAATTTAATTTATTTTAGTTATTCATTTTCTTCTACCTAATTATTTGTTTGTATTATTTTGAGCCATTGTATTGTAGCAAACAGAAAATTATGAAGTTCCAAAATTTGCAAAACTTTTAGGTGTTTGTCATAAACTAAAATAAGTAAATACTGCTATTTTATGGTTTTCTGTATTCTGACAGTTTCTTTCTCGATTTCATTATGCCACGTTTCAGTTTTTCGGTGTATGTAGATATGCATTTAATATACGGGTTAGCCTTGGGTAACACTGTAGAAGTCGTACGGCTCAACGGTTTCCCAACCGAGAACTACCTCATCGTAGAACTTTTGAACATGTTGACCGTAATTTACGTAAAACAGGTATGCTTGCTTTATGTAACCTGCTAAGCTTGCAAGTTTTAAACACAAATTAATGAACATTTTAGGCAGCATGGTACCAAAGCCTAGTGGGGTAGGTCGTCCAAGATCTGCTTGTTGTCTGAAAATTGAAGAAAATTTGTTGGATTTGGTATCAGATGACCCAACAAACAGTAATATAAATTTGCCAGTATCACTTAATTCAGCAAATGTAATACCTCGGAAGAAATTACTCCATCCCTATCATTTGCAAAAAGTTCATGCTATGTGACCTAATGATTATCCTGCCCTACTAGAATGCTCTAATTGGTTTATGCAGAAGCAATGTCAAAATAATACGTTTGCAAACAAATTACTTTTAGTGATGAGTCTGGTTATTCTAGGAATGGTGGTATCAATTCCCATGATCTCCACTACTCGGCCGAGGAGATGTTATGATCCAAAACAAAAGTCTACATCAATTTTTGTTGAATGTCTGGATGGGTATTATTGAAAACCGCTTACTCGGTCCAATGCTATTGATCGAAATTTAAATGGAGTTCAATATTTGGATTTTCTTCGAGATCACTTAAATAATTTGTTAGAAAAAGTTCCTTTAGAAGTGCAAATCGATATGTGGTTTATGATTGACGGTACTCCACTACATTTTAGCTGCGTAGGAAGAAGCTACTTAGATAATCGGTTTCCCATTCAGAGGATAGGTCGGGGTGGTCCGCATTTTTGACCACTCCGCTCCTCAGACCTATTTAAAGTTCAGTGAGCTTGCCTTACTAATTTAAGAAAGTGTGAAGCTACACAAGGTGCTCATATTGAACACATTCCATACATAGCAAATATTTCGTTTTGTTTTTAAACCTTTATTACTTGCCTATTAAGATTAGTTATTTAGTTTCGATATTGAATTAATTAAATTAAAAAAATTAGTTCTAATAGGTTGTTTCTCTTCTATAATCACACATGTATGTTTATTATTAATTTCTTTAATATATCGCACAATTCAATAAAATAATAATAAGGAAAAATATGAAGAACCCATTATTGTCTATGCTGTTCAAATTTTGGATGCAAGGTAGTTTTTAAACTAATGTATCGCGAGAACGGCGCACTAAATCGTGTCTGACTAAGAATAAGTTATTTTACTGAAGAATGTCAAATATTTCCCATTGGGCATAAAAAAGTTTAAAAGTCAACGTAAAAAAATTAGATGCCTTTTTACCCCACTGTCCGCTATTTTTTCTAAATTTTGACATTTTTATAACCACAGTTCTATTCAGCATGCAACGTTTATAATACTGTCTAAATTTCAAATTTTTATCTATAAAGGTTTTGAAAATATTTAGCAAAAACCATCTTCTGGGTCCCCCATTTGGGAAGCTATAGCTCGGTAGCAAGTGGATATAGGATGATAGAGAATTTTAACCTTATTTTTAACCGGTCTACTCAATGCCAAATTATTGACCATACCTTTTAGGACATCCTGTATTTTGATTATACTTTGGAGACATATTTATTGTAAATCGTTTTTGGTGGTGAGATAGAACAGTTGTGCTGAACCATTTTATAAAAATATTTTTTGAATTATTGAATTAATAAAAAAAACCTGTATTACTATTATTATTATTATTAATACATAAAATCTATTTTAGGGCTTAGGAATGACGTTTTTTGATAAAGTTGCTGCAAAGTACTTTTATGGTTTAATTGATGATAATATAAGAATACGAGAAGAACAGAAAATTTTTCGACAGGATCTGATCCAGATTATGTTGGAAGCCAGAAAAGAGGACAACACTCAAATTAGCGAACCTATAACAGGTATAGTAACTGTCATGATTATGATGAAAATCTGAAATTCCGTAGTATGATGGTATACATACTCCCTTACACCAAGGCTACAGCTAGCAACTATTAAAATGGTAGCGGATCGCGCAAGTGCGTTGGTTGTAATTTCGTAATATGCAATAAACCATTTTTTTTTAGAAAATTTAACTGTCTTTATGCTAGTTTTTAATGCAATAAATTAGTATATCTTTATCCGTTGTCGGCCTAATTCCGAGAATAATAAAATAAATAAGGTAAAAGGCCTTTGTCGGCTGACAAAATAGTCGCACATTTTTTCACTGGTATGCTACGAGTACATAATGCTGATGGTTGTTACATTGGTGTAAGGCCGGATTAAAAATACTTTGTGTAGCTAAGATTACTCCAAATAATTAATTAATTTAATTATAATCTGTACACGCTTTTGAAGGAAAGTCTAAAGCAGCCATCAAGATTTCCAACTCCGAAATTACTTCTCAAGCAATGATATTCTTTTTTGCTGGTTTTGACACAGTTTCAACTACAATGACCTTTGCATCTTACGAATTGGCATTAAACAAAGAGGTTCAAGATCGACTCAGGAAAGAAATAAATGAAACACAAAAAGATGGTAAAATAACATACGATCAGTTGATGAAAATGAAATATATGGATATGGTTGTTTCGGGTAAATATAAATTAAATCCATAATTTATGATACTAAAAAAAATTTTAATTATCTTCCAGATTTTATTAAGAAAATGTAAAATTTTAAAACGTTTAAAAAAATGTTAAAAATTTATGATTGGAAATAGCTTATTATACTCTAGAGATGAATATTTTGGTGATACTCTGTCATAATTATTTGCATTATTTTTTTATTCCGATATTTTAACTTTTACTATATTGGGGAAAGGAAAGAAATTAAAAAAGTCTTTCTCCACTAATTTAATAAGAGCAATCAGAGGCTTTGTTAAAAAAAGTAAAATAAAAATCTTTGATTTATATACCCTTAAAGATGAACAGGGAGACAAACACAACTAAAAGAGAACTGACAACGTGTTCTCGTACTGTATCGATTGTCAATCAAAGATTTTTATTTTATTTTTTTTAACAAATGTTAATGTTTATTCTTTGTTTAAACGTCTATTAACTGCCCTAAACAATGGGATTAATATAATTACGGTAAACTGGACCTTAGGTCTCCAGTACCCCGAACACAAAAATTTTCCAACAACATGTGCTAAAAATTTTACAAAATGGAATTTTTACTTAATTGATAACAGATGCTTTCTTTCTTTCTCCCTTTCTTTTATAACAAATTCATAATATGAATTAGAACTTCGAAAGTCTTCTTTATGTATCCTTACTTGAACCTGAATAAGAAGAACATGTATTTCTTTACGACCTTCTAAATTTCACAATTATCTTTTAATTTGTTACCTCTATTAACAAAATTTATTGTCAGTATGTTGATTGAATTCACTACGTGACACATTTTCAAAAAATTTTTTAAAGCTATATCAACGTCACCTTCCACCTACAATTTTCTCTATACTGCTAATATTAACTGCAGCACTATTTTTTGTCTCCTGAAGATGAAGGTTACTACCTTCGAAACATGTAGATGCGCTTTCATAAAACTGAGCCTCTGATTGCTCTTATTAAATTAGTGTAAATTAGACTTTCTTTCCTTTCCCTATATTTCAACTCCACTTTGAGTATGAACTATTTCTTCAAATTTTTACTATATTATTATGTTTTATTGTTAATTTAATTTAAAAAAAGGCTTTGTCGATAAAAAATATTACTTTATGACAAAAAAGCATATTTTGATTTGATTTGATTTATATTAATAGAGTGCGCAGTGCGCGTCTTTACAATTTCCCTGTCGTAAAACTTTAATCTTTAATTTTCATTACACTATTGGAAATTTGTTACTGTCAAAACTTCAAACTGCAGTTTTTTTTTTTTTTAATTTAAATGCTCCTTTTACAAGAGTTATAAATATATGAGTGCACTTTCCGCAAGTTCGTAGAAAATGTATATTTTTCTACATTCATGTACCTACCTAAAAAAAATAATCATGCGATTGGTTTAAAGTTTCTGGAATAGTTGTTCAGAATTTAGTAATAATATATCTTCATCAGGGGTTACACTATATTATACTCTGACTGCCATCTTATTTTCAAAAACTGTTAAGAAAATGTTTCGAATAAGATATTAATCAGCATTGCCATTGCATTAAAAAAACAATATTATGGCGTCTCGTCTACATGTTGGACAACCTCTTGCGACTTTTTATGTTTTGTTACCCCAAAACACCAAATTCCACCATAATTTACTTAAAAATACAATTAGAGCAACACTGTACAAAACTTGCGTTTATTTTGAGATACATTGTTAAAATATGGATTTATCAATAGTTCTTGGTTAATTTTGACAGTTACAGAAAAACAAAGGAATTAGTCTAGAGAATTAACTCTTGGAAAAACGGAAGAATCCCAGAAAGTGCTTAGTTTAAAATAACTTGAACATTGCATATTTTTTCATGCTATTGTAACAAGCCTATTGTTAACCAATATCAATATTTCATTAAATTACATTAAATAGCTAAAAAAGATTTAACTTTTTTATTTTTATTTCCAGAAACTCTCAGAAAACGTCCTCCATTCATTTATACGGATCGAATTTGCACTAAACCGTATACAATTGAACCTGTCAGTAAAGACGAAAAACCAGTACATCTTTCAGTTAATCAAGAACTATGGATACCAGTTTATGGAATTCAAAGGGATCCTAAATATTTTCCGGATCCAGATACATTTGATCCGGAAAGATTTTCTGATGAAAATAAAAACAACATTATCCCGTCTACATATCTGCCGTTTGGTACAGGTCCGAGAGCTTGTATCGGAAATAGATTTGCTCTTGTAGAAATCAAAGCTTTGCTGTTTAACCTATTATTGCATTTTGAGTTAGTGCCAACAAAGAAGACTGCGATACCGTTAATATTGTCTAAGGATTTTACTTTGATTCCTGAACAAGGAATCTGGTTAGGTCTTAAACGTATAAAGTCTTCATAGCAATAAATTTGGTTACACACACAGTATTTAATTCGTTTCCCTTTTTGATTTTCTCAAAAAAAATTCCACTTCATAGGGCTGTGAGATTTTCGTGCTAAATTTTCAATTCTATTGATTGGGATACTACAATAAAATTCTAATTTTAAACGAATAAATTTTAGATCAATAACTATCTTAAAATATCTACGGATATAAATGGTGCCCCAAAATGAACGCACATCTTTATTTGTTAACAAAATATATTTATTTCTTGAAATATGTCAAAACTTTACTGGGATTAGAAAGATGATTAAGTGTGAAATACAATATTCGACAAATGTCCACCGCGGCTTTGCTGGGAGGCCCTTGCCCTTTTGACGAAATTATTGATAACATTTTCACATATTTGTGGACGAATTTCATCAATGACGCGTAGAATTTCGTTCTTTAAGTCAGGAATTGCTGCTGGTTTATTGGCATAAACACGAGATTTAAGAAAACCCCAGAGAAAGAAGTCGCACGGTGTTATATCGCAGGATCGTGGTGGCCACTTCTGATCACCATTGCGAGATATGATACGACCAGGAAATTTCAGTCGTAATGAGTTCATTGCTTCACGCGCAGTGTGACAGGTCGCTCTGTCCTGTTGAAACCATAAGTTTTCCACGTTAATTTGGTCTAATTAAGTCCACAGAAACTCTTCTAACATTGCACGATAACGTTCGCCATTCACTGTTAGTGCAGTTCCAGCCTCGTCTTCAAAGAAGTATGGCCCAATTATTCAGCCGAACCGAAAACGGTAACTTGTAGAGGATGCATTGGTATTCTCTTCCCCCCAAGTCCGACAATTCTGCTTATTGACGTATCCATTTAATTGAAAATGTGCCCCATCACTAAACAGGATTTTCTTCAAAAATCTCCGTCATTTGCCTCATTTTCCAGAATCCAATTAACAGATTCACGGCGCAACCCATGATCTGGTGGCTACAATTCTTGGGTCAATTGGATTTTATAGGCATGCGAATGCAAATCTTTTGTAAGAATTGGCTGCATACTGCTTTTGGTAATGTTCACTTGCTGTGACCGACGGCGAATCGACGTGCCTCATTCTCACCAACACTTTTCGACACTGCTGCAATATTTTCAATAGATCGAGCAGTACGCGGCCGCCCTGTTGATTTTATGTTTCCAACTGAACCGCTTTGCTCAAATTTCTTGATCAATCTTTGCACTGTCGTATGTTTTGCTGCATTATTTCTTCCAAAAACGGCTCGCACTCTACGAACTTTTTGCGCATAACATTCTCCACATTTATAATACGTTTTCACGATAACAACGCACTGTTCTACCGTGTTGCGTTCCATGGCTATTAATTGCAATAAATTACATGGCAGCTATCAAATTTTCAGAAGCCTACTATGACAACAACGAAAATGCCACGATATTTAAAAAGTGCGTACATTTTGGGACACCCTTTATATTTTTGATAAAAAGTATCTTTTAGTAGGTAGACGATGATGATGTCAAGATAAAGGTCAACTTTCCTACTTCTGACTTTAACCTACTCGTTCTCTGCCAGGGCCATTTCGCCATTTCCGATGAGATCTTAAAACGTGGACTCTACGAATTACGAGTCGCGAGAAGGCTTCGGGTCAATGGAGAACTGGTGCCAGGAGGTGAACTAACCTGGGACTTATATTTGACCAAAGGCTGAATTGGATGCTTAATTAAATTTAAGCTGGATTTATAAACTCGAAGCCGGCGTCGGCGCTCGCGCTGGCGTGGGCGCTAGGAGTTAAACAAGTGAATCGTAATAGAGTGGTTTATAAACTTCGTCGGCGCTCGCGCTGGCGCCGGCTGGCGTTTAACATAAACCATCTTTATCTTTCCAGCGCCGGCGTTCACAGAAAATCCGTAGTGCTGCGTCATAACCAATGGGATTTTAGCATTTCTGTCAAGTCATCGTTGGCATCTGCTGTCAACGGCCAATCGTAATTTTAATTTTACTACCCCTAAGACACCAAGTAACTTCTTCTGCCTTGCTAAATCCATTTATTTAACTCTTTCTTTTTGTTCTAATAACTGGCTAGAGAAAACACCACCAAGAGTACAAACTAAAAATGTCAGAACTGTCAGATTATGTTTTTGTTTGTCTACACTGCGAACGCGAACGCCAAGTTTATAAATGCCCACTATGTATATCTAAGACGAGCGCTTGCGCCGACGCCAGCGCCGACGCCGGCGAGAGTTTATAAATCCAACTTAAACAGAGTAAAGCTTGCATTGCGTCAATTAGGCTTTATCTACCCCCTGCTTCACAGATGGAGTAGACTTGTCAAATATGTCAATCTCTACAAAGTGTTGGTTAGGCCGGTTCTCACCTTCGTCATAAGCAGAACGGAGCTTAATAAATGTCAGCTGATTGGAATCAGGGCATTAAAAACTATCGTTGACGCACCTAGATACACACTGAACAGAGTACTTGACCGTGACTTTGAAATGCAGACGATAAGCGAGTTTTATTCGAAAATTATTAAAGACTATTACCGACACACATGCGAGATCTAAACAAAACACGCCATTCAAACTACCAAAAGGCTGGTTGGTCCAAATTCATATTATAGTACTATATGATATACAGGGTGTCTCTAAAAGGTCGGTAGAAATTCTGAGCACATATTCCTGATGCCAAAATAAGGCGATTTAAAACAACTTATCTTTGTCCGAAACTGCTCCGTTTCCGAGATACAGGGTGGTAAATATAAAAAATAAAAATCGAATTTTTTAAAATTAATGAACATTTTTTAACGTATTACTTTAAAACTTGGTACCCGGGGGTTTTTTGGAATGCGAAATCCAAATACGGACACCTTTTCACTGTGGCAATTAGAGGGCGCTTCACAATGCACTTCTTATGGTTTAGAATGGCCATAACTTTTTTATCAGTGTAGTTTTTCCTTTTTTTTGTAAAGGAACTAATTTTGTGAACATTTTAAACAAAAAAAGTATTCCTGTAAAAATCCGCTAAAATAAGCCGTTTTTAAGATATTTCGGTTTTTAGTGTTCGATGCCGCACCGGAATATTTAAATTATTTTGAATAGAAAATGTTTGCTGTTATCTTTGAGGATGAAATGTGGTCAGTGAATTAGCAGTGGAAAATTAATTTTTTTTTTAGATGTTTTTTTGGAGTGTCACATTCCAAAATCCTCGGATTTTTTACCTGTTTGATGAACACTTTAAAATTTTTTTTGCAACAGGCTATTTAAATGTAAAAATTTTTCGTATTTTAAAAATTTTCGCTATCAGTCTATCGTCGCCGGGCGTGTAATACCTATGATGTGACAAAATCAAAATTTTACTGGAATCGAGAAAAACTGAATACTTTAAAAAACTGACTAGTGTTAGCTTTATTTCTGTATTGACGATGATCTTAATATCAAATAAACTTAGTAAGGTATATTTTACAAGAATATATATGGATTTGTTGAAAATATGTAATAAAAGGTCACATTAGAGGTATTTTACATGCTGTCCAAAAACACATTGGTGATATTATACACATCTACATTCAATGTCGTACACGTATTTTTTTTGGTATCTGTGTAAATAATATAATTAAACACGTAGGTTAATTAAAAATTTATTGATATAAAAATACAAATTTTAAATTTAGAAATAAAAATTATTTAAATATTCAAGATTAATTTTTTTTGTTCTTTTTATTAGTGTGCGACAGTGCATCATAAAATGGATGATGGTCCTTTTCAATGACTTGTTTTAGATCCTGTAGATGTTTGAATTTTTCGTCGGAGATAGGTATTGGATTCTTGTAAAGGGGAACATTGTATGATATAAGTGCTTGAATTGATCTATGGTGGGGTAATTCATGCCAATTCTCAGAATAGTCTAGAGTATAAAAAACTTTACCATCAGGCAAATATTTTATTTGCCTAATATCCACAACTGTTGGATCTTTCGCTCGTTTTCCTGGTCTTATTGATTGAAAGTTAGAAGGTTGCTCAAATTTCTTAAAAAACGTGTAGTCTAAAACTTTTATAGCATACGGTAGATTTGGTCGAGCCATTCGCATTCTTGCTATGTAATCCGATGGTGAATTGATTGGTGGATAAAAATAGTGTTCGAGTGCAGAATGGACAGAGTCAGCCTCCATCATGGTATGGCCCTTTTCCAAAAATAATTGTTGAATTGTGACCTGCTTCTCGAACGCAAAATCATTTAAAGCACTTGCCAACGTCTTGTTCCGGTTTTGATAGTTGCATCCATCAGAAATCAAAACAAACGATTGAAAGTCATCCAAAGTAGAAGATAAATAGTGAATTAAACAAGACGTAAATTCATTTGACGTAACTCCGCCATTGGCTTCGTGCCACACATATAGCGCAACTTTTTTGTTATTTAATGCGTATATGGTAAAATTATGCATTTGAAGTTTAAGCTTGTAGTAACTTTGTGATGCCAACAACTTAGGACATGTTAAAACACTTTGTAGATCCATTGTGATAACTAACTTATTCTGCTCGCTGGCAGTAGCTTTCATATTTGCCTTTGCAATTCTTCCAGCTTGTTCCTTTTCACGATGAGCGCTGTATACCTCTTCAGATACGGTTCCGCATTTAAAACCGACGCAGGTATCGCACTGATCTTTGCGAGGTTTGTGGATAGAAATTTTTTTTTCCCTTAAAATTTCTCTAAAAGCTTTAATGTGCGTTGCCGTTTTTTCATTTTCTAAACACCACATTTTAAATATTTTGTACATATTTTGTTTAGATATAAAAGCATTATCGACGTATTTTCTAGCGGAAGATGATCTGCAGTAATGAGAGGGTACCTTCGGTATGAAATCAAGCCATTCAACGACTGTATCATGTAAATTCTTCTTTAAAAGTATTTGGCGAGTTTGTTTTTTATGCTTCCTTAGTGGACTATGAGAAGACACAGCATTTTCTGTTGATGACTCTGAAACAGACTTTTCTTCTTTTATCCATCGCTTCAAACAATCTTCTCCCAAATTTAAAGAACCCATGAACATCTTGTGACAAACTTTAAGCTTTTGGCCATTGCAGGTGGTAAGGAAGTAATCATGTCCTTCACTTTTTTTAAAAGTTTTAGTGCTATCTTTGGTTTCTTTTCTACGTCGACGTATTGGTCGAGTAATGACAAGATTACGGACGAACAACTTTTTTTCATTCCAAGTTTCCAATTTCCAGAATCTCTTAAATAGTTCCATTCTATCTTTATCGGTAAGTGAAGCACACATAAATGATTTATTGGTAATTTTTTTTAATACTTTATGGCTGCATCGATCTTTTATATTTTTTGCTTCCCGCGGAATCCGTGTTAACTGCTTGTCTTTGCTTCTTTTGTAGCCTTCGTAAGTTTTACCTTTAAGTCTGCAAATTTTTGATAATTCTCTGCTTGTTCGACCAGATAATTTATTTTTTTCTTCTGAAGCACAACTTTCCAAGGTAAAGTCAGGATCATTTTCAACATTATTTAATTCTTCTGGCTCTTCGTCAATGTTAATATCCATATTATGAACATTTTCTTGTTCGAGATAAAAATTGGAGAGTTTTTCTGGATCATTTACATTTTCTAACACTACTTTGGTACTTTCGTTAATATCTGTTTGCATTGATTGTCCTAACAAAGTGACATTATTGTCATCTTCCCTAAATATTGTAATTTCATCTTCCATTTCTCTAATAGCTTGGTCGCTGACCGACTGATTAAATTCGTCTATTTCAGTAATCTCGATAGTCTCTAACATTAATTCTTTTTCTTCTGGTATTTCCAACAGGTCTGCATTGCTTTCATTTAACAGCTGATTTATCATCTTTACGGTTCCGTCATTCGAAACTTCATAAATTGGTATACTGGACTGGAACGACTTATTTATTTTAACTTCTTGTCTAGTTTCCAAAGTTGATAAATTTGACTCTAAAGTTTCATTAATTATAAGTTCCCGGGCATTCGGCAGCAACGCCATAATTTTTTTGGTCCTTGAGCTCATTTCACCTGTAAAAAACGATTATGTTGTAGTTTTTAACTGAAATAACAAGATTTATTTATGTTTGGAATCCTAATGCTATCACTTCAGAATGAAATACAACAAAGTAATATCATATTAGGGAAACGGCCTACCGCACAGTAAAGAGCCGGTTCTCGTCGATCACCGAAGTTAGTAGTTAGGGCGCGGTTAGTACTTAGGTGGGTGACCGCTTGGGAAATACCGCGTGCTGTTAGGGAAGAATTAATCGACATCAAAACCATCCTATTCACGCCGGATGAGATCGGATATATTGTAGGATGTTGGTTCCGTTCCACACTCCCCAGTCGGTAGACCGCACGGAGTGTGGTCGATGACCGGTTTAAGATGGCCTCAGATACGCCGACGACCCGTAAAAATATAATAAAAAAATATATTATTTTCTTTCTGATAATTTTTACTTTTTTTGCCACTTATATCTGAAAAATAATTATGTGTAAAATTATAATGCGCTTATTAAAAAATGTAGATAATTTTAAATAAAATCCTAAAGTATTTTAAAATAATATAGAGTGTACCATTTAAAAAAAAATACTCATTAGTTTTCCACGTCTTTTTGGTATACTCTGTTAATTAAAAAATTTATTTTTGCTATGCACTTTGATAAACCCTACAACTTTGGTATAATATAACTTTTTTATGTATTCCTTATACCCACTAAGGATGCTATTGAATACAAAAACATTATTGACGCACCCTGTATAAGTCACTGAATTTCTAAAGGTGTTTTATTCATAAAAATAAGATTATGATTTCAGTAGCTGCTTTGTGCCTATAAAGAGATACAAGCTAGCATTTTCCAAACATATTCGCCACTACCACACTTTCCGTGCTTTGTAATAATATTATAATAATGAAATACATACCTTAATGGCTAAAGTTCACTGTATCACTACTATTTATGTACTATTTTATTATAATTTCATTGATTGCACCTTCTTTGCCTACAACCTAAGAGTATCCCAGCAAAAAATAGTAAAGATTCATACCTACAAGATTTTAAGGTTATGAAAATATGGAATGCACAATTAATCTAATGTGCTCGAAGATAATAGCGAATAGCTCTAATGTACCGCACTGATGCACATCACAGTGCTACATTAGAGATGTTTTGCACTCGGTCGATATCATCGATGTGACGTAGGAGTACATAAGAGTTATTACCGTCCCAGTTTATTAAGACGTGTCGCATTGGAGGTTACAAAAATCGATTTTGATTAAAAGTATGAATTATTACACATTGGAGGTATTGTAGGATAGTGCGAAAAGCTCCAATGAATATATTTATGCCAAAATCTTGATTTAAGCATGATGGTCACATTGGAGGTATTACACGCCCGGCGACGCTATGTTGTTTACAGTAAGTGTTTCAGTAAGAATTTGCCAATGCGAGAATAAATAAGGTGTTTGAAACGTGTTAAATTTTAAATTGACTCTAAAGATGGCTGAAGGATACAGTTCTGCAGAAATGACGGATATGCTATTGGTTTTTAGGTATTGTGAAGGAAATAGCCGCGAAAGTGTTAGGGTATACAGGGGAAAATATCCAAATCGGCGCATACCAAACCACTAAACATTTGCTGCTATTGAGAGACGCCTTTGCGAAACCGGTAGCTTCACTCTTTTAACTGCCAATTATTGACGGCAACGTGCAATAAGGACTCCTTAGGTTGAGGAACAAATTTTGAAATGAATTGCTGAAGATTAAGCATCAGAAGCTTAGGTTTAGAGGTAGGAGTATCCAAGGATGCAGTTCATAAAACACTAAAAGAACAGCAGCTTCATCCGTACCACATCCAAAAGGTACAAGACCTTTTGGCTTCGGATCTCGATCAACAATTGGACTTCTGTCGATTCATTACCGAACAAAGACAACAGGATGTGAATTTTGCTAAGCACATTTAATTTACTGACGAAGCATGTTTTACAAGAAGTGGTGTAACCAACTTACATAACGAACATGTTTATGCTGATGAAAACCCGCATGCCACGAAAGTAACTCATTATCAACATGAGTTTAAAATTAATGTGTGGGTAGGGATCATTGGCAATTTCATTATTGGTCCTATCATTTTACCGCCACGACTAATTGGTGTGGATTATTTAGAACATTTACAAAATACGCTGCTAGATTTATTCAAAGATTGGCCATTACAACTTCGACGAGATAATATGTGGTTTATGCATGACGGTGCTCCACCACATTTTAGTTTAAATGTTCGCAATTATTTGCATCGACAGTATCCAAACAGATGGATCGGTAGAGGAAATGACGCTCCCGTAAAGTGGCCGCCACGCTCACCGGATATGACTCCGTTGCATTATTTTTTATGGGGGGTCTTTAAAAACGATGGTATACTCCAGACCGATTAATAATGAAGAGGAATTGTGGGGATGAATTCAAAATGCAGTCAACATATTAAAGAACGATGCGGAATTGATGCAAAGAGTAAATTTAAACTTTTTACGTCATGTTAATCTTTGTACTTATGTTAACGGAGGTCATTTTGAACAATTACTAAAAGTCTAAGCTAATTAGATTTACTTTTAAAATAAAATTGTTCCTTATTTAATTAAAAACTGGCGATTTGGTGTTACCAGAGCCACAAACGTACATACATATATTTAATTTTAAAAAAATCCATACTCAAATTCTTCCTGCAAAAGTTGCTGTAACTAACCCAAGTGAAACATTTTTTCCTGCCGAAAATTTACTGATAGCGGAATGTTTTATTCAAAATAATTTAAATATTGCGGTGCGGCATCGAACAATAAAAACCGAAATATCTCAAAAACGGCTTACTTTAGCGGATTTAAACAAGAGTACCTTTTTTGTCTTAAAATGTTCAAAAAATTAGTTCCTTAACAAAAAAAGGCAAAAACTACACTGATCAAGAAGTTATGGCTATTCCAAACCATAAGATGTGCATTGTGAAGCGCCCTCTAATGGCCACAGGGAAAGGGTGTCTGTAATCGGGTTTCGCATCCCAAAAAACCCCTGGGTACCAAGTTTTAAAGTAATGCGTTAAAAACTTTCATTAATTTTAAAAAATTCGATTTTTATTTAATATATTAAATATGTGCTCAGATTTTGTACAGACCTTTTAGAGACACCCTGTATAATAGAAAAATTCGCCAAAACTTTGCAGACAAAAGCTATTAAACCAAAACGTACGAACCAAAATTAATTAATGCACGAGCCGATATCATAATGTCTACAAACGACAATACTTATACAGTACACAATGAATAACAGATATCAAGGAATAAAATTCTGACGTAAAAATACATCAAAGAACCTAAGGGTAACTAGAGACCCGACCTGCAAAATTTCAACTCTACCATCAATGCGAAGAAGTTTAATATCTCCGTTGTTGCTAGAAATATCGAAAATAATTAAATATAAAGGTTCTAGGATAAGCAGAGGTGCACATTTTCAAAATATTTTTGGATATACAGTACGCCGCGGGGCATCATAAAAGTAATTTTTTTTATACCGTACCTACCATACATTTTTTTTATCTCATCAAATTCGGCATAAAATTTTTCATATCATATACTCTTTTTTTTGGCAATTCATACGACGCCGACGTTGCGAAAATATTCAATATTTCCTTAAATTTTCTCGGAAAACATCATATCGAAAAACTAGTTGTAAAATATTACCAATGAAAACTAAAAAATGAAATTTTATGTGTTCATAAACCTCATAGCTATCCGGAAAAACGTATTAAAATATATCAAATATCTCATAAAGGTGCTTTTTAAATCGGTAGAAATGTAGCAATCGTTAAATAAATATTACTCGATTTTTTCAAATGGACCCCCTGTATAATATTATGCCACTATACAGACAATTTCAACCTCTTTAAATGTGCCATTATAATAACTGCTCTAAAACGCAACGTTCTTTTAACGTTTTGTTTCGGAAATGTAAAAATATCGGCACTTTCAATAAGTTGGCCATGAGTTAAACAAAATCAACAATTCGTACTGTCATAATAAACTTAGATTTTTGACATATTTTGTCTAATAATTTATGGAGTTTAAAATAATAGTTATTTATGTATCTAGGGAATTATAATGGTCTTAATTACCGAGGGCAAAGTTTACGTCCCGAGGGCCTTTGGCCCGAGGGACAGCAATTGCCCGAGGTAATTGAGACCCTTATAATTCCAGTGATACATAGATAATTTTATTTCTGACCGATTTTAGTAACATTTTGTTCATTTTTAAAGTGGAATAAATGTTTCAATAGATGACAATCAAATTGACATTAGATGTCAATCGTTTGATTTTATGTCAAATTTTTCTTAATATCCCAAGGGAGTTATGACCCTTATAATTCCCGCGTAACTAAGACGTTATAAGCTAATAATATACCGGTCAGAAATAAAATCATTATTGTAGATCAAAAATTGTTTTTTGTTGAAACGCTATGAATTATTGTACAGACGAATTAGTTGATTTGGTTTTCATACTAGGCACAAGTGATAGAAACTGTCTGCTTGCTAAAAGGCTTTATCGGGAAACTTATCCTGTTCTCAAGATACTTCTAATCAGATCTTCTAACCTCTAAATTTTCACATGTGTTTTGTTTTGCTCTGACCGGTTTTCTTGTTTTTAGTGGCCATAGGGCTATTTCTCAGGATAATTATCGTGAATCTAGTGGAATACCTTGTGCCGCGTATACTGGTTGGATTTGTTTTGAGGTATTCCTTGCCCGAGGCTTATTTCGTTGATTCAAAAATTTTTGAGGTTACATTTGTAAGATGAAACCTTGCCACAAGTGTTCAAAGCCGATCGGCGATGATCAGGCTGAGAAGGCTCCACGATGCGACTGCTGCCGTGTGTTTTTCCACTTGGAGGAAAAATGCTCAGGTCTCTGTGCTAGTGAACAAAGGGCCATAGTAGTTCAGAAACGAATTATTTTGTTTTTCTGTGAGGACTGTGTCCTCTCTTTCAAGAAAATACCCCTATTAACAAATAAGTTCATGCAATTTGAAGAGGAAATTAAATCATTGAAGGAAGAGCTTAACACTATTAAGCACCAGAATTTGCAACCGAACATCGGTGGCCTATCTAGCCTGGAGTCAGTGATTGGCGAAGTCCAGGACCGGGCTGCTAGGGCCAATAACTTGGTGGTTTATGGTGTTCCTGAGTCGAGGAGTAACAATCTACAGCAGAAGATAGATGACGATAAAGCAGCGCTTGCACCACTTTTCAACGATGTTGGGCTTGACCAGAGTGACGTTATTAAGGTTTTGAGAGTGGGACAGGTTTCTGTAGGGAAAAATAGACCGATAAAACTGGTAACGAGAGACGCTGGTTTGGTCAAAAATGCAATAATGAGACGTAATAGAATTAAAAATGGAGTCATTAAGATAAGCTACGATAAAACTAAGCTTCAGCAGGATCAATTCAAGGCAACTTTAACTGAACTTCGCACTCGTGAACAAAAGGGCGAATCGGACTTGTTTATCAAGTTTATTAATGGTATCCCAACCATTGGCAAAAAACCTCCTTCAAAAAACTAAGTTTAGTAAGTTCAATATCACTCTATTATTAAAATCTGGGTGGGGTGCGTACTAGGCTTCGCCAGTTGTGTAGTGCAATTTCTCAATGTGATTATGATGTTATCGTTCTGGTTGAATCTTGGTTGAATGACGACTACTCTAATAACGAACTCTCAAATCTGAATTACCATATCTTCAGACAAGACCGTAATTTGGGAACTAGTAGTAAGCGGCGTGGAGGTGGAGTTTTGATATTGATACGTGACCATTTTAGAGCTAAACTTATCAAGACAGAAATTTTAAATGTGGAGCATCTTTTTGTTCAGGTTGATTTTGGATCTGGACCGGCCATACTAGGTGGTGTATATATTCCGCCTAATTCTACAGAATACATCTACCTTGCCCACTGCTCAGCTGTCGAAACTATCATGAGTGGCAATCCAGATTTGCCTATGTTTTTGTTTGGCGATTATAATCTACCTCTGGCTACTTGGGCCTACTCGCCTGATGAAGGTCTTCTAGCTGAGTGTCCACAGTATTATCCAGCAAAACGTGTTTGCGAGTATTTTTCTTACTTAAACTTGACACAATCCAATGTGATACCTAATCAGCATGGAGTATTTTTGGATCTCATTTTTAGTAGTATTGGTGACTATCATAAACTGTCCGTTCAACCAGCAGTTGATACTCTACTCCCTATTAATTATCATCATGTGTCTGTTATTTGTGATTTTACTCAGCGGGATAATGTTCATCCTGCAAACTATAAAACCACCTATTTAGATTTTAAGAGTGCAAATTTTGAAGCCTTGAACGATTATTTATGTTCAATCAGCTGGGACACTCTCTTTGACAAAACAAACATTAATATCTCAGTCAATAACTTCTATGGTGTGCTGTCTAATGCAATATCATATTATGTACCTAAGAAAACTTATACACCATCTAGGTTTCCTCGTTGGTTCACTCCGGAACTAAAGCATCTCGTTTTGTCAAAGAAAGCTGCTCATTCACAATTCAAATATAGCCGGTCGGCTGCAGATTACCTATTGTTTTCTAGTCTTCGCACGAGGTGTAGAACATTATCAGAACAGTGCTATAGATCGTATATCACTACCATCGATGAATCAGTTCACTCGGGCTCCAAGCAGTTTTGGAATCATGTCAACTCCCTAAATAAAAGTCATGGAATCCCTAACGTCATGCATTTTAATGACATGTCGGCCGATTCAAGTGTGGATATAGCGAATCTGTTTGCTGATCATTTCTCTAGTGTGTACCGCACTGATAAGGTTGATTTTAACTCTAACCTAACAGCGGAAAAATCGGTTGATATACCATTTATTCGGTTTGACCTTTCTGAGGTTTTTGAGGCCATCATTGGCCTCAAGGATAAGCTGAGCCATGGTCCTGATTACATTCCAACATATTTTTTAAAAAGATGTGTATACTCTTTATCTAAACCTCTACAAATTTTATTTAATCTATCTCTACATTTGCAAGTATTTCCTGATAAATGGCGTGACAGCTATATAACTCCCGTGTACAAGAACGGTGATAGAGATAGCATAAAAAATTATAGGCCAGTAGTTATGTTGTCTGCTATTCCTAAACTTTTTGAGCTAATTTTAAATAAACATCTGACATGGCATTGCAGAAATCTCTTAATTGATCAACAACATGGCTTTAGACAGGGCAAATCAACCACTACTAATCTTGTATTGTTTCAGGACTATATTGTCAGAGCCTTCGAGGGCGGTTATCAGGTGGACTCCATCTATACGGACTTCTCGAAGGCTTTTGACACGGTCAACCACGCCTTGCTTATTTGTAAACTAAGATGGTATGGGTTTCCTGAGTGGTTGCTCTCTTGGCTAAACAGTTATCTGACTGGTAGGGTTCAGTTTGTGAACATCAGGGGTTCGGCTTCAGCTGCCATATCAGTTACTTCAGGTGTCCCACAGGGTTCTCATGTGGGTCCCCTTCTTTTTAATTTGTTTATTAATGATATTAGTGATGTAATCAAGTTCTGCAAATTTTTATTATTTGCTGACGATCTTAAATTGTTTTTTAAAATCTCAGATTCGTCAGACTGCCGAATGATCCAAGAAGATTTAAATTCGCTTTATAATTGGTCTCTTGTCAATGCACTTTACCTTAACAAAGATAAATGCTTTGCTATAACATTTTCTAAAGCTATACATCATATGGTGTATGATTATCATATTAGTTCAAATTATCTCTCGAGAGTCACTGAAATCAATGATCTAGGGGTGCTATTTGACAGCTCGTTGTCATTTATCCCCCATATTAATAGACTGTCTAGCAAGGCTTTTCGCAATCTTGGTTTTATCACTAGGAACTCACAAGAGTTTTCAATCTCTGCTTTCAGAGTCCTATATCTAACACTTGTTCGTAGTATTTTGTCCTACTCTTCCATAGTTTGGTCTCCGTATTACTTAAACCACATTTACACCCTTGAAAGGGTTCAAAATAAGTTTCTCAAAACTTGTGCTTGGAGACTGGGGTTGCAGGGATTATCGCTGGTGGAACTGAGATCGAGGTTGAACCTCAATTCTCTTCAGGATTACAGATTGAATTGCGATCTAACCTTTATGTATAAACTACTTAACCATACTTTTGATTGCTCTGATCTGCTGAGTCTGATTAACTTCAGATGGAGTAGTCGCACTCTCAGGGATGTGCCTTTGTTTTCCATTGAATATCATCATACAAATTATGGTAGATTCTCTCCTATTAATAGAATTCAAATGTTGGGCAATCAATTTAATCAGCACTTTGATCTGATTGATACTAAACACACAATTTTTAAGCGGTGTCTGGCAGACCATATTGGAAACATAAGGTAGATCTTTGGGAGTTACTTTTAGTTTGGTATGTATTGTGTGTGATTGTTTCTGAATCTGATGATTGAATATTTGCTTTTTCAGTTCTGGATTATGTTTATATCTATATATTATTATAGTATTGTTCTCATTATTATAATGGGTTTAATATATTTTTGAATTTTTCTCTATAAGTTGTATAATTTAGTTGGTTAGAATATTTTTATTGTAATATTGTTTTTATAAATGGGGACATCCCGTAAATAAATAAATAAATAAAAGACAACCAAGAAAATAGGCATTTGATAAATAAATGGATCGTTTCTCTTGGATGGAAAAAGTAGAATAAGAACTAAATGTGTTTATAACGAAGAAAATGAATTACCCGTGCTGTTGACAATAACTGAAAATCCCCATATCTCCCAAAGAATAATTTCCAATGAGACAGATATAAAACGTTGGCCGTCCAAAGCAATTTGAGGTAAAAAGAAAATGCATCCATACCATATTCAGCTGATGCAAGAGCTAAATGACCAGGACTATGGAGTTAGAGTTACTTTCTGTGAATGGGCTAAACAAAAAATTCAGCAAGACAGGTATTCTTTTCAATTATGTATTGTTCGATGACGAAGCTACGTTCCATAATAAAATATCGACGAGCATATTTTCAATTATTATGCAATCACCAACCCACATTGTATTAGAACTCATAGGCAAATAAGATGGTCACTGAATGTGTGGGGAGACATAGTTGGAAATTATGTCATTGGCCTTAATTCTCTCGAAAAACGAGTAACTGGGCAAGTCTATTTGGATTTTTTGCAAAAAGAATTGCCACGCCTGTTAAATAATTCGTCATATTTCGTGAAAAAAAGAATGTGGTATTTACATGATGAAGCTCCAGTTCACCATACAGCAGTAATCCATAAACATTTAAACAATAAGTATCATAATAGATGGATAGGTAGAGGTACGGCTACCTCGATTTCCATACTTAACAAAAGTGGACTCCTTTTTGTGGGGATTCGTCACATATGAAGTATATAAAGTGCCTTCAACACTTCAACCACAAAAGAGGATGTAAGGAACCACATCACACAAGTTTTTCAGAACATCAACAGTGTATTAGATAAAGTTAGTAGATTATTTTAAGAACGCGTAAAGACCTGTGTAGATAGCAATGTATGCAGGTCATGTCGAACATTTGTTATAATTATTTTTATTTCGTTAATATTTTTTTGTACAACTTATTGCCAACTTATTGAAAGTGCCGATATTTTTACATTTTTTAAACAAAACATGAAATATTAAAATAACATTGCGTTTAAGAGAATTATTTGTAATTGAATATTTACAAAGGTTCAAATTATCTATAAAGTGACGTAGTAATATACAGCAGGTTCATTTGAAAAAAATCGTGTAATATTTATTTAAACATTGTAACATTTGTACCGATTTAAAAAACACCACGTATTAGATATTTATGTTGTGCTTTAACAGAATATTCCATTGATGATTTATGCACATATAAAATTTAATTTTTTAGTGTACATTAGTAATGTTTTAAAAGTATTTTTTCGATATGACGTTTTCCGAGAAAGTTTGAGGAAAAATTGAATAATCTGGTAACGTCGTATATGTAAAATTTTATGCCGAATTCGATGAGATGAAAATAAATGGGTGGCACTATTTAAAAAAATTACTTTCATGATGCCCCGCTTTTTTTTGCGCATCCTGTATAGTAAATATTTTTAAAATGTGCATTTTTGTTTATCCTAGAATCTTTATATTTAATTTTCGATATCTCTAAAAACAACGGAGATATTGAATTTCCTCGCACTAATCAGGCACCCTGTATATTACCCATACGAGAGAAGGCATGCGTGGGTTTAAAATTTAATATATATAAATCTCATTGCATAAGTATATACAGGGTGGTCCAACAAAAACTTAACACCTCGATTTTTCTGCTTTAAAATGAAAATGTGGAAAATCACTCGGACCCGTCGATTTTTGATTCGAGGGGTAATAACTTTTCCGCTTTTTTCATCTCCGTTACTTCAACCCCCTAACGAGGGTGAGCACAACCCCCTGATTTTGAATAGGGAGGAGGGGTGTTGCGATACCTCATTTTGAAGATCTTATCAAGTACTATCTGACCCTAAAATTTCGCTCCAAAATTTTCATCCTTAACGAAATGACAGCTAAAATAGTGGAAGACTACTTACTTTTGTGATTAGTTTATGAAATGTTTAAAATGGCCACCATTCACTTGCATGCAGTAAAGAACGCTGGTGTATGAGTAGAGAATGTAAAATTTAACTCGAGGATATTACTCTTATCAGACGCATTTCAATTATTTATTTATTTGTTAATGTTTCTGCCCAAAAAAGTAGACGGCTCATGTCTTTGATTTACCTTAGTCTATCGTGAATTTTTAAGAACGTTAAAACTGTGTCAAAGCGATTGTAACTTTGTAGTAGAATTAAAATGGTGTATTCCGTAGAGAAAGGGTGGAAATGATAAAATTATTTTTTAGAAATAACGACTTTGCGCGAGTAACAGCGGCTTTATTTAATGAACGACATCCTGAAAAAAATGTATCCGCTGCTTACGTTGTGCAACTGGTTGCCAAATTTGACGCTACTGGTTCAGTCGGAAACAAAAAGAGGGTGTATGAAAGAGACGAAGCGAGGGAAGTGGCTGTCTTAGGTCAAGTAGCAATGGATCCGACCCTCAGTACTAGTAAATTGTCCGATGTATCTGGTGTTTCACGCACAACAATCATGAGAATCCTTAAACAACATAAGTTCCATCCTTTTAAGATACGACTGGTTCAGGAACTGAATGAGGATGATTTCGATCGCCGACTCCAGTTCTGTGGAATAATTAACAATAATCCTAGGTACATGTTTAATATCTATTTCTCGGATGAGTGTTCATTTTACCTTAATGGCATTGTAAACAGGCATAACTGTCGGTATTGGTCAGATGAAAATCCAAGATTATTTCGTGAAGTGCATACTCAGCATCCCCAAAAGTTAAATGTTTGGGCGGGTATTTATGGAAATCACATAATCGGCCATTTTTTTATACCCGGTAATCTCACTGGCCAAATTTATTTAGAACTATTAGAGAACGCTATTTATCCAGCCCTCATACAAGTATTGGAGAATGAAGAAGATCATGTAACGATCATTTTTCAACAAGATGGCGCACCACCTCATTTCGCTCAACCTGTGCGTCAGTTTTTAGATTAAAATTTTCCTCAGGCCTGGATTGGAAGAAGGGGCCACCCAGATCACCTGATCTGGCTCCACTGGACTTTTTCCTATGGGGTCACCTGAAATCTAAGATTTACGCTACCCAGCCTGAGTCACTGGATGATTTGCGAATTCGGATCATTAATGAATACCGTCAAATTACACCAGAAATGTTGAGTAATGTACGTGAACGTTTTGAGCGAAATTTATTTTACTGCATGGAAGTGAATGGTGGCCATTTTCAGCATTTCATCAACTAATCACAAAAGTAAATATTCTTCCACTATTTTAGCTGTCAATTCGTTAAAGATAAAAATTTTGAAGCGAAATTTTAGGGTCAGATAGTACTCGATAAGATCTTCAAAATGAGGTATCGCAACACCCCTCATCCCTATTCAAAATCAGGGGGTTGTGCTCACACCCGTTAGGGGGTTGAAGTTACGGAGACGAAAAAAGCGGAAAAGTTATTCAACCTCGAATCAGAAATCGACGGGTCCGAGCGATTTTCCACATTTTCATTTTAAAGCAGGAAAATCGAGGTGTTGAGTTTTCGTTGGACCACCCTGTAGATGCATAAAACAAAGTATTGTCAATAGGATGGCGGACCACTGTGCCACCCAATGTCAAGAGCATTTAAACAGTACTCAGCACTTTCGGTGTATAAATACCCAAACATTGAGTGGACACGGCACCTTCGTCTTTACGACTGGTCACCTCCCTTATATACCATACACATATAGACCCAAAGCCTCTCTCCTGATCTTATCTAGTTTCCTCCGGGAGCGTTTCTACGTCTTATAGACTCAAAGCCTCTCTTCTGGGTCCTTACCCGACCACTGATCCTTCGGAGACGTAGTTCAAGTAAGGCCCTTCAGGCCACATTCCCCTAAAGCCTCTTAGGCTAATAGTGCCTTCTAGTCTGACAGCCCCCAACGAAACATGCTGGGTCTTCTCCAGGCTACCTGGTAACTAATTTATAAATATGAATATAAGGATCTATGTTTTTAGCCAATGTTTCATTCACGCCCCGTTAGAGAAACAACCCCCCAGTTGTGACAGTATATACCATATTATATTTTATATACCGATTAAAATGCTTCTCAAAGCAGTTAAACTAAAAGGAAATGAAAAAAGACAAAAAATAGAAACAATGAACAGCAGAATATAATATGCTGCTCTCGCTTTAGGTGCACTTAAGAATTTCAGTTTGATTTCTTTTTTGTAACTGTACCTAACGTATTCATCCAACAATTCTCAAACTCAAACTCAAACTCAAACTCAAAAGTGTTTATTATCTGAAGTTGTTGACAAAGTAAAGCCATTATTAACAAATAAAATAAATTCAAACACAATCTGAAGGTCCTAAACAAATGTCAAGAAATAAAATATATAATAAATAAATAATACAGAACATGTACACAATCTTAACAGACCTACAATTACCGCATGTGAACAGCTTTAAAAAAAAAAAGAAAAAACAACGGTTAAAACAAACTAAACTTATTTACTAAAATAATCACTGAACTAATTGATCACTAATATATTCATCCAAAGTGTAGTAACCTATCTTAATTAAGAAAGCTCTCTTAATTAAACAACAATAATTGATATACAGAATTCTTGATTGCTACGTTTAATTCTTTATTTGTTTCTTAAAAATCCCCTTAGAGTATATTGACCTTCTTACGAATTCAATCCTATTTTTGATATGTTGTTTATATTCTATAAGCCGTAAGTCCCTTCTATCTCTTCATATCCCTTCCATCTCTTTTATAAAATATTCTTAACGCCATCTTTTCAAAGAAAAGCTAACTGATATCTAAATCTGTAGAATCTCTAAATTTGTCAATTGTCGGATAAAGTATGTCTTTTATGTTTATTATTTTTAATATCTACTTTTTTTCTTTACTAACGCACAGCACTGCAGGATTAATCCTTTATGGCACACAGGAGACGATTAACGTTGGTCTTGAATCTTTGGAGATTTTACTCGTTGGGGAACACGGCCTCGGGGAGGTCATTCCAGAGTGATGACGTTCTCCAGATGAAAGAATTTTTAAACAGTGTCGTTCGAGGGATACTAAGCTGAACCACGTACAGGTGGGGTACAGTGGCTCGTCGTGTATTTCTACCATTCCCCGCTCTGGGTGGTATCAAGCGGGCAACCTCCGTTGCGCACTTGCCATGAAAATATTTGTAAAATAAACTCAAATGACCAACTTGCTTTCGATGTTCAAGGGTTTCCAGGTTGTTTGTCAGATCATGGTCACCGATCAAGCGAATGGCTCTTCTTTCTATGCAGTCTAGCAATCTCAGGGAATGTTTAGGAGCAGAGCCCCAAATATGCAAACAGTACTCCAGCGATGGTCGAATTTGGGCTTTATAGAGCATTAAAAGTTGTTGGGGTGTAGAGAGCTTCTTAGTTTGGAAAAGTATTTCAAGCTTCTGCGAGACTGCCTTAGCAATGGCCGCAACGTGACTATGCCAAGACATATGACTATCCAAATTGACGCCCAATAAATGAATTGATAAAGCCAAGGGAATCGAGTGTCCTGTCATGGCTATATCCGGTTCTTCGACATTAACTTTTTTAGAAAAGACTGCCGCCTGGGTTTTTAGCGTTAAATTCTACTTGGTTACTGTCACCCCAAGTCAGAATTTCTTCCAGGTCTTTGTTGAGATGTGAGACCTCTTGCTGCCTATAGAGATGTGCATTGGCAGCCGATGTCCGAGCATCTAAAGTAAAGGATGAAACAAGTGTACTGTCATTAGCAAAGTTATATATAGGATTTTTAGTTTTTTCCAAAAGATCGTTAATGTATAGTAAAAGGAGGGTGGGCGACAATACCTTGAGGGACTTCGGCGTTAATGTTAAATGTGGCTGAATGAAATCCGCCCATCGCCACTCGCAGAGAATGGTCTTAAAGAAAGTTTGACAGCCATGAACAAAATTGAACCGGCATTCCGTATGCTCTCACTTGAGCTAGGAGCCCGTCATGCCATACTCGGTCAAAGGCCTTGGAAATATCCAGTGCTATCGCCCGGTACTCCCCATGATGTTCTATTGCGTTGTTCCAAACGTGAGTAACATAAGCGAGAAAGCCTCCTATTAATCTAGACTTAAGGAATTCATACTGGCGGTCACTAATAATGTTGAAGCCTTACAGATACTTTAATAATTTTTCATTGATAGCCTTCTACATTTGCATAGGTATTTATTTATTTATTATTATCTTTGGGATGCAAACAGATATGTCAACCGCTTTATTAAACCCGGTATAGATAGAGTCAACCTGGATTTGATTATTCATACTCCTTATAATAAATTCCAAGTAGTTTATAAGATTTTACTCTATTGACCTTTTGGGGTAGAATCCATGTTGATGGATACCTGCGGATTTTATTTTTGATTAAAAACAGTAAGTGCTGATATATGGCTTTTTCAAACACTTTTGCAAATATACAGAGCTTGGATATAGGTCGATAGTTGTTGATGTCGCTTCTATCGCTTGACATGAAAATTTGTACAATTAAAGATTATTTTCATGAATTGGGGAACGATCCTGTATGTAATGATTGGTTAAATAACAGAAACAAAGGGAGTGCCGGACTGTACTGTAATACATACCATACCATATTTTATTTTATAGGTACATATAATTTAGGTTAATGTTGCATATTGTTAAAATATAATAATAATTGACGAATATTTCTACGATATAGTAAAGCTGTATATTATTATAAATATATTAATAAATATTTGTGACATAAAAAAAAATCTTTCGAACAAAATGTTGCGATAATACCTATTTGTTAAAATATTTTTTTAATACTGGTGGGCTACTAGCGAAAGTTGTTTTGCCCGGAATCCTCTATTCCTACAGTCACACTTCCACTCCAATCCCAATAATGCATACAGACTACCGAAACACTTGGTCACTTCTCACCCACTCCCCTTTAATTTTATTCGAACCAGTTGCGATCAACAAATTAAAAGTATACTACTTCCTCTAGGTCCCCTACCTACCTCAATAAACTCAAATCATTTCTCCATCAGCCTGGACCTATATAATATTAGTTGTTGGGACATAAGAAAAATTACATATAATTTTTGTATTAACTTAATAACTTTGTATTAACATAATTCTAAGAAATATAAATTGACAATTATTACTTGTAATAAGGATTGAAAACAGAGATTATTTTGCAGACCATAATTTAAAATTTAATTCAAACACTGAGTGAACATTTCAACGTAATATGTGACCGGTAACCTATGTGACATTTGACCAATAAAACAGTGGCGGCTCGCGGATTTACGTTTACCATTTTAATTAAAAAACCTTTCCAAAGATTTTTATTTGACCATTGAGACAACATAAACAGAAACGATATCATAAAAAGTTTTACCTATGGCACGGCATGCAAAATCTAGTCTCCTTTTTCTTTGTTTTGTTCATTATATTTAAATCAAACTACCTAATTTTCACTTTTCATACAAGTTGAAATTCAAAAAACTCGAAATACGAAGATGACGCGTACACAGACAGCCCTCTCAACCTGCAACTGAATAACAAAATTCAACAGCCGGCGCGCCGATGGTGGTCTGGGGGCCGATGTTCAAAAAATATTATTTCGTCAGCTCCTTTAATTGGCTATTATAAATAAGATAATTTATATTTATAAATGACATGACAAAAATAGATAATTTAGGTATTTTCAGATGTTAAATTAAAAATAATATTTTTTAAGATGAGCCGCCATAACACTTTTTATAAAAGAAAGTAAATTATGGGGTTTTAATAACGATTGCTTTGGTTTTGTTATTTTATTTTAATTTATGCCCATAAAATCCGATAAATAATCACATACAGTAGGTTTCCGCAAAAGGTTTGTGACTGCACCTTTTTTTGGTTTGGAAATGGCGCCCGGGGAGTAATGAATAAGCGCTCTTTCATGGTTCATAATATACTGGGTGTTTTATAATTAAATGCTGATTCTTTAGGGTTTTAATGCTTGGACGATTTTAGGATAAAAGTTCATATCAATATAGCTCCGCAGGCGCTTTAATTCTGATATATTATGTCCAGGACGTCGAAAAAAAAAAAGTTTATTTCTAATATTCTTGAGACTATTTTAGATATTATCTTAATTTTAGTAGGTACTAACTAGGCAAAAAAGCGCGTTATTCTCATATAAAAAATATTTGTTCTACTTATACGACTACCGTCCGCGCTAACATGTATTTTGATACTTCTAACGAAAAGAAGTGATACCACAGTTTTTCTTCAAAATAAATAATATTTTCAAGCTTCGTGTGACCAACGGTTTTTGGTTAAAAAAATAATTTAAGTTTATTTGCATATTGTCGTATAACTAGTCATTTAATGCTATTTTATCTAGTGCATAACCCCTGTAGTAGTTTTTAAGTTTAATTTAGTTTTCAATTTTTTAGGAATAATAATTTGTTAGTATTATTATTATTTTTTTTTTAAAGGCACAAATAATGAAAAAATTATTTGTCAGAAACAAAAAGTAATTTTGGCAAAAAGTTGTTTTCGATAAAAGTTTTGAAGTGTAAAATGTTAATTCACGGTATGAAGTGTATTTGCCTTCTGTATTGTGGGTCATTTGTGTTTAGTTTTACGAGAAAAGTCGTTAAATGACTTCAGGCGGACAAATGGGATTTGTATTTTTTGGTCTCTGGGATGTTTTTAAATTTGGTTTTCGTGAGCGGCTTTTATGACAGTCAAGTGAAGAATGGGTACAACGATTTCGCGTTTCTATTTATAAGCCATTCAACTCCCTTAACAAGCCCCGCCTTTTGGTCATTTAGCGATGTTTTGTTCATTGATTGGTCGCGTTTTTTGATATACCCCAAAACATTTTCGGCTGGTAAAATTAATGCGTAATTAGCCCTGAGTAAGTCAGGAGGCTCCTCCCTGTTTCATACATATTTTTGACAATTGTTGCTAAAATTTGTATCACTAAACAAATAAAAGTTGATATTTTACTTTAATATAATGTAACCCATCGAAATGCGATATTTTTTCAAAAAAAAAATTATTGATTATAGAAAATATCGAGTTGTAGTTTTTCGCTGGGTTGTCATTGGCTGAAACCGTTTATTGCGTTGTAATTAAATGGATAAGAATATAAAACGCGGCGTTTTTGGTTCATTCGGGACCTGAATTTTGCTTGCTAAAGTACTTCACGTCAGTTTAATTTTTGAAGTTAAACTTAAAATTTTTTTTTTTAAAATTTTCCACTTGTCATCAAGTGTTGTGCCGTACCTTTCAATAGGGGGGCAATAAAGTTTTCGCGTCTATCGAGGAGGTGATTCCCGTCCTTTTTGATATAGTTATCTTTCCGGGATTTACAGTGATTTGATTGGAATACTATTCAAATGTTATTCCCTTGATTAGTTGGTGGATTCCTGTATGTCAATCAAGTGTTATTCCCTTGATTTGGATTATCAGTGATTTATTTTTTGGATACTTCTGTGGATTAGTATGCTCATACCCATGCGGACCTGGGTCGTGTTACGCGAGGTATTGGGGAATCGGAAGTAGGGGGGAAAATATTTTCGGGCGCGAAATTTAAATGTTTCAGCTCTGGTTTTCACGTCGTCGCTTCGCATACAGGCAAGTAAGGAATTCCAGAGTTGAATAGTTCGTTGGCTGTTACCGGACTAGTCCTGGCACTGCAGGCTAGTTTACGAGGTAACAACCCCTAGATTTCTTTATAAAAATAAGAGAGACGCAGTCCCCCAGACTTGGCCGTCTGCCAAAAAGAGCCATTGCGAATTTATTAAGTGGGGCGCAGCCCCCCAAGTGAAAATAAGCTTGATTATTATTTATTTGTTGTTAATTGTTTATAATAATAGTTTACTGAAACTAATTTCGATAAACCTTTTAGTTTTTATAATTGAAGTTTTAGTTTTAAATCATTTTATTCTTGAGGTAAAGTTTATCGAGATTGGATGTTATATGTTATAAATGTTGGGTTAATATTAAGTTTGTCGATTGTCATTATTGTAATGTAAAAGGTTTTGAAAAAATATTGAAATAAACCAAAACACTTTATTCTCTTTTGCCCTCCGTGGAATTACATATTACAAATTAACATTAATTAAAAGTCCTCCCCTTGCCCCCCCCCATAAATTAGTTAAAAAAGAAAATAGAGAAAAAGTATTTAAGAATTGGTAATACGTTACCTTCTCTCTTACCATTAACCACCATGAGGTTATTGGTTGACCCCTTTTGATTAAATTTTTGATTTCTCTTCAAATATTTTTATCTTAATTTTGGTGGACCGGTGGCCTTTCCGCCATCGGGGTTAAAGGAGGTGGGACCACCCTTAACAAAGAAAAAAATAATTAATATTTTTATGATTGATTTTTCTTATAAATTTAGTTTTTGATTTTTTTTAAAACCAATAAAAAAATCTGGCATCCCTAAATTATCAAAGTGACCGAAAAAACCATTGAATGCTCGGGTAGTATAGAGTCCCAAGTAAGCCCTGAGAATCCTGAAGCCCAGGATTTTTCAACAATGGTAGAATCAATCCAAACTTATTTAAATATAACCAAAAATGCCGACCAGGACGCTTTACTTGCTTCCCAAACCAATCCTCGGTGGGACCGAGAACCACTCCCAGGGATAGAAACGCACTCCAATAGGGACATATTGGGCAACGTTAGGCCAACTCGCCCAGCCGAGTTGGCCCCAATGCGAGAAGTAGGAGTCGACCCTCTCTGGAATCCGGCTTTACTTAGGAGAACGCTACTCTGTCAAAAAGACCTCGACTCTGACTCGGGCTCTGAAGGTAGCGTATCTTTCCACAGACCGCCGAAGCAAAGACATCCACAGGGCCGTATCGGCGACATGGCATCCCTGGTGGGGAAACAAATTGATGAAATAGTTGCCCCACGTAACCAGTTTGTACAGACCGATGGATCTGGAGGACCCTATACGAAGTTTGCCAACTCCACTTCTTGTGAAACCAAAAAAATGACAGATGTACAGGACCTTGTGCAGGCGATTGGAAGCTTAGTACATATAATCGGTGATCAACGAAGTAATCCCCCCGCCCCCTCAAATAAATTACGAGAAACTTTCAGCGGGTTTCAACACGAAAGCCCCGATTTATTCTTGATAACACTGCAAAGATATTTTTTACAATGCAATATTTTAGATGAAAATGAAAAAATTAATATTGCAGTGGAGCAGCTTCAAAGGGGGGCCCGAAGTTGGATAGAGCCGCTAAAAGGACTAATTTTGAATTTTGAAGAATTCGCTAAGCGCTTAAGCAGACGTTTTAATAGCCCCGAGCTAGTAAGCGACCTAAAATCAAATTTATACGGACTTAAACAAAAGAATAACGAAAAAGTTGAAGAGTTCATACTAAAAAAGAGAGCATTATTTAGGAGGTTGGTGCCCTTTGGGACAGAACAAGAATGTGTTAATGTCATTGTGCCCTTATTAATACCAGCCCTCCGTTCTAGGATAAGATGCGTGGACATATTGGATACCGATCGCCTTACGTGTCTCACGATGGCGATCGAGCAGGACCAGACTGAAGAACGACAACAGACAATTAATACTAACCCCCCCAATCCAACTAATATAGTAAATAATAATGAACGACCAAGGACGAATAATGTCTCGAATAGGCCAAGACCTCCTGTAAGGTCACGCCCCTGCCGACATTGTCAGGGGGAACATTTTGATCATGAATGCCGCCAAAGAACTTATGAAGAAAAGAAGACTCCCCCTGCCCGTGACCAAATTTTGGAAAATCAAAATTCCAAAAAGGAACAGGCCAAAAATAATTCCCAAAAAAACTAAGCGCTGATCGATCCGCCTTGGGGCAGGACGATCCAAGACCATTAAAGACCCCAATTAATGTAATTAAAGAATCAATTAATTCGATAGGCTCGCGGCCCTTAGTCCGAGTGCAAATGTTTGATAAAGATTATGAAGCCCTCATTGACACGGGTTCTGATTTAAATCTGATTTCAGAGGATCTAATCGAATCTGAAATATATATAGAAGATGATCGGGTTCTCATATTAGCAATAGAAGGTGCTAAAGCGAGAGTTCTAGGATTAATTGAAGTCAATTTAGTTTTAGGGAATTATAGTTATAAAGTAGTTTTCAATATTGTTGCAGGATTAACTGCTAAAATTATATTAGGTAGCGAGTTTTTAAGGACAGAACAAGCCCTAATGGACTTCAATAGAAGCTGTATATATATTGGACAGACTCTACGTCAAACCATATATTGGAAACAATTCCATTCGGTAGATATGCCATGCGAATTGCCGGAAATGGGACCGGACGTCCCGGGAAATATCAGGGATCTTATTCAGGAATTCAAAGACATTTTTCTAATCGGATTAGCACAGCCAACAACTCGTACCACCCAACATAGGATCGTCTTAAAGGATAATAAAGTCATCAATCAACGCTGTTATAATTTAAATCCAGACAAGAAAAAAATCTTGAATGATCAGATCCAAGAAATGTTATGCGCAGGCGTAATAGAACCTACACAGTCACCGTTCTCTTCGCCACCTTTGCTTGTTACGAGGCCAGGAAAAAACCCAAGATTCTGTATCGATTTTAGGCGCCTGAACGATATTAGTGTCGCAGAATCCTCGACCTTGCCACGTATACCGGACTCCGTGAAAGCTTTAGCCCAAGCCAAATATTTTACAGTTTTGGACCTTAAGAGCGGATACTGGCAAATTCCCATGGAAGACTCCAGTAAACAGTATACCGCTTTCACTACACCAGACGGGGCAAGTTATCATTTCAATGTGATGCCATTTGGGCTAAAAAACGCACCCAGTACCTTCCAGAAACTTATGTCGACAGAAGTATTGGTAGGCCTGATACAGGAGTTTGTACAGGTCTACCTTGATGACATTATAATATATTCAACCGACAAGGACACTCATGCTAGACATTTACGAATCGTTTTCGAGCGACTTCGGATACATAATTTGAAAGTAAGCGCCGAAAAATGCCAGATTTGCCAAACTAGCATAGACTATTTAGGATATAGGATTTGTGGCGATTACACTGAACCACAAACCAAACATTTGGAACAAATCAAAGCATGTCCCGAACCAAGGACCAAGAAGCAACTGCAGTCTTTCCTGGGATTATGCAACTGGGTACGGGAGTACATTCCGAATATGGCCGAACTTACTGCCCCGATGACCGAAGCGTTAAAGGGTTCAAAATTTACATGGACTAGCCTGCAAACTGACGCATTTATGAAAACTAAAACTACTGTAGCCCAAGCAAAGCAATTGAGTCGCCCTAATTTTGAAAAAAAATTCATATTACAGACGGACGCCTCAGCTATAGGCATGTCCGCTGTACTGTATCAAGAACCTGAAGATGGCTCGGAAGTACGAAACATTATTTCATACGCTAGCGCAAAATTTCATTCTTCTCAACAGCGTTACCACATTAACGAACAGGAGTGTCTTGCGCTCGTCTGGGCTATTCAATACTTCCGAGCCTATCTGGAAGATCGGCCTTTTATGGTCCGTACGGACAGCAAGTCATTGACCTGGCTCCAAAAATTTAAGGACTCACGAGCCAAGCTGACCAGGTGGGCGCTCCTTCTTCAGGAATTTAAATTTGAAATTCAACATGTTCCCGGATCAAAAAATCATTTACCTGATTTATTAAGCCGCAATCCCGAGGAGACTCCCTATGAAGCGGAACCAGACAATGATCGATTGTTGCCCCCCTCTGTGGAGACGACTAAATCAACGGTAGCTCAATGTGCTGTAGTTATAGCCGACCTGGGTGATTTATACACTAAAATTGCCGAAAACCAGGAGCATGATAAGGCAATTCGGCGTTTAAAAGTCACTTTGGACCTGCTTGCAGGCCAACAACCAACGGATAACAAACAAAGACGTGTATTGGAAGAGTTCGTACTTATTGATAATTTATTATGGCGTAGACATCCACAGGGAGATAGACTTGTTGTGCCCCGACAATATACACAACAAGTTATTTATATGCACCACGATGACCCGGAACAAAGCCATCCTGGAACTGAGGAAACTGTCCGAAAAATCGCAAACAAGTATTTTTGGGGATGTATGCACAAAGAGATCACAGAATATGTATCTAAGTGTATAATTTGCTCAATTTGCAAAACCCAGCAAAAGCAAAAGCATGCTCCCCAAACGCCACGCACTCCTACCAATCCCTTCGAGATGATAAGTATCGACTTGTTAGGACCGTATCGCGAAGCCGCCGGAACGCACAATCAATATATTCTTTTTGCCGAAGATGTTTTCTCTAAATGGATAGAGGCACGAACTTATTCGGATGTAAGTGCCAAGGATGTATTAGAATTTCTAAAGACGGAAATAATTGCACGATACGGATATCCTAAGCATATAGTAAGCGATAACGCCAAGATATTTAAGGCGAACGTACTAACGAAATTTTGCGAAGTAAAAAAGATTAGACAACATAACTCCAGTGTATACCATCAACGGGCAAACCCCGTGGAGAGAAGAGTACAAGAATTAAAAAAGGTATTGCGAGTTCTTTTATTAAATAAACAAGAAAACCAGTGGGAGCGAGTTTTGCCTCAAGCCCTCCAAGTATTAAGAAGCAGGCGAAATAGAGCCACCGGGGAAACGCCGGCGTCGATTATATTGGGGTATGAACTCAAATGCCCAGGCGAATGGCAAACTAAATGGACCCAGTACCAAAAAACCCAGACGAAAGAACAAAGGGTATTAACAAGAAGACAAGTTTATGCAAAACAGTTGGATTTTCAACGGAAAGAATTTTCTGAAGCCGGATCTGCCATACTTAAGTTAAATGTTGGAGATATGGTAAATGCAAAGTTTCACCGTGCAGGAGCTTTTCAACCTGCCTGGACCGGGCCTCATCAGGTCACAAAAGTCTTGGGGAATTCAGCTTATGAGGTTATAGTGAACGACAACCCCGTTAACTTCCATATCGACGATCTGCGAAAAGCGAAGAACGGAAATCAAGTTGACCTCGACGAATACCCCATATATGAAGAAAGCGATGACAGCGACGCGGAATTCGAATTTTCCGCTGAGGAGGTTCCCCCCCAAAATGTCGAAGACTCTGAGGAAGAACCTGAACAACCTCAAGAAAATAAACAAATGGACGAGACGACGCCTCAATTACATGCAATGCAAATTGATCAATGTTCGAGTTCCGAAATACTGGGGAACAAATTGCCCACCGAATTCTTGCACCAGCAACGACTCCTAAAAGATGTTGAACGAAACGTCAATGTTTTAAAAACCAAAGTTTCCAATATTCAACACTTTCAAGATTTATTAATCCTAGAGGAATTGCTCACCCAGGAAATTCAAAATGTAGAGAAGATCGAAACGTTGGGGCATGAATGTTTGAGAAAACAACGAAAAAACATTGTAGACAAAATTGAGGTTGTAATCGACGATATGTATCTACGTGATCATATCCCCATGAAGACAAATCTACGCGATTGTATTCAACCAGAAACCCAGAAGACAAATCTTACAGTTCCTGCAGCCCTAAAAAAAGAAAAGGACGATCTAATCTCAAAAGCAAGTACGAAGTACTTCTATAACTCCAGGCTAAACAAAGACTCAGTACTACCCGGAGCTTATTGTAATAGGTGGGGTGATTTCTTTAAGTTAAAGGAAGAATTTTGGGAGGGGGTTCTTAATTGTTTTTGAGGGTTCGTAGAAATAAACTTAAAATTAAGTACTTTAAGTTATTTTTCCGTCTTGTGGGGGGGGTGTCGTATAACTAGTCATTTAATGCTATTTTATCTAGTGCATAACCCCTGTAGTAGTTTTTAAGTTTAATTTAGTTTTCAATTTTTTAGGAATAATAATTTGTTAGTATTATTATTATTTTTTTTTTTAAAGGCACAAATAATGAAAAAATTATTTGTCAGAAACAAAAAGTAATTTTGGCAAAAAGTTGTTTTCGATAAAAGTTTTGAAGTGTAAAATGTTAATTCACGGTATGAAGTGTATTTGCCTTCTGTATTGTGGGTCATTTGTGTTTAGTTTTACGAGAAAAGTCGTTAAATGACTTCAGGCGGACAAATGGGATTTGTATTTTTTGGTCTCTGGGATGTTTTTAAATTTGGTTTTCGTGAGCGGCTTTTATGACAGTCAAGTGAAGAATGGGTACAACGATTTCGCGTTTCTATTTATAAGCCATTCAACTCCCTTAACAAGCCCCGCCTTTTGGTCATTTAGCGATGTTTTGTTCATTGATTGGTCGCGTTTTTTGATATACCCCAAAACATTTTCGGCTGGTAAAATTAATGCGTAATTAGCCCTGAGTAAGTCAGGAGGCTCCTCCCTGTTTCATACATATTTTTGACAATTGTTGCTAAAATTTGTATCACTAAACAAATAAAAGTTGATATTTTACTTTAATATAATGTAACCCATCGAAATGCGATATTTTTTCAAAAAAAAAATTATTGATTATAGAAAATATCGAGTTGTAGTTTTTCGCTGGGTTGTCATTGGCTGAAACCGTTTATTGCGTTGTAATTAAATGGATAAGAATATAAAACGCGGCGTTTTTGGTTCATTCGGGACCTGAATTTTGCTTGCTAAAGTACTTCACGTCAGTTTAATTTTTGAAGTTAAACTTAAAATTTTTTTTTTTAAAATTTTCCACTTGTCATCAAGTGTTGTGCCGTACCTTTCAATAGGGGGGCAATAAAGTTTTCGCGTCTATCGAGGAGGTGATTCCCGTCCTTTTTGATATAGTTATCTTTCCGGGATTTACAGTGATTTGATTGGAATACTATTCAAATGTTATTCCCTTGATTAGTTGGTGGATTCCTGTATGTCAATCAAGTGTTATTCCCTTGATTTGGATTATCAGTGATTTATTTTTTGGATACTTCTGTGGATTAGTATGCTCATACCCATGCGGACCTGGGTCGTGTTACGCGAGGTATTGGGGAATCGGAAGTAGGGGGGAAAATATTTTCGGGCGCGAAATTTAAATGTTTCAGCTCTGGTTTTCACGTCGTCGCTTCGCATACAGGCAAGTAAGGAATTCCAGAGTTGAATAGTTCGTTGGCTGTTACCGGACTAGTCCTGGCACTGCAGGCTAGTTTACGAGGTAACAACCCCTAGATTTCTTTATAAAAATAAGAGAGACGCAGTCCCCCAGACTTGGCCGTCTGCCAAAAAGAGCCATTGCGAATTTATTAAGTGGGGCGCAGCCCCCCAAGTGAAAATAAGCTTGATTATTATTTATTTGTTGTTAATTGTTTATAATAATAGTTTACTGAAACTAATTTCGATAAACCTTTTAGTTTTTATAATTGAAGTTTTAGTTTTAAATCATTTTATTCTTGAGGTAAAGTTTATCGAGATTGGATGTTATATGTTATAAATGTTGGGTTAATATTAAGTTTGTCGATTGTCATTATTGTAATGTAAAAGGTTTTGAAAAAATATTGAAATAAACCAAAACACTTTATTCTCTTTTGCCCTCCGTGGAATTACATATTACAAATTAACATTAATTAAAAGTCCTCCCCTTGCCCCCCCCATAAATTAGTTAAAAAAGAAAATAGAGAAAAAGTATTTAATAATTGGTAATACGTTACCTTCTCTCTTACCATTAACCACCATGAGGTTATTGGTTGACCCCTTTTGATTAAATTTTTGATTTCTCTTCAAATATTTGTATCTTAATTTTGGTGGACCGGTGGCATTTCCGCCATCGGGGTTAAAGGAGGTGGGACCACCCTTAACAAAGAAAAAATTAATTAATATTTTTATGATTGATTTTTCTTATAAATTTAGTTTTTGATTTTTTTTAAAACCAATAAAAAATCTGGCATCCCTAAATTATCAAAATGACCGAAAAAACCATTGAATGCTCGGGTAGTATAGAGTCCCAAGTAAGCCCTGAGAATCCTGAAGCCCAGGATTTTTCAACAATGGTAGAATCAATCCAAACTTATTTAAATATAACCAAAAATGCCGACCAGGACGCTTTACTTGCTTCCCAAACCAATCCTCGGTGGGACCGAGAACCACTCCCAGGGATAGAAACGCACTCCAATAGGGACATATTGGGCAACGTTAGGCCAACTCGCCCAGCCGAGTTGGCCCCAATGCGAGAAGTAGGAGTCGACCCTCTCTGGAATCCGGCTTTACTTAGGAGAACGCTACTCGGTCAAAAAGACCTCGACTCTGACTCGGGCTCTGAAGGTAGCGTATCTTTCCACAGACCGCCGAAACAAAGACATCCACAGGGCCGTATCGGCGACAATATCGCTATGCACATAGAATTAGAGTTTGATTGTTTGATACAATTGAATTTACCTCCTAAACGAAGCCGAACATATAGTGTTACATCAGACCCTAAGCGGTGCTGATTTTGACTATAGATTAAATTATTGCTACTGACTAAAGAATATGATTATAAATAATTGACTGATTGACAGCTTGATTGATTAAATATTAATAGAGGGGTCAGAGGCAAAAAGCAGGTAAGTCAATTTCTTGAAACTGAGAAAAGCACAGTTTAATGTTTAAAACGTTACAAAATCAGTAGAAGAACTTATAAAGTTTTTTTTTTGAGAAAATAACTAAAATATTATATCCTAGGAAAGTTAAAATTGAGACTCCATCATTAAGGTTGTTACCAGAATGATACACATTGTCCATAGAAGCGATGAAACTCTCTTATATTTTTAGAAGGCATCTGAAATAAAAACGCAAAATAATAATAGGAAAGTCACGCAAAATTATATATTAATATATTTAACTTACATTAATTTAGTCATGGGGTAGTTTACGAAAGAACTTGACAGTAGGGGCGGTACAAAACTTCATTAGACTTTGCAGATCTTTGAATTTTGCATTGGAAATTGGCAGAAAGCCTAGAAAGAGTAATATAAATTCGTTGGAACTAGGTAAAGATATTTATTATTAGTACATACCATTGTAAGCTGGAGAGGGAAATTGAAACAACCCCTTTTTAAGTGGTAGACATTGACGTGGTGCCCTAATAATGCCTGTCAGTAATTTTCCAAAGTACGTCGTGCGATATTGTAGCAAACGACTATGACTGGATGAAGAATGTATGATCCTAATAGGCTGTGTTTTAAAAGGGCATTTAGCGACGTAGGTACTTTGTCTGTAACATTGTCTTTCACTCCAGTACGATTTTTTTAGTAACACTGACTACAGTAAAAGGGGATGGTTTCGACCGTGATAAATTAACCATTTTTTTCGAAATCCTTAGGTATTTCCATGGGTGCTTTTGTGTTCCATTACCCAACATTTTTATCGCACTCTAAGTAGGAGTTCCCACGTACAGGAAATGTAATTTTGATGTCCGTAAGGTTATGAATTTGATTGTTCGTTATGTAATGAATAAATCTGAATATCGTATAGTTTTTGTTCTGTCCCCCTACAGAACCGCAGAAAATTTCCAATTCCTGAACTATGTCGTCCAAATAGTTCATAATAAAGTGAAATAGGAATGAGGCCACTTCATTCGGCCCTTCTTTCGCAATAGCTTCGTGGTACACATAATAAAATGATTCACCAGTTGCAAGAACATGAACATTAAAGGAATACGTGGCAAGTTGCCATTTATAGTACACGTCGTTAGTTGCTATATTCGGTAGGGGGACATTTTTTGCGAAATCAATGCATATGGCTGCATTTTTCTTATTTTGTGTTGCCTGGATTTTGGCCATCTTTTTAAGGTTGTAAAACGATTCCGCCTTTTCTTGTGGAGAATGTTCGTTGTTGTAAGCTGATCAATTTTTTGTTCATCTTTTTCCACGGATAAAGCTTTCACCCTTGCGGAATATTCATCGCACAATGCACAGGTATCCGTACGTGGATATCCAAAAGAAATATTGAATTTCGTGTTGAAAATCATCATTTTTTTTGCTCATTATGAAGCTTAATACCTTCGTCAGAACTTGACATTACGATATAGTCACAAACTCAAAACTAAAGAGGTATTACAAAAAACACAGGTCAATAAACGACAAGTAAACGAAATCAATCTGAATGTGTTAAACGTTGGCGATATACTGATGCTTTGGTAGGAACCATGACAGGCGCCGACGTCTCGTGACCGACAGTGACTTGCCTGGTTCTTTCCTCTTTCCCTTGACTTGCCTGCTTCTTTTCCCTTATAGTAAAACTTTGACGCCGTATATCTACTGACTAGCCTGCTTCTTTTCCAGTTTAGGAGCTTCTAAAGTTGGTTACGGTGATTCTGAACGGAAAGCAACCAATATTTCAATAGCGAAAAATTGACTTACCTGCTTTTTTCCCCTGACCCTTCAATTATTACATTACTGATAACATAACTTAATTACAAGTAATTCAGATTACAACAATAGTTCTAACTTAATCTAGATATTTTAAAGTATTATAATTTTCAAAATTATCAAATCTTCAGGCTACTAAGAAATTACATAGCCACTAATGAAAATATTAATAATTAAAATAAAAATTTTATTTTTACATAAATAAATACTAAAAATAGCAACAAAAGAAAAAATCAATTTTTGGCAATAATTGCTCAAAGTGATTGCCATTAACTTCAATGCATTTGGCTACCCGCTTATTGAACGACCGCCTGATTTTATATAATATCTGTTCGTTTTGAAACGATTCCGCCTCATTCTGAATTCCTTATCATAGTTGTTCCGAGGTGTTGATGATCGTTTCTTCATAAGCAAGTGATTTAATACATCCACCTACACAAAAATCAAGAAGGTTGCAATCGGGGCTTCGGGCAGGCCAAAGCATTTGGCTTCTACGGCCTACCCAGCGGTTAAGAAATTACTGACAAGCCTGGAAAAGTGTGCCGGGGCGCATCTAGACATTCCGCTATAGGATTCGGCACCCGTCTCTATTCTGATTGGCCGAATCTTAGTACGGTGCCGAATTACATAGCGAAATGTTTAAACAGTGCTGAAATCAAGAGTGAAATGTTACACTTATTTTTACGGAATGAGGTGCCCAATTACAAAATTTTGTTTACGGTTTACCTACACACGGAATATTATTATTAATTGTTTGCCCCTTTTATAGACTTATATTGGTTAAACAGCGTTAACACGGCATCTAATCCACCTTTTTGGTTCCAATTTGCCTTTTTCAAGTTCACCGGCCAATTATTTACCAGCCCTTTTTGATTCGATCTACTTTAAAAAAGACTAAGAGTCATAAAAAAACTAAAAAAAGTCATGAAAATACTAAAAAAGTCATTATAAGAAAAAATGCCCAAAGTGGGAATCGATCCAGCGGCCTATGACATAGCACCTAAACGCTATATACACTACCCCACACACTAACAATTTTAAGTTAATGTAGTAACAGTAGAATGAAAGCGGCGGCACAGCCAATCAGAACGTCTTATTTTTGAAAGAGTTTTGCCAATCAGAATAGAGACGTTTGAAATCATCCAATCAGAATAGAGACGGGTGCCGAATCCTATAGCGGAATGTCTAGATGCTGCCGGGGCACCGTCTTGCATAAAAAACATATTTCTTTTTAGCTCTAACGGTATATTATCAAAACTGTCGGTCAGCTGATTTTGCAAAAAATTAGGATAGATCTGTCCGCTTAAATTGGGTGGCAGTTTGACTGGACCCAACATGTAATTGCCAATATGTCCACACTAAACATTTATTTTAAACTTGTGGTGAAAATAGCGTTCGGTTACTAAATGGGAATTTTCTAAATTCCACGCATGTTTATTTCCAAAATTGAAGACACCTCTTCGTGTGAAAATCGCTTCATCGGTGAATAAATCTGTATTCAGATACATTGGGTTAGCGTTTTGTTGGGTACAACAGAAATGGGCAAATTCCAATCTGGCTGGAAAATCAACATCCAACAAATTCTGAACAGGGGTAAAGTGGTATGGATGAAGCCACGATAGGTTAAAAATTCAAGAAATGGATGACTTTGCAAATGTAAAAATCTCGAAAACCATTACTCGGAGCAACATTTACAAAGTACACCTTTATTGCGTAAAATTAATGAGAAAATTGGTATTTTTAATAAAATCATAAATACGCGAAGGCGCAAAAAAGTTACATTTGTTTCTATGTACCAAGAGTGCCGCAGAGAGCGCCCTCTACAACCTACATCATAATTCTTAACAAATTAAAATTTTTCTCCCCAAAAACCCCCAATCCCAAAATGGTATGTTAAAATAATGGTTAAAAAAAAAGTTACTTCGGAAAATCGAAAATTGGACACCTTGTATCTAGGTTATTATCAACTTTTGAACTAAGCTAAGTTTGGCCAAGTCGCAATATTCTTATCCAAGGAATCTGCAGTTTTAGCGCTTCAGTTCAGGGCCGGAATTTGTTTAGAAATTAGCAATAGACAGGCATTACAAATGACGATTGGGAAAAACTAAATTAATTTTAATGAGAAGAATGTTTTATTTACTATTTTTTACGGTCGTCGGCGTATCAGAGGCCATCTTGAACCGGTCATCGACCGTACGGTTTTTAATCGTGCGGTCTACCGACTGGGGAGTGTGAAACGGCACCTTCATCCTACGAGATATCCGATCTCATCCGGCCTGTCCGGCGTGAATAGGATGGTTTTGATGTCGATTCATTTTACACGAGAAGAATGTAATTTCGCTAAAATCCTATAAAGTGTATAATTCTTTAATATTAAAAAAAATGTATTCGACAAATAATGACCATGCTGCATTTGTTTAACTTAAATTATTCTGATTCAGCGATTTAACAACGTGGCATTATGCAGACCTTTAGAACCTTTTTTCTACAGACGTCACAGAACATTGAAACTATTTTGAATAAAGGCCCCTATAGTAAAATATATTTTTTTCGTATTCTTAAAGAACCAACAAAACGTAATAATTTTTTATTAATATTATTAGGTCTCCTAAAATTAATTATTTCTTTTGCGGCTGGTGGCATGAACCTCAATAAATTTTATAATTTTGGAAAATACCTGAATTTATTTACTGTTGGCTTAAGCCGCCCCTGATAATGATAATGTTAATATTTTTGATCCCACATGCAGTTAAATTTAGATTATTATGTTATAAACTTGACATGTAAGTATAGGGGACAAAGTACACATTATGTAATTGTACGTATTTTTTTATGAAGTTTGTTTGCAAGATCAAAACAGTTATACCTACTAAAACATAATATTTTTTATTAGTAGTTTAATGATAATAATTAATGGTAAGTGATTAAGGAACACAAATATATATGATGTATATATTATGCATACATAAATTTATGCAATACTAGTTATAAACCATTATAATTTATAGGCACCCAACAAAAATATTCCAATATAGGATTGTTTTTATAATAAAATCTGTGGTTATTGGATATTCGGTGCGGATTTTGGATTTATATGTTAATTATTTTATTCATAGATTAATTAAATAAATGGACATTTTTTAAATTAGAGTTTTGAGATATTTCAAATTAAATCTCGTATAACATATTTACTGAATGTTTTATTTGTAATTGAAGATAGAATATTGTACAGGGAGAGTACCGGACAAACTTATATTGCAAGCATTTCAGCTATAATCTTTTGGAATACTCAATTATTTAAAAATATCGAATCATAGTTTTACAAGAAGTTTTTTGTAATTAGTGGTATTGCAAAGTTTTGTTTTCACTTACATCTAAAGGGATCAAAAATCAAATCAAAACGTATTCATTTGTCAAATAATACAGTGAAGTAACGGCACAATGGATCTTGCAAGATCTGTGTGTTTACTATTGTTCAGGGGCGGCAGAACGTTTTTAAAGCGGGTGTTGAGTTGTTCAAGCCAAGATCCGTACTATTCGAGTTGTTATAGTTTTGTTTTGTTAGATAAAGTTTTATATATTTATATATATGTAAGAAATGATGCACAGGACTTAAAACACACAGTATTTTATTAATTATAGAAAATACAATTCGAATTACAGCGTGGCTTCATCGACCAAAGCCGTAAAAAGTCTGTCTATTCAAAATCCGCAATTCCTGTTCCCAAGCCCCTTTCTTCCCGTACCAAACCAATAAATACCCATCGGCGCCGATGCCTCCATAAATCTGTCTCGGCGTCCACTTGAAATACGGTCAACACGGCCGCCAAGTCGACCGCCCAAGAGATCCAGGGCTTAGTATCCCACATATATAAGAAATGTATGCCCTTGTGTAGCAGTAAACAAAGTGCTAGGAAGGTTTAAGTTATTGTTTATATTTGACCTTGTTCCTATCAGATGATCAGCTGCTGTCTGCAAAAAAAATAAAATATGTTATGGTTTTATAGATCATTATCACCAAAAATGATTAAAAAAATCCCTAGATATCGACATGGGCTAAAGTGTCTCCAAATCGGATTGCTTTCGAATAAGAAATCAATTTAATAATGGTTCCTGAGCGAGTGATATTTGGATAGATAACAATTAAGCCGATTGTGCGTGAATTTTCTCAAGGAACAAGTGCGCTAATGGCTTTTTAAAATATACTTTATACTGTTTTTTTAATTTTGCAACTGATTTTTTTGATTAAGAAGTCTATATTAAAATTGAAAATATGTCAAGTTTTCTGAATTTCAATGCTTACATTTTTATTTTGTTAAGCCTACCAAAATATTTATCATGTAGCCCTTAGAAATGAACAAATAATATTATACATTGTACTGATTCGGCGGTTGGTTCCTTGTGAAACATTTTAAATAAGATAAAAAAAAATATTGGGCAAACCGGTAGAGATCTCAAAACAAGAATAAAAGAACATAAAAACTCCATCTTAAACAACATAAAAAATACCGGCATCGCAGCACACTGCATAGAACAAAATCACTTCATAGATACTGACAATTTTAAATTATTACACAGTGAAAGAAAAGGAAAATGTCTAGATTTACTAGAACAATATGAAATCAAAAAATCTATAAAAAATAATCCGTGTACTACCAATGATCAACAAAATTTTATAAATACCCCGATAATAGACACCCTCATTAAGTCTACCCATAACAACCACTAGGAAAATCCCAACATTTAGATACGTGCAATAAAAACCTTCCTTTATTATTACGTTTATAAACACCCGTATTGTTACTTTTAGATTAAGTATTCATCTTGTATTGCTCTTGAAAAAGGCCTAATAAGCCGAAACATGTAGAGTGATTTATTCTCTAAATAAATTGAAACATTAAAAAGCAAAATTTTTTATCTTATTTAAAAGTTATAAATAATATTATTATTCGGGTTCGTCAAATGTCTGATCTCCTCTTATTAGCATTACAGAAAACACTTTACTCTCACGATCGGGCGTAGTTGTTGTACTATCTCAAGCAGCTAACCTAAATAGGAGTAAATCATTTTCGTGTAATTTTGTTCAAATTTGAATCGACGCCATCTCAAATAGCGCTTCTCGGCCAGCAAAGATCAGGACAAAAAATTAATAAGCCAAATAATGATGAAGTCTAAAAAAGCTGCGAGAACAAAAACTCTGCAATCGATAGCATCTCGTGCCAGGAACATTGTTCCCTGTTAACCTAACCTAAACTAACCACAAAAAAAATTGATACCGCTCGAGTACACATTGCTCAAGCCTGTTCGTCTGAAACAGACACTGTAAATATTTGAGTTTGCCCATGTTTGTATATATCTGCAGTGTAAATGTTATACAAGATCAGCGCAAGAGGGAGCCCTGCGGTACTTGAGCTTCACTGTTGATATGGCATTTTCTGTCGATACAGCGAATAGCCTGTCCTGCAGGAAAAAAATGACTACCTTTATTAGGTAATTTGGCATACCTGTCCTTATTAATTTTAGTGCATGTGCCAGACCACATCAAATGCTGATGTTATAAGCATAAGGCATGTTTGAAAGTAACGTGTAATATATAATTTTTTTTATGTAAGATTTTTTTTTAACTAGAATACTAGAAATAATCTGACACCCGTATATTATAGTCAGCATTGGTAGAATTAGGTGTTTTTGTGTGTTGTTTAAACCAGGATGCTAAATACTTTTCAACACAGCAACTTTTTCCATTTTTATTATTATATGTATGTGTTTTATTTAACTACTATGCTACTTTAATATGTTGTATTATTTTCAAATATTATTTTAAAATTTGATACTGAAATTCTAAATCTACGCCTGTAATAAAAAAATAAAAAATTAAAACTAAAAAACTCTCAACCATTTTTTAAAAAACCGTAATAATTGTTATAGTGATAGGTAACCTATAACTTTGTTATACTTTTTAGTGAACAACAAGTATGATCGAAATCGTACTCATTACAGCAGCGGTAGTAGTCATAGGATGGTACTTCTTTATTCGTCCCCTAAGTTACTGGGAAAGATTAGGAGTTAAACAGGGCAAACCATCAATTTTCTTTGGAGATTCTCTTCCTATGTTACTAAGAAAAATAAGCCCTAGTGAGTTTATGCAGTATATCTACAATAGACACCCAAAAATAAGGTAGGTACCCACTAATAAACCTTATAAATAAAGGATCGCTCATAGTACACCTGTACATGGTGTTCATTTTTCGATGTAATTGCAGGGTATCTTGATAAATGCAGTAACTAGTAAAGATAGAGATTTGAGGTTTTTACATTACTGCGCTACTCTTTTGTGAAACGAAAGATGCCGCAAACAGAATTGTCATAGCTTTCTTAGTTTTCGAAAATGTTTACTTTTTGACCACCCTCTATGATTCGGTTATCCATTAATTTAACAAAAAATTGAAAACTGTTTCTGAGAGAATTTTTTAAGTAAAGTTCAATGACGTACTTACTTATTTTCTGAAAGTCTCACTTTTCAAGATTTAAAGCAAATACCTGATTTTTTTAACACGTTAGCTGCCACCAATACTAAACATATTTTATTCGTAGCACGCCACGTGGTCCGCAGGCGACCCAAGCCCTTTCATTCTCAGGGCGCCGCGTGATCTGCGGATAACCCACGTTTTAAAGCATTTTCATTATAAGATATCTTTTGGTGGCCTGACAGAAATAGGCTGCTTCTTGCACAGTTGGCTCGGTAGGAAAATACACTTTCAAACAAAAAAAAGAGCGATAGAATATTCAAATTTTTAGAGAATCTAGAGGGTTTTTTCGAACACATTGATTTATTCAGTTACAAACTATTCTTATAATGTAACATTGTTACTTTAAACATTTGGGGCTTAAAAATAAGAGCAATACTGGTACGACTAATACAAAATATAACAACCTAAAATAATAATTGGTAAATTATCTAAGTGGCGCATAAAAATAGCAGAAATATGAATGCCAACACGAACAAATTTATATGAACTTGGGAAAAGCAAGGCATGCACACATTTGGTTTTTTTTCGCATTTTGTACAAATTGTAGTCACCTTTTTTGCGCCATCTCGAGCTTCCTTATAACTTTTTCCGGCCTTTCTTAACTTTTCATAGCAATGAAGGCATCTTCGCCTAACTTTTCTTCTTCTGTCGTCCTTTTCTGTGGTTTGCTCTAACTGATGCTTTATTTCTTGCGGTGTATTAATCCCCTCTGTTGCATTTGAGTTAAGGTTCAGAAGTGATTCGCAAACATTTTCTCTAAATTCGACTATGCCCATTTTATTATGGGAATGAATTGACCTAAAAATTATGTAGGCGTTAACCATAGCGGTACCTAATAGTAATTCTGTCGCAACTTTGTGGTACCATCGTAATGATTTGCGCACTGGTGATGAGTAGCTTGACAGCTGGTCTGATAAGTCAATGCCACTTTTTCCTTTATTGTAGTCAATGATAAGTTGTGGCTTAGTTATTTCTTCATTGTTTCGATTTCTTTTTCCAGTTTGAACCATGTCAAGTGTGTTGCAAGTAGTGAGCCCATGGACATCACGTTGGTCTTTCCATTTCATGACCACAATCCCGGAATCTTCTTCTCTCCCTATAATTTCTCCTTTTTTTAATTTCGCTGAAATAACTTCTTTCGGAAGATCTTTCCTATTTTTTCGAATAGTTCCAACAAGATGAGTTTTCTTTTTAAGTAGTTCGTCCGCCAATTCTAACCCAGTGTAAAAATTGTCCGTAATAATGGTTCGTCCATCGTTTAGGTATTCTTCGCAGAGATTAATTACTATATTTTTTGTTAAATTAGATCCCTTTTCATTAGATTTACCTTGATAAATGGAAACTTTATATGTGTAAGCTTCTGGATCACAAACTTTAAATAACTTAATGCCATATTTATGGCGCTTTCCAGGAATGTATTGCTTAATAAGCGTCCCCTAAAAGGAACCATTGTTTCATCAACTGCAATATATTGGTTGGGTTCTTTTAATTTCTTAAAATTTTCGTTAAGCATTGTTGTCAGTTTTCTAATTTTAAATAGCCTATCGCCATTTCTGTTGTCCGTGTCATCGTCAAAATGCCAAAAACGTAGAAGTAACTCAAAACGATTTCTAGCCATGGTTTCACCAGCAACTGAATTTTTGTAAATTACCTTTTTGCTCCAATAGCAACTTATGCGTGGTAGTGTTGTAAGCCCCATCCAGATTAACAGACCTAAGAATTTTTTCATTTCTTCATTTGTGGTTTCAGTCCACTTGTTAAGGCGACTGTTTCTTGTCAGTGTACTAGTTGCCAAAATACGGGAGGCATTTTTATTAGTTTCATTTGTCATCAGATTTATTATATCATCGTCAATTATTAATGAAAAACATGCTGCTGGCGTAAATACGTGGACTGGCTTAGGAGGTACCTTTATTCCTGGACTACCAACAAATGGGAATTTCTGTTGGTGACTACCAGTAACAAATGTCCAATTTCTTTTGTGTTCATTCAGGTTTGGACCATCCCTATTAGTTGACAAACTGGAACTACTTCCTATCGAACTATCGGAAAGATCGCTGCTTGACGGCCTAAAATCGCCATCACTACTATTCGGAAGCGAACTTTCGCTGCCAGAGGAACGGTCTTTCAATTTTCTTTTTAACTTTGGTCCAGTTGAGGTGCTGGGCACAGCATTTTTATGCATCTACAAAAAGATATATGATATTAAGCCATCAAAAGAGAGGTTTAGCTTACCTTACCTTGCTAATTTGGGTAATCCAATTTTATTTTCGCACAAACTCTATAACACCACGCCGCGTGGGCCGCATGTAACCACCAAATGATTTGTACAGGTGGCTTGACGAGAATAAACTCGCATAATAGACGCGGCGCAGTGCGAACTATACGGCGTGGGTCAACGGCGGACCACGTGGCAGCTAACGTGTTAAATGGAACACCCTGTAAATTTTTCTCATATTTGATTGGGGTATTTTTAAGCTTTTCAAAAATATATAGTAGTTGTTAGTTACTATAACAATCAACGCACAATACGAAAAATTTAGAAAATTAGGGTAGTATGGGCCATGAAACCATTGGAACAATAAAAATAATATTTATCTGGCATGTCTATTTGTCAAAATGTATAGGCAAAAATAACATTTTGTTAAAATACATGTCACTAATTTACTACACTTTAAAAAGATTATGAAAATGTAGTAGTATGAAAATTTTGAAAAATACGACATGTTAGCTGTATAGAGTGCCATGAAAATAGGTAAGTTTTCAATATTGTAATTTAAATATCTAACTTAAATAGTTCTTACTTTCATAGATATACAGAAATAAGGCGGCCCAATCAAGTAACATTTTCAAGTTAAAAAATTAATTGTATTAAGAATCGATCATTTATAAAGCGAAGACTTAAATCATATACAGGGTGGCGCATCAAAAACGAAACAGAGACATTTACTGACAGCTCAGTTCTTTTTTGGAAAAACGCTCAGACCCGTTGCTTTTGTTTTCGAGGGGGACACAAAATTGGCAAAAAATCACGTTAACACGTGCAGCCCCCTGGGCGGGGGTGGCACCACCCCTAAAATCTTAAATGGAAATGGGGGTTGAGTGATACCTTATTTTAAAAGTCTTTCAATTCCCTTTATAATGATGTAAAACTCATGTACTTCAGTTCAGTAGTTTTGGAGATTTATTGATTTAAAGCTTAAAGTAGACTTTAATAGGTACATCAGATTAGTTTGTACTACTTTCCGAAGAAATTTGAGTAAAAGCATTTACTTAATAAGTACGCGCATGGTTTGTTTATCATTTTGGTGTTGGAAATAGCGATTGGAGCGTTTTTTGTTGCAAAAAAAGTTGTTTCTTGAAGAAAGATTAGAAGGGAATGTCGCGTACTTATTTTAAATAGAAATTTAGTATATCCTTTGCGATTGATTCGACCAAACTTTCTTGTTAAAATACCTTTTAACGCCTTATACATAAATTAACCATGCTATATTCCACGGCAGAAAGGGTTGAAATTATTGAAATATTTTTCGGAAATAACCAGTGCGCTAATAGAACAGCACAAATATTTAATGAGCGACATGAGAACAGTAACGTGCATCGAAAATATGTCCAAGAACTTATAGCTAAGCTTCGGGAAACTGGATCAGTCGCCAATAAAAAATGGAACATTGAAAATCCCATCAGGAACGAAGCAATGGAAGTGGGGGTTTTAGGGCAAGTTTATGTAGATCCTACGTTAAGTACCCGCAAATTGGATACTGTGTGTGGTGTTAGTCGACGTAGTATCCAACGGATTTTAAAGGCCCATAGTTTTCATCCGTATAAAATTCACCTTGTACAAGAACTTAATGAAGACGATTTTGATCCGCTGTTACAGTTTGAAAATTGCATTTTATAAGTTTGATTATCTCTGTTAAGTTTTCGGTTTTAAATTATTAAAATACATATCTAGACTCTCACCTTAAACAGTAATTGTTAATTAAGTTACCTGTAATAGCCCAAAATTTTCATTATGTTAGTCAGGGGCATGTCACCAATATGGGCAACAAGCAATTTATGGGCAGTTCATGTCAGGGGGGCGGGAGGGTTTGACATATCTGCTAGTAACTTTTGGTTTTCTTATTTCGAGTTAAGATTTCATTAATAATCTTCGCTAATCGAATATTTTTAATGATTTAATTGGAGATGTAATTAATTTAAGTTTATACTATCATCATTTTCGGTTAAAATCTCACAAAAACATTAAAAAGCTAGTGTTTTTCTTTTTTTTGCAACACTGATTTATTTTATGACAATGACAGTTTACTTCTCGTCTGGGTCTTCTGACGCGTTTGTGATTTTTTCCACGACTTTTTCCTTTATAAAATGGGTTTAATTTGATCTTGGAATGAATTAGTGGGGCTTTTTGGTAAGTTTATAGTGATATCTAAGTCCTTAGTTTATTCTTTCATGAGCAAGTAAGTTCCTTCTTGGGATATTTTTTAGCTGTCGCTGTCGACCATGCTTTGAGATTGATGATTTTTGGAAGTATATTTATTATTGTAAGTATTATGCTAAAGTAGGTATTTAATAAATATTTTATATTTTTAGATTCACAACCTTCTAATAATGATCTTTTGAAGTGTGTCTGAGTAAAAATGTTATTAATTAGTTCCTTCCTTATTTTTCAAAACTGGTGAATCACTTCTGTTTACCTACCTTCTTTGCAGTTAAATTATGAATATTTTTACATATACCTACACCATCCCTTACGTTTAACAGCTTTATATATTTCTCTCCTCACTCTAATTGGGCAAAATATAAAAGTTTTCGTACCTATTGTACCTTATATCCTAATTGAAAAGAATTTTTTTTTCTGTTTCAGTCTAACCACACTTCTAGGCATCCTTAGCTGTAATAATTATCAGTGAGAAAATCTAATTTCTTAAAAATATCATGACTTTAGTGTTGTATATTGTATTCTTAAATCATAAAATATGTAGGTATCTTTTTAATTTAAATATTCTAAATAAATATATTTTGATCATATTTTCTTTTATTATGATAATTCACTAGACATTGTTTTATAATTAAAAAAACAGTAATAAAAACAATTAATGTGTAATAAATTTTAAGGTTGTGATTCAATTTGGTTGTAACATTACTATATAATTGTATTCCAGAAGATATATTTTTAAATTGGTTAGAAATTATCACAAGCTGCTCACATTTACTTATAAGGCGAGCAGCTTGTGTATTTCTGCCAAACATATATCTCATGAAATCCAACTGTAATGTTACAGTCAAATCGAATCAAAACTAAAATTTATTTAAAAATTATAATATATTTTCAAATATTCCCGCGCATTTCTTCAGTCGGTATGTCAGATTTCTATAATGCCATCATGACGTAATCGGTGAAATATAATTCTATTTTGCCGGTGGGTTAGCCATGCAGTTGGTTCATAGATGGCCCATGTTTCGAAACTTTAACATTGTTGTAACATTTCTCTAACCTTTATTGTACTGTGATGTTAGTTTCAAACCTTTGTTGTTGTTTACATTTCAGGAATGTTTTGTATCTTGTACGACATAGCTAAATGGATTGATTTCTTCTGTTCATCGTTTAATACTAGTTGCAGATAGGTTTGATTTCAAATCTTTCTTTTAGTTAATTGGTAATTGGTAATTTATAACTATTTAACCTAGTATAAAAGTTGTAGGTTAATCATCTCGAATGTTGTAAGTCAGCTGTGTTTTAAGAAAATCGATAAGAGGTCAGTGTCAGACTGACAGTTTCTGTGCGTTTTCACAGAGACTTCTGGTTAATTTTTGCTTGGTCGCGTGGGTAGACTTTGGTCGCCATTAGTTTTCTGTGTTGTTGAAAGAGCTTCCCCAGTAGCAAGCTGTCGTCATTTTGACGTCGCAACAAGGTGATTTTTCGTCACTAAGGTCAGGCCACCAATACCTGACATCAATATGACGTTACTTTATCGACGTCCAAGAAACGTCATCTAACTGACGAAACTTTGGCGTCATTAGTAGGTAGATTTTGTGTCCAATATAAAAGTGACAAATCCGACCCTGGCATGGATTTGTATATAACAATTGCTTAGTATAATATGAATGTAGTATATAGTTTTAAAATATTTCCACTACAATATAGGTATATCGACAAAAACATAATTATATTTACATTAGTCGAATACATTGATTTTTATGTAAACGGATATTTTCGATTTTTTATTTCTTGATATTCGCATTTAACATTTATTTTTAAAATATATCATTGTTTTGACAATTATTCAAAAATGGCGCCTTTTGTCGGTTCCGTTGGTAACACGATACGTGGTTGGTAACAAAGAACGCATCGTGGGCCATCGGGAGTGGTCGTAAGTCGTAAATGATTGGCCGTCCCGCGACTCCCGCCATGCATCAGTCCGCGTCCGCTCGAGTTAACCTCAAAGGAATTTTTTTGTTTTTTATGTTTTGTGGTGTAAATCTCTTCATAAACTCTGATGTAAATTATTTTAATTTGTGGTCGCCATTATTGCTTTTATTATTAAACATGCTTGCTGTTCTGGAATTTAGTGAGAGTGCTGGAGGTGGACTGGCGGTTGTTCACGAAGAATGGTTTACACCCCGAAAAACGGAAATCTTATGGCCTCCTTTGAAGGACGTAGTTTCGTTTAATAAACTTTTAAAGAAAGGCCAACCACCAGACGATACTTGGGAACTATACGGTGTCGTAAGAACGTTTTATAAATCCGGTATGTACCTACCCATTTTACTCAATGCTATGTATGACACCAATCTTGCTCACCTACCCTTTTTCCACGATATGGATATCTCTCAATTTTTGATAACATGCTATTTTTTATTGACTAGGGATATTACACAATAAATTTTTAAATATTTCAGTTAGGAACTTTATAGGGGGTTGTTTGTTCACTTTGAGAAAAAGGGTTATATTTTGAATGGTTAGTTCATAACCTTGCATACTTATTTTACTGTTTTTTATACCGAGGTACCTACCTACAGCCATGGTTTTTAAAGAACAGATTTACGTTTCCTAATAATTGTCCATGCAATTTAATACAAAACTAGTTTTTTGGAAAAGCATTGTTCATTAAACTGGACTCAAACTGTTATAGAATATACCGAGGAATCCTACTTACTTAAAGATCTTTTTAGATGACCTTGATAAAGCTTGGGAGAAATTGAAACAGGCCGAGTTCACCAGCAATATAAGTTCTGAACCAGAGGAGGGGATAATTAAATAAAAGAGGAAAATTACTAGAATTCCATCAGAAAATAGTTATGATCATTGGGTATGTTATTCACTTATACACACACTTTGTTAAAAGCCATAGGTAATGTTAGTTTTCGTTTAAAGTTGTGTGTTATACCTAGTATAATTTTTTAAGTTTGAAATATTAATTATTTTGAAAGTTGTACATACTTATACCTTAATAATAAATGGTTGTGTTAATCGTATAAGAGGTTTTATTTAAGGTGCAACATTCCACCATTATATCACGTCATATTTACGTAGCAAATTTGGGCTTTGTGACGTCCTTTTTTACCGTCAATATCACGTCAGAATACCGACGTCATTGGGCTGTGACTTAGGCCCGTCACTGTTACGTCATTACTACGTCATATCTAAGGTAATTGTGACGTAACGGATGCCGTAAAACATACGTCAATATGACGACAGGTTGCTACTGGGGTTAGTTTACGTAGATAGGGTGACTATTTTTTTTTGTGATTGTTTTGTTTCGGTAACTATGTACGTTGGAGAAAAATAAGAAGCGTCCCTTTCGACCATCGATACTGGAAGTTAGAGCACGTTTGTGGAAGTAGCTCCACAAATTTTTTTTTTTTGGGCCGGGCAGACTAATGCAGTGTCGATAAAGCATCCACAAATGTTTTAAAAGGGTATGGCCTTGTAGTTGCTTATTCCTTTGGGCGGAATGCCGATTTAAAATGCTTTAATGAACTTCAACAGCGGTCATAGAAGCCATCTAGTAAATTGGGAACCCTCGTTAGTTATTTGAAGTAGGTTTTAATTTTAGTATCTGAATTACCCTCGACGGGTGTTATGAAAGATTTCTCTTTCATGTTTGTATATCTAAAATTCGATTTTAGGGTTTTTTTTTTGGTAGGGGCTAAAAGTCCGAGTACAAAGTGATGTACTAGTTTATTTTTTTTGGAATTGCCTGGACGCGGGACGTGCCAGTTGCCGGGTACTCTGGGATTTCTTGGAGACTAGCTGTGTAGCAGTTTCCACGCTAGCTGTTTCAGAGACCATGTGTGAGGGTGTGAAGATTGAGTCTTCATGAACCATGGGTAGCACGTAAGGTTTTAGCTAAGTACCATTTTTCTTGAGTATGTTGTTGTAACTTAATAACAGCTTAAAATATCAATATTCTGCATTTGCGTATTGTTCACCATACAGTGTTTTGGTCAAGTTTTGCACTTATGTTATGTACAGAGCTTGTGCAATGTAAATGTATAGCGTATGTCGACATAGCGTTTAGACGTCACAAGAGTCTCTAGTAGTTCAAAGCGTTAGGTAGTCTGTTACAGCTACTTTTGTTATAAATACAGTACAATTTATGATTATAAAGTAAATATTTTTGTTTCCCGGCTAAAGGCCATTTGTTTATTCCAAATTTAGTACTTGTAACTTCGACATTTTAATTTATCTATGGCCGAGTGGCTAGCATGCTTATTGAGTAACCACAGGTACTCGTAAGATATTGTATGATACTATAACAGAGATTTTATGGTAAATTTAGTTAGTTGTGAGAGGTTCTTGCACAGACCTTGCGCAAATTCCATGTCTCAGGCAATGTCCTGGATGTAGGTCTATGTGGCTGCCAGATCAGACTGAACAGTCATTTTTTTTTACAGTGTAGGTCTGACAGTTGCCGTCTTGTGCAAGACTCTGACAAACAGGGTTTGACTTTTTGCTTTCTTTTATCAATAACTTTGTAAATTTAAACCTTCAGAAATTACATTGTCAAACCTAGTACTATCACTTTAATATTTCATTCCACTTATTTATCTTTTAACTTTAAGTATCTATTGTCCACCAAAGTAAGAGGAGCTTGCATTTATAAAATCAAGTAACCAAGGGCTTAACAACACCTTAAGAATAAATATTTGTATTGGCCTCTGCGAAAATTTGGCTTTTATTTTAAATAGATTGACATTGAGGACTTGAGTGAATGAGAGCTTATAATAAGCTAGGGTATACCGATTGTGACATAAGCGTTTTTTTTTTCTAGTTTGTTTTTATCTGAGGCCAAACACTAGAACATTTAAAGGCTTTTAAGTAAAATAAAACTAAGGTGGCGCCTTCAGGATTTGACTATAACTTACTTATAAGAGTGCTAAACCTCTCAAACTAGAAACAAAATAGCGAACCTACCCTGAGTTGAGCTAGCTAAGGGGTGTCTGAAGAACATCCTCCAGGGCGTAATTTGGGTTTTGTATAACACACTTAAATTGTTTGTTGCGGGATTAAATATTTATTATTTTTTTTTATAACACCGCGATTACAATTTTGTGAAGATATGAGTGAACGAATTATAAACGATGAACATTTTCTATTCAACACTTGCTTTTCCGACGAATTTCCTTTTTCTTAAATGGCGTAGTAAATCGTCATAACTGCCGATGTTGGTCCGATTCTAATCCCAGAATTTATCGTGAGGTACACACACAGCAGCCACAAAAATTAAATGTTTCGGCTGGTATTTTTGGCGATCATTTAGTTGGTCCTTTTTTCTTACCTGGAAATTTGACCGGTGAAATGTATTTGGAATTACTGCAAGACGCCATAGATCCTGCATTAGCAGCCATAATTGAAAATCAGAATGATCGGCGGTACATTGCGAATAGGTTGATGTTCCAACAGGATGGTGCCTCACCACATTACGCATTACGTGTTCGACAATATTTAGATCAGACGTTTCCAGGTCGATGGATTGGTAGAAGAGGTGCCATTGAATGGCCCCCAAGATCGACAGATTTATCACCTTTGGATTTCTTTCTATGGGGTCACTTAAAAAGCAAAATCTATGCTACTCAGCCAACATCGTTAGAAGATTTGCGACAAAGAATTGTGAATGAGTGCCTTCAAATTACTCCTCAAATATTGCAAATATGTGCGGCATCGTATTGAGCAAAATCTTTATTACTGCATGGAGAGTCATGGTGGTCATTTCCAACATTTACTTGGCTGACGGGTCAGTTCATTTTTCATTTTTACACTACTTTGCTGCCAAATGTATTGATCTCCACTAATGATGATGCATTAGAGTTTTATTTAAGCTTTAAATCATTAAATCTCCAAAACTAGTAAACTGAAGTACATAAATTTTACATCATTATAAAGGGAATTGCAGGACCTTTAAAATAAGGTATCACTCGACCCTCCTTTTCATTTCAGATTTTAGGGGTGGTGCCACCCCCCTCCAGAGGGCTGCACGTGTTAACGTGGTTTTTTGCCAATTTTGTGTCTTCCTCGAAAACAAAATCGACGGGTCTGAGCGTTTTTCCAAAAAAGAACTGAACTGCCAGTAAATGACTCTGTTTCGTTTTCGATGCGCCACCCTGTATAATAAAGAATAAAGAGAATCGTGAGAGGGATGAAATGAATGTTATGGCTTTTGTAGAGGCATTGGAAGCTCGTGCAAAGTCAAAGAAAAAAGATCTCGCAGTAATAAAGTCTTGTCTAAAAAATTATTAAACAAATATAATTTGAAACCCAATGAAGTAAAGATTCGGCACGTATTGAGAATGCTGTGCGATGACTTATTTTTTGCAACTGTCTCTAAACCGAATTCGAGTCGACAGACAGTTTGCTACAAAAGTAATATGGTCTGACGGATCTTATTTTATGAGCTCCGCCTCTACCCTGGCATTATCAATCGCCATAATACAAGATTTGTATCCCCAGTTGTAAATGTAATATTAGGGTATTTTTACATAATATTTATTTTAGCAATAATGACATATTCTTTTGTTTGTTTTAATGGTTTCATAGCCTACTACCCTCATTTTCTAAATTTTTCGTTTTGTGCGGTTATTCTTAGTAGTAACTATCAACTATTATATAGTTTTGAAAACCTGAAAAAGAGTCCATTCAAATAAGAGAAAAATACACAGGGTGTCCCATTTAAAAAATCATATGCTTGCTTTAAATTTCGAAAAGTAAGACTCCCAAAGAAAGAAGTAAGCACGCCACTGAATTCTACTTAAAAATTTCTCTCAGAAACAGTTTTTAATTTTTTGATAAGTTAATGGATAACCGAAATACAAAGGGTCGTCAAAAAGCACACATTTTCGAAGACACCCTGTAGCTTTAAAACTAAAAAAGATATAACAATACTGTTTGCGGCGTCTCTTGTTTCACAAAAAGCTAGCGCCGTAATGTAAAATCCGCAGGTCTCCATCTTTACTAGTTACTGAGATACCCTGCAATTCTATCTAAAAATGAACACCCTGTACACCATGCACCTGCATCACGTAACTACAACATATACTACAATAAAAATTAAATTGGATGGGCGTGAGCGTTAAAATAAGACTTTAAACCTACGAGACCCCCATCAGGTAATATTTTACCTTGTTTATACAGGGTATCCTAAAAAGTATGGTCAATATTTAGGGATCGGCTAGATTGGGTCAAAAAAGGATCCGAATGTAATATTTTGTCCTATATTCTCCCATAGCCGAGTAACAGCCTCAAAAAGAGTAGACCCTGAAAATGAATTTTTCTTAATAATTTTGAAATCAATATAGATACAAACTTAAAATTTAGGTACTTGAGGAGTAAACTTTATAGGCAGAATTGAACTATTGTCGTTAAAATGTCGACAATTTAAAAACAGCGCGGCAGCGTCAGAAATAGGGAATGGCGGAGCTGAAATATACCTTTTTCACTTTTTTTCATATTGATTTTTATACTTCTTATGTCAAATTAGAAAACTTTAACGTGCTTTGCAAAAAAAGGGTAGACTTCATTAGAGACGATTTAGGGCGTCGTTTTCGAGATAAATCGATGAAAAATTATCTTGCATGCCAAAATTATACTCTTTAGCTAGTGTAAAAAAGACGAAGGCCAAAAAGTGATCAAAAAGGTTAATTTCAATATGTTCAAGAGGAACATGAGATTCTAAAAAATATGGAAATATAAAAATGTAAATATTATATACTTCACTAATATTGATATTATTTGGTATCAAATTTTTTTATCATGACACCCACTACCCCCGGCTTTGCACCTGTTTCGGTATTCGGTATATTGTTTTTATTTCTTTACATAAATAGAAATTAACTACCATTACGAAGATGTGGAATTTTTCAAACCTCTTATATTAATTGAATCGTATACTATTAAAAGGGAACATGTCCACATTCTGGCTAAAATTATATTTTTGCCGCATTCGCCTGTGTAAACCTAGACCCATTTAGGGTTGAAACGGCTCATGTCGGACTTTACTCTGTATGATTTTATGGCCCAGATAAGTTATCATTTATTTTTGAAAGGGCACATGTTCAGGACATGTGCCTTTTCAGTAATAAATACATAATAATTATATTCCTTTTCCCTCTCTAGCACCGCTAATAAAAAATTTAAAATAAGTACAGAATGTCTACGCAGGATTTCTCCACTTCCCAGAGATATGCGAGGGACGAATCTTAAAAGTCATGCTATAGGCAGTGCGGTATATGACATAATTAGGGGGCAAATTAGCAGTTTTCCCTTTAAATTATCTCATGATACTAGAAGCACACTTATTAGCTATTTATCTGCTGATCAAAGTTAAAATATTCCGATTCTCAAGTGAAGTAGAGCTTTCATTGTACATACATTTTTTAAAGAAAACTTTAATTATCGATTCTGGCGACCTTAAAGATACTTTGGATGCTCGAACATCGACTGCCAATGCACATCTCTATAGGCAGTAAGAGGTCTCACATCTTAACAAAGACCTGGAAGAAATTCTGTCTTGGTGTGACAGTAACTAAGTAAAATTTAACGCTAAAAAAATCCAGGCTGCAGTTTTCTCCAAAAAAGTTAATGTTGAAGAACCGGATATAGTCATGGCGGGACACTCGATTCCCTCGGCTTCATCAATTCATATATTGGGCGTTAATTTGGATAGTCATATGTCTTGGCATAGTCACGTTGTAGCCATTGCTAAGGCAGCCTCGCAGAAGCTTGAAATACTTTTCCGATCAAAGAACCTCTATACATCCCAACAACTTCTGATGCTCTATAAAGCCCAAATTCGTCCATCGCTGGAGTACTGTTCGCATATTTGGGGCTCTACTCCTAAATATACCCTGAGATTACTAGATTCCATTCAAAGAAAAGCCATTCGCTTGATCGGTGACCATGATCTGACAAGCAACCTGGATAGCCTTGAACAGTCGAAGGCAGGTTGGCGACTTGAGTCTATTTTACAAATATTTTCATGACAAGTGCTTAACTGTTGTTGCTCGCTTGATTCCATCCAGAGCAGTGCATGGTAGAAATATACGACTAGCCACGGCAGCCCACCGTATGTGGTTCAGCTGTCACTGGAACGACACTGTTTAAAAATTCTTTCATCTGGAGAACTTCATCACTCTGGAACGACCCACCTGAGGCTGTGTTTCACAATGAGTATAATCTTCTAATGGAAAAATATAAAGTAACGAAATAGTTCCAGATTTGCGGTGGCTTAAATATTTTAAAAAGCTTGTCGCACCAACGCAACCTTTGTCATAAGAAAGGCGTACTTTATTCAAAATCTCCGAGTATTCCTACTTTTAAATAATGAGTTTAAAACTTTTCAAACTATTAAAGGCTTGGTACAACTCAACTTTAAGCTGACTCGTCCCAATATACGTGATATAGGTTCTTATCTACGAGAATAAAATCGGTAACATTAAAAAGGTACTTCATTATATGCCCAAGGAATACAAGAATTTCTACAATGTCTTTACCACGTGGCCTAAGCTGCAGCTCTTAACTCGGATGATGTAGGAATGCGTCGTATTCTCGAGTTTTTCTACGTAATATATTCCTTTGGTTTTCTTTTCTCTACTTAATAAAAATATTTGTGCCAAGTTTAAATAAATTTTAATAAGCCTAACTTATTCAATTAAATGTGATGGCAAAGTTACGAAATTTTTATAGTTTAGGTAATACTAAAGAGTAACCCAAATAATAAGAGGCGAAAGCTTTGTCGGCTTCTTTGATGTTGATGTACCCAAATTCTGTGACCTTGATACCACACATACAGCTACACAGTAAAAAATAGGATACATTTATAGGATAAAAATTTATATCCGAATACGGTCTACACGGGAGAAAAATCGATCCTGTTACAGGCAATAAGCCAGGCTTTACATCTAAAAATATGATTAAATTAATTGAATATTCAATATCTTTTAATGCAAATAGTATTCAAACCTAGGCCTGTTTTGTGTAACCTTATTTCATCTTATTCATATAGCTAAATGCCCAGTCCTTATGTACGTAAAAAAGCATACTGACTTCCAGTTTACCTTAAGATCATTAAAGAAAACAAAGTACAACAAAGTTAAATACGATAAACTAATGTTGCAATAACCCAGCTTTACTTTAATACAAAATTGTTGGTTTGGTTTGGTTGGCAATCTTATTTTTATTCATTGTCTATTTAAAAGGATTGTTTTTTGTGTAAATGCTGAGTACTTATATTTAATATAAATGGATTAACTCTTTCTTAACATACCTCCCTGTATCCGTTGGAAATCTGAAAAATGAAATTCCTTTGCCAGTCCTGTTAGGACACCCACGGTAAGCACACGATGTCCCACCTTTAAGCTTCGTTTTCGACATTTAAACAAATAGGTTTTAACCACCGACAAGTCACAAAACAGTAATAAGTTTTGGAATTATTAAAAAATACGTCCTAACACACTAAAAACACCGATGGAAAAAAATAAAACAAAAAATCCACAAAAATTATCACTTTGTTTACGTCAAAACACGATTGATAACAAAATATGACACATCAAATTTGACTGATATACTACTAACTTCGCGCATGCGCATACAAATTTGGTTTCGTCGGACTGGCTTTCTTTCGCCTCTTATTGGCTATGTTACTCTTTGGTAATACAGCAAACACCAGCAAATTATTATTTGGCATTGACAAATCGAAAAGTAGCGTCAGTGACAACATTTCCATTGAAGGCGCTTATAGCTAAATATGAGCTATTCCATTAAAGAAAAAGTAAGTATGATTAAGTGGTATTTTACAGGAAACACTTTAAGAGCAGTGTCTGAAATGTTCTCAGTTCAATTCCCTGATAAGCGTATCCCTCCCATTTTATTAATTAAACATATCATTAGTAAATTTGAGTCCAAAGGCACTGTAATAAATTACTGTAAATGCTCAACTCTGAATATCAATAGAGCTGAAGAAAGGGATTATAGAGATCTTGATAGTTTACTGCACGTGAAGGAAAATAAAATGATTAACACAAGGATTCTTGGGCAAGCCGTAGAAAATCATCAAACGACAGTGTGGTACACTTTAAAAAAACATAAATATTTTCCTTATAAGTAAGTATGAGAAACATTAAGAGCTACGGCAAGGTGATGAAGAATGGAGAATGGTATTCTGTTTTAAGGTAATGGAAACTAGAAAGAGCAAATAATAATACGGAATTTTTGAGAAATATTTGTTTTGCCGAGGAATGTACATTCACCCTCAACAACATACCAAATGTTCAATATTGTCGGTATTGTAGCCAAGAAAATGAACATCGTCTTGTTCATACTCGGACGCAATATCCACAAAAAATAAATGTTTGGGTGGGAATTGTAAGACATTTTATTATTGGGCCATTTTTAATGGAAGGCAACCTTACAGCAGTAACCTATTTGGATTTACTACAAAATCGGATTGAACCAGCACTAGAAGAAGTTGTACGCAATAATCAGGAGATTTGGTATCAAATGGATGGTTGTCCTGCCCATAATTCTCTCATGGTTAGGGAATACTTGCAAGATATTTTTAACGAAACTATTATTGGCCCACGGCATCTAATCCTTTGGTCAGCCAAGTGTGTGGGGTAACTTAAAAAAATTTATTTACAAAGATGATCAATTTGAAAATATAGACCGGCTATAAAACTACATTTCGTTAGAATGGGACAGAATTTCTCAATATCAACTCAGTAATGTATCAAATGAATTTTATGATCGGTTAGGATATTGTTTAGTTGTTAATGTAGGGTTGTTTAAACATTTAATTAATGAATGTTTTCACGAAAATCTGTATTCCTAGGTATGTTATGTTAAATTAAAGGTTTACTGAGAAAACACAATGGTGTTTTTATTTGGGTTGTGTGATTGCCGGATTGGTGAAACAAAAATGTGTTTCTAATGTGTAGTAATCTTTATTCGCCATGTCTAGCTTTACGTCAATTTTCGACAATAGCTTCATAGAAATTATTTGCCGGTGTTTGCTGTATTACCTAAACTATGAACGTTTCGTAATTTTGCCATCACATTTAATTGAATAAGTTAGGATTGGCTTAATAAAATGTATTCAAACTTGACACATGTGTTTATTGTATCGGCCTCTTAAAAAACTTATACTACAATTTTTCTCGAAAATGTACAGGGGAGCCAATATCTAGCCACTTCAAAATTTACATAAGATATCCTATGATCAACTAAGCCATGCAACACGCCGTATAACTACATACATCTTTGGATTTACTCACCGTAAAAAAAGCCATGCATATTTCTTTTTCGACGTTTCAAAAGCGTTCGACAAGGTCTGGCATGAAAGTTTTGTATTGAAATTAATTAGGTTGGGTATGCCGAACGTTTTAATACACATCATTCACCCTTATCTTAAGGACAGGTACTGCGCAGTATCATCCGAAAACACAATTTCAACTGAAATACGAATCAGGGCGGGAGTCCTCCAGGGCTCTTCGCTAGCTGCCGTTCTATACAATCTGTATACGAGTGACGTGCCGAGGCACCCACTCACCTCACTCTACCTCTTCGCGGATGATACTGCGATTACTGCCACCGCAAGATCGCCCTCATATGTGGTATCCAGACTGCAGAGATACATAGCTCTATTTTCCAAATGGCTTACTGAGTGAAAGCTTCGTCTCAATGCGGAGAAACTCAGGCCATTTTCTTCTCGAGAGCAAGGCTGAGATTGCCAAACACAAGAGTCAAGGTAATGAATACGTCCATTCCGTGGGCAAACAAGGTGAAGTATCTCGGCTTGCTCTTTGACAGAATAATGACCTGGAGGTACACTGCAGAGGAGAGGCTTCAGAAGGCTAAAAAACAGCTTTTCGCCATCTACCCGCTCATTAACAAAAGGAACAAAATCTCCTTAAAAACAAAAACTAATCTATACAAAATATTGGTTCCCCGACATGGTCCACCCTCTGCGCAACACAACATCAGAAAATACAGAGGCTGCAAAATTCAGCGCTGAGGATAATAACAGACACGCAACGACATTTTTCTACAACACTGCTTCACAGGGACTTAAAAATAGAGACACTGAAACAATTTTATGAAAAAACAATACAAAATTACTTCAGACGGACTGACGTATCAACAAATGACTTGATAAGAAACTCTCACATAAGATCCAGGGCAGATGAGAGATTTCGATATCCCAAAGATTGGCTTCCGCCCTAATATTGTCAAAATTTTTGAATAAATAAATTTTCAATACAAATATTCAATCACCAATAAAATCCACCAAACAATCCTCTTCAAAGTATAAATCATGCACAAACAACAAAAATCAAGAATCTTCAGGAATTGTAATGCTCAAAAAACAAACTACGAAAAAAGAAGTAAAAGGTCAATGACCTAACTTGTCAAAGTCTCCCCATACTCCGCAGCCATGCATATTTTTGATGCCATTTTTCTAAAAATAACGTATTACGACCCTTGAATTTCTCCTGTGTTAATTAAAATGAACATTTTAGGGCTCGGGAGACCACTGTTTTTTAGTGTACCTAATTTGTTTATCCAATGACAAAAATCCCCATGTAAACTTAAAATATATGAAATAAGATCACTTTTTATCTCAGTTTCAACTCAGATTTTCATGTCGTTGCGTGCCTTACCCTCAATTATGAAAAAGGTTTGAACAGGATATTTTATTTAAATTCTTGTTTTAAAAAGATAACACTTACTCTTACTTAATTTATACTAATTTAGCTTTTTCTTTCAGGAATAATCACGAAAGCTTCAAAAGCAACATATCGATATACAAAATCTTTCGTGTCGATAATGAGTGTTAGACATAACCACTAACCCACTTTAAATTAGCGGTAGGTACAAAGTTGCCGTGTCTGGGTTTTAACTTCCAAACAAGGTGTATGCTTGGTTGCCTATCCTTACGCCTGAACTTCTTAATTTTCGTTACTGATATTCTTACGACGGGGGTAGGCATGTCTGCCCCAGTCATGGTTACTTGAAAAGTAAAACAATTTATTTTCTTTCGGCTGTAGTTGGTAAGTAAATCCACTATGACACTCGGGATTACAAGGGCGATTTAAAAACTGGAGCGGTTATTCGCTAACAGTTTAAGAGTCATTAAAATGCAAATTGATGTAGAGAAATATTTCAACATACTACCTGTTGTCTGTTTGACACTGGGTCGGTACTTCCGACTGCCTCTGAAAGACTCCACTGTAGTTTGGTTTTAGGCGCATATAAATTTAATTATCACTATCAATACATTGATGCTCACTGTCCAAAATCCTGAAAATAAAAGAACCGTTTGATACTTATTGGCCACAAATAACATATTTGCAGATTACTACAAAACTTTTTACTTAATTTGATATATCAACTTTACACTTATCACGCCTTACATTATTTTAGATACAGTGGATTTTATCAATTTAGAGAACCAATACTTATGCTAAGAGATCCAGAACTGATCAAACAAATAACAGTGAAAGATTTTGACCATTTTACTGATCATCGTCCCTTTATTGATCCAGACGCGGATCCTCTATGGAACAATACCTTACTTGCTCTAAAGGGTTCGTAAAAATTATTTTCTTTTATAGCAATCATGATAAATTTTAAATACTCAATTTAAAACGGCTTTATAGCAGTTTCGAAAACTAATGCTGAATCTGGATATAATTCTCAATTATTTATTGTGAACAACTTTACTTAGAACAGCAGTGGACAGAGCATCTAGGTAAATAGAGAAAATATCAACAACATTCTGATAACGGTTCCGACTACCTACTATCAACTCTTAAGGGCGTAGCCCAACTTGGCACAAAATGTTTAGGTATAAGGTGAAATCCTTTTAATGAGTTGTTTAAAATTCACATTTCGGCACAAAGTAACATATATATCATAATTGCCCCAATAGGATCATAAAATATTCAGGTAGGTTCCCCCATAATATTATATAGGGACTTATTACTTACAATGATATTGGTTCCTGGAACGTTGATGGCATAGCGGCCCGAAAGCCTGAAATAGGAATATTCCTACCCGGCATGAGGTCGATATCCTTGAGCTCCAGGAAACAAAAACTGCCCGCGAGAAACGCCACACTTTCCCAGGCTATCACGTCTACAGAACAGATGGGCCAACCCCCCGCCAGGGGGGCTCAGCCCTCCTAGTACGTAAAACAATAGCCCACGACATACTCACACCTCCCCAGGCCAATAACTTCACACTGTCTAGCATCCTAGTTCACACTAGGCACAATGGCATAATAACTATTTACTCCTGCTACAAACGCCCCCTACTTCCAATCACCCAGTTCGATATTTCAAACATCATCCCGCCCGGCAATCGACTTAGCCCTACTCCAAAACATCAATATGCCCTATGCCATTTCCTCCTTGCAGAAAGGCACCACTAATTACAAGCCCATTATTCTAAGCCTAGGCAACAACCCACCCCCCGACATCCCCCACGCAACAAGCTAGACTGGTCCCAACTTAACAGACAAATCCAACACCACCTCTCCCCCATTACCCCCATCACCTCCAAGAATGGACTGGACGAGGCGGTCTCTAGACTGGAGAACGAGCTCACCCAGGCCATTCAAGCCAGCACCTCCCAAGTCCTCCCTCCGACCCACCCCCTAACACACCATCCTACCTGACAACATCAAACAACTCTACCGTGACAAACGCAGAGCCCGCAGACTATCCCAATAAACACGCCACCCACAAAACATTCACGCATACAACGTCGTATGTAGACAAATCAAAACCGCCCTTTTTAATTACAGACAAGACCAATGGACTGAGAGACTTCGCGAACCTAACCCCCAAGACAAAAGCATTGGGAGAATGCAAAAAACCCTCCGCCTCACAACAGCCCGCAAATTTCTCCCCATTTACTCTGCCCAAGGCCTCAAGTATGTAGAAGCAGATGAAGCGGAAGCCTTTGCTGACACATACGAAAGGCACAGCAGATTAAACGATATCCATGATATTGACCCTGATCATGAAGAACTGGTGGAGCGCACCGCCGAAATTGAGGAAATCCTCAGACCAGTTTCCCCCTGCGAAGTCGCAGAAATGAAACTCTCACGCAAATCCAAAAAAGCCCAGGCCCTAACAACATCTCCAACAAGATCCTCCAATTCCTCCCTCGCAAAGGCATAGCCACTCTGGCCAACATAGATAACGCCACTCTCAGGCTTGCCTACTTGCCCAAAAAGTGAAAGGAGGCTACTGCCCTTATGATCCCCAAGTCTGGTAAGGACCCCTCCTTTCCCCAAAACTATCGACCCATATCCCCCCTCAACTCAATGGCCAAAATTGTTCAAGTCATAATCCTAAATCGCCTCAAAGAGAAGTCCACCGAACTGAACGTCCTTCCTGACGAACAGTTCGGCTTTCGGGAAAACCTTAATTGCGAACTCCAAGCCTTCCGAATCACTGAGTTCATAACTCAGAGCTTCAACTGGAATCAGTACGTCGGGATGATCCTATTCGACATCAAAAAGGCCTTCGACACCGTTTGGCACGACGGACTGATTCACAAGATGATAGCTCTGGGTTATCCTTCTAACCTGGTACGTCTCATTCAATCATACCTCGCCCGCTGCAAAATCAAAGTCCGCATCGGACAGTCACTTTCAACCCCCCGAACCCTCGAAGCGGGAGTCTCACAAGGAGCAGTCCTATCCCCGCACCTCTTCAATATCTTCACCCACGATATTCCTAAACCCCCTGAGAGCACCCTGGCCCTCTATACCGACGATACCGCCTTCATCGTAAGGTCACTGCGTCTCTACCTGGTCGCCAGAAAGCTGCAAATAGCAGCAAACGAATTTTCCAATAACTGCGTTAATTAGAAACTTCGCTTTAATCCCGACAAAACCCAAACCATCCAGTTTGCCCGCAGAAGGCAACCTCCCTTCGACGCGGTAAACCTGGATGGACGCGATGTCCCCTGGTCCGACGCAGTGAAATACCTCGGTATCACCCTGGATAAAACTCTCCACTGGCAACGCCATATCCAAGGCAATCTCAATAAAGCCAGAATGACCTATTCTCTTCTGTACTCCCTTCTCAATCGCCACAAAAACGAGACCCTTCTTATCAAATCTATCATCAGACCCGCCTTCAATCCCTTAAATATCGTTACATCCGCACCGCCATGGACATCCCATGGTTCATCCGTAACGTAGATTTACACCGCGACATCAAACACACACCACTTTCCCAGTTTCTCCACGATAGAAACACGAAGATTCTAACTTCGGCCCCAGATCACCCAAAGTTCCTTATCAGACAAGCCTCCAACTATGATATCAATGCCCCTTACCGTCATAAAAGACCCCGTCACCAACTTTTCTAGGTGCGCCATGTAGCACCACCACCCTCCAAAGGTTCCCTCCGATACACCCCACAAAAATCCGTAATTAACCCCTCCCTTAGATTCCAGAGGAAAAGTACCTTAAGTACGTTTTGGTAAGACCCTGCGGAGCTGGACCGCAGGGGGGCGTGGAAAGAGTCATTGAGACTCTGAGCAAAATAAGCTCAGAGCCACAAGGACTCCCGCCAGACGGGCTCACCTCTCCGCGTGTGTGTGTGTGTGTATGATATTGGTTAGTGTTCATTTAAAACTAAACGAGTGTTTCTCTAGAAGTTGGCGAGTTTTAACAGTGAAAATTGGTAAAGATGGAGACGACAAGTGGTGATTTCGTATCTGAAATAAGTAGTCAAAGAGGAAAAACTTTGATTTTGTTCAAAAACTATGAATTCAAAGAACATAATCGAAAAATGGCTTCAGGAGAAACAAAATGGAGATGCATTAAAGACAAATGCAAAGCTCTTATACATACGCTGGGTGAACCTTGCAGCCGTGTTATAGCGAGTTTAAATGAAAACCACTCGCACGAACCAGAGCAAAAAAATGGTTTACAAAGAAAAATTATAAGCTACTCTATCAAAAGAAAAGCTGAAAGCGACATCACAAAAGAGCTCGGCAAGCACGATACAAATTATATGAATTTAGCAACAAGGGATGTACATTGCATAGGAAAAAACATTTATTATGCTCCTTGAAAATTTTTGCCGGCTTTACCAAAGTCAACAATAGAAGTATACGATGGTTTACAGTAAATGCAGCCCAAAACCAACAGGCAGAGAGACTTTCTCTTACTGAATGACAACTTGAACAATGTGGTAATTTTTTCATGTATTTCGAATTTAAAATTTTTAAGCGATTCCAAAATTATTTATATGGATGGTACTTTCTCATACTGTACCAAATATTTTAAGCAACTTTTTACAATTCATGGTTTATTAAATGGTGATTATATTACATTATTTTTTTGTTTATTGAACGATAAAACTCAAAAAAGTTATGAATTCTGTTTATCAAATGTTGCAGAGCTTTATAAACATGTTGACATGAATTTTTCGCCATTAGAAATTGTATTAGATATTGAGATGTCAATTCATAAAGCGATAAATAGCATTTGGAAGAATATTAAAATTACAGGCTGGAGATTTCGTTTGACCCAAGCTTGGTATCGCCAAATTCAAAAACCGGGATTAACCCAACAATTCCGGGATAAAAATTCTGAGGTTGGAAAATGACTGCATTATTGCTTTGGTTTTCTATTTTTGAACCCCGAAGAAGTAGAGGATTTTTATTTTTTTGAATTATGTCAACTAAAATCACAAAATAATCATTTAAACAAGTTTTCGGATTACCTTTTAGAAACATATTTGACAAACGAATCAAAGTTTTCACCGCATATTTGGGCAAATGCATCTGCATACCTTAATAAAACTACCAACACTTGCGAATCTTTCTATTCCCATTTTAACGACTCAATATACCAAACACACCCATCTATTTTGTTGATGCGAACTTATCAATGATCAAACTGAAAGTTGCATAAAATGCAATAGTATTAACGCACCTCATAGATTTAAAAATATAGCGATAAAGAAAAAGCATGATTTTATTGCTAATAAAATTAGAGCATATAAAAGTAACACACTATACACACTGGAATACGTTAAAATCGTATCACATTATTATGCCCATAATGATAATAATAATAATAATTAAATATGTCCGCCAACGAAGCGGGGACGGAAGATAACATCCTTTTTGAAGTACTTATCAAAAATACTGAAACAGGATGAGGTCTGTAATTAAAAGTGGCATATTTTAAAATTATTTCACATTATACAGGGTGGCTCAAAAAGGTGAGGCGAATAAAACTTGTATTTTCTTAAATGGAACATCCTATATCTTACACTATTATTTAAGTCTACATAAAATAGCAATTATTTTTTAATAAGTGCATTATAAGTCTAAACATAATGGTTGTCGAGATATCGACTTTTGAAACATAATTTGGATGATCTTAAGAGGAATATTCGTGCAGTAATTGAAGCAATTCCCCAAGATATGTTACACAATTCATTCAACCATTTAATGGTCCTACTTCATAAATGCGTAGAACAGAACGGTCAACATATACAGCAGTTTTTTTAGATTTATATTTATTTCTTTATTAATGTATAGTTGTAAATATGCTAATAAAAAATACGTTTGCTAAAATACCCAAACTACTATTTTAATTTTTTGCTGCTAAAACTTCAAGTTATAAGTCCGATGTTTATTGGTATATGGATACCTTGAACACGACTCCTAATTATGGCGTTGCAATATACAGGGTGTTCCATTAAAAATAGTTGAAAATTTTAATGTCGAAAAAAGGCAATTTTTTTACTCCCACTGTATAATTGTAGACAAAATTTGGTACCAACTAGAAAAAAACTTTAGGCCAAGAGAAAAGGAATGGTGTAAACCGCAGGTAGCTAACATAACTGGTATAAAAGATATAAGCATTTAAAATGGATCACTCTCGGCTGGGACACCCTGTATTATTTAGTCAATTTTTGGATTCGAGCGGTGATAAACGAAATTGGCGTTTTATACGGTGTTGCTAGATTCCGCGTTTTGACCCTAAATTAAATTCTAAACTAACACATATTATGATTGCAAATAAATTTATACTGAAGGTTTATATTTTATATATATGTGCTTAATTGAGGACTGCTCTTCTAGAAAAAAATTAGCAATCGTTATTTTTTAGTAACAATTTTTTTAACACAAGTTTAACTAATTTCTGTTGCGTAACTCGGAAACGCTGCCTGCACATCACAGAACTGACTGAACCAGCTTTAGTTAATTTTTTTTCACCTTGTTTTAAAGAGTATCTAATTTTTAGGTTTTAATTTTTTTTTATTTATGAGAATATAAAAAATATTAATTTTAGTGATGTTTTATTATACCAAATTTGTAACTCTACCTACTAAACTAACTGACCTGACCTAAATTACATATATTTATATAAAAAAGAAAAAAAAATGAATATTCTTAGCATATGCAATTAATATATTTTGGCAGATTAAAAGATATTGCAGGCATATATTTCATGGTGACCTGGAATATGCATACAATATGCCAGTCATATGCCCTGGCAGATATGGAACATTTATGGATATTCCAATATGCCAACGGAATATTCATGGAATATGTATGGAATATGTTTGTGCCGTCTGGGATATTTATTTATTTTTTATGGCTAATTTGACGAATGATATGATTTAAAATATTTTATCTACAAACACTATTAAACGGATTTTTTAACGATGGTTGTCAGTGTCTAATCACCATAAATAAGTATTAGTTTATGAATTCATAAACCTACTCTTTTTTAGGGGACCGATGGAAGGAAATAAGAAACACCCTGTCTCCAACGTTCACAAGCAGTAAAATAAAGAGTATTTCTATTCTAATGTTAGAAACAGCAACCAACTTTGTAAATCACTTCTTAGAGAAGAATGATGAGATTATTGAATTTGAAATGAAGGACTCGTTTTCCAGGTAAATTAAAAACATCCAATGATAACTCTTATTACCAAGAAAGGAAATAAGAAATATACGTTAGACTCTAAGGAAAGATGGTCCTTCGCACTAAATACAGATATTCCAGCCACTTACTTGACACCAGGTTTACTGTTATCGTTATAGTGAGCAAGCATAGTTTAAAATAAAGAGTAGAGAAGATATATTCACTTCTACGACTGCCCCTATGGGAGCAATTTTGTATTTTATGTTGTTTGTTAACCTTTCTCATTCAGATGAAGGTGAGACAACAAACGTTTGGATTGTTGTGGCCTATATGGGCTAACAAAATGTATAGTTTCGTGAAACAAGATCATTTCTAAGGATATAGCTACATTCTGGCTGTTATCGCTAACATGCCCTTAGTAATTTAAGCCTTGTCAGGCTAAAAAAATTTCGTCTTTTTAGTGGATATCTTATCGTTATCTTTCCTTATACTAAACAGCAAATTTACCCAGACAAAGGGAATTTTTATGAAAGCCATTATCAATATCATTTTGTAAATGTACCGATTATAATAATTAAATAAATTCGACAAATTGTAGCTTTATACACTATAGGACATAAGTATTGCAACAAATCGAAAAATTCATAAAATAGTAAAAATTCGGAAAATTTTTAAGCTGCTCATACTTTTATTTTAGTTTTCTTCAAAAATTTAGAGCAGAATGTAGAGCAAATAATTTTAGAAATAATTTATTAAGAAATGGTGACGACAAAATTAGGGCAACATTTTTTTATTAAGGTTAATTGATCAAATAAACAAAAGGCGAACCAAAGATAGTAATATTAAATAACATTTTAAAATATTAACAACTTTAATATTCGTTGTTGGCTATAACTTTGACATATCTTCTTGGCATAGAGTTGATTAAGTTGTCTAAGAGACGAAGAAGATTTTCCATGGGGTTGAGGTCGGGGAATTGAGTAGTCAAGTCAAGAACTCTAATATTGTTCTGCCTGAACCAATCTTGCACATGATTGGATGTGCGTTTCGATCCTTATCCTGTTGAAAAATGAACCATAGAGGCATTTTTCCTTCTGCGAAAGGAAGCATAACGTTTTCCATACTATTTGCGTAGATATATTTGTCCATTATACTATCAATAAAGTGTAGAGGACCAACTTTTCCAGGGGAAAAGCAACTACATAAAGTAACAGTAGCGTTGCCATGCTTAACTGTAGGGGTTACATACTTGAGTTTAAAGCGCTGGTTTTCAGGTTAGTTCAGCTAGTTCATCTCATGCCATCTGAATTAAAAATATTGTATCGCGTTTCATCACTGAAAAGGACCTTTCTCCAATCAGCAGCAGTCCAGTCGATATGCCTTCGTGTGAATGCAAGCCTATATTGCAGCTTTATTTCTAACGAAAATTAAGGGTTTTTTTGCTGGCCTCCTACCATATATCCGTGCCTGCATGAACGTTCTATGAATAGGTTTACTAAGTAGTCCATTCTCATAGTGGTTAATGTTTTTGAAAGGTAGGAATAACAGTCTGTCTAAACCACAATAATTTTAATTAGTAATTATAATTAGGAAGGGAAGAGATCTCTACATATTAGAGTGTAATCTCCTAAATGAAGTGGAAAATTATAATTAAATTCAAAGTTTTACATATGACCAGAAAATTTACGCCACAAATATGCTTTTAACCAAGTATATCCCCCACATCCAGTGGCACAACGAAAAAATTAGGTTCGGGGGGGAATAGCGTCACAGGCGAAAACATTTTGAGTGCCACACTTTTTTTTGAATGATTCTGCTTGGAGTTTAAGTAAGAAAATTAAAAAAATACAACAGAAAATCATAAAAACCGCCAGACTCGTTTCAATTTTTATGTAATTTTATCTACCTTAGGTAGTGATGAGTTAACATTTCTTGTAACCAGCTAGTTAGCTACGCTCGTTGATTAACCTGTCTGTGTAGGCATTTGTTTTTTTTTTACCTACTTGACTTGGGAATAGTATTCAAATGACGGTATTTCATTAAACTATGAAATTATGCTAGAAACTCTACTAGGAATTAGAGAAATCTTCCAGCAATAGCAGCTCATTTTTCTCTATCTTAAGAAGTTTGTAAAACTCGTGACCTTAAATCCTTGGACACAGCACTTCCTTTTCCTATTTCCAAAAATATTTCTCTTAACTAAGGATAAGAAATTCTCAATCACAAGTGGGAACAGTGTTTTGTTAAGTCAAATTTTATCGCGGCTAACTCGAAAAACAACTTTGTTATGATATTTAAAGCAATCCTCCTTGTGCTTGCCAAATATCAGGCTAGTTAAAATAAAAATGCAGGTACTTATCGGCAGGGTCCTCCTGGAGGCAGCTGGTTTCCTTAAGGGATGACCCCTTGTTGCTGCTCAGCAATGTTCATGAATAGGCCTCACGAATGCCGCAAAACATCTAGTATAGAAACCCGGACCGAAAACCCAAAGGTCCAATCTGATCTCTCATAAAAGTCCGAACTAACGTTAGACTATAAAATCAGCAGTTGGGAAGCGGCAAGGTGGAAAATAGGAGAATGCAGTGTGGTAGAGAGACTGGTCCAAAACTACGTATAAAATTTTAGGTTATGTGGCAAAGATCTCAAAAATATCAATCATCTATATCAAATATACGTTGTAAATTTACCCAAAAGGTAACTCAAACAAGATTAAGTGCGGAAAACCCAAAGATGGGCAAATATTTTCCTAATTTTTGTACAAAAGCTTAAGTCTGACCAGTCTGCAAAGGGTTATTTGGCCGAATGACCACCCAGATAATAGTTTTCCGTTAATCTTAAAAAGCCCACAGCAAAGGTCACAGAGAATAATCAAAATTTCAGCTAATACAACCCAAAATGAAAAGCGGTTTCGCGCAAGCAGGTAGAAATGCGGTTTCATGTACAATTTGGCGTGGAGGTGTGATTGTAAGAATAGGGATCTCTTTGGAAGCAAGAATGGAACTCGTTACGATTCGAAGGATTATCTTCAATGCGGAAAGATCCATAAGGAAATGTTTGACAGATCTTGTGGTGCCATAGTATGCACCTATTATAGGAGAAAATTTTCTCATCATGCTCCACCACACATCGCCGGGATAACTCGTCAATACCTTTATGATGCTGGTATTCAGTTACTAGGATGGTCAGCCAGAAATCCGTGCCTGTATTCTGTTGTGTTTTACACTACTGGAGCCGGCAGTGTAAAATGAGTAGAAGCAAATGCCGCAAAATTAAGTTGTTACATTAAGTCAAAACATGCCAGAAATAATGATGGCTGTTGAAACCTGAGAGGATAATAACATAGTTACGATGTCTATGATAATAACCGGATTCAAATGACGTTTATTCAATTGTCACTTCTTTTTTGTATGTTCATTATTATTTTTTTTTTTATTTTGCATGCCTTCTCCTTATGGGTTATATCAGTGGCGGCTTTAGAATTTGGTCTTGGGGGGGGCGCAAAAATGGTTTGTTGCGCCGAAGGCGCCTCTTTGCGCCGCAGGCGAAAATGTTTTGGGTGCCACGCCCTTTTTTTGGGTAAAATACCTAATTCTAATTTTTCTTCCAAACTTAGAGAACTAATAAACAACAACAAGTATAATTAATACCCAATGTATTATGTTAAATATGTTTAGTAGTAAGGCCCGTGGTTCGGGTTTCCGCTGCGAGACTGGAGAAGAAGAGCCCTTGGGGGGGCGCGCGCCCCCCGCGCCCCCCCCTAAAGCCGCCACTGGGTTATATCTTCTTTTAAGAAAAATATTTTGAAACGAATAAAAATCAAAATGTTAAAAAATGATGGGACTTTAATATGATATTGAACATACCGTTTTTCATGCCTCAATAGTTCCACTTGGTGTTTCAAAAGTATTAAACAAAATCACTGTTTTGAATTTTGTCAGCAAATTTCTGTATTTTTTGTTAATGACACAAATTTAAAAATAAACAAACTATTAAGCTACAATTTGCCGCATTTTTGATTTTTCAACGAATTGTATTTTATCAACATTTTTTTTGCCAGTTTAAATTTTCCGTGCAGTGTATTTACTAATATTTTACCATCTGGGTAAGTATTTTAGATTCTTTTTTAAATATTAAAGTATGAGATGTTCATGGCCCAATCTTCTTAACATGGCGCCCGACCCCATAGTAATCCAATATTTATTTTATATAAAATATTTGTTATATATCTTTAAAGAATACATTATGTATTCTTTAAAGTTTGTTTCACTTTAAAAAAAATGTGTACAGGGTGTCCGGATAAGGATGCAGATCGGGCATATCACGGAAACGATACGTCTCACCGATTTGAAAAAAGCTGCGATTATAAAAATTGTCAAATGAAAATCACTAAAAATAATTTCAAGTTTTGAAACTTGCTACAAAAATCATTTTACGGCTATGAATGCCACTTAACCGTAAAAAAACAAATAAATAATTAAAATTACTAGATTGTTCCCTACAACTATTATTATCGTTTTTTTTTTGAATCTCGCCTAATAAAGCAGTTTATCGGATTTTTTGAACTTGAACTTGTTTAAAAGAGAACACAACTTTCCTAATAAAATTTTAAGATGACGCTGTTATTCCATCTAATTCTTGACTTTTCCCGATATTTTTAAATCGGACGGTTTACTTTTTTTTTGGTATAATAGGCGCCAACTTGCATCTAAAACGACTCGTCTAAACCGCGAATCAATTTCACCATTGATTTAAGAGTTATTTTGATTTTTCTTAAAAAATTATTCAGTTTTCATTTACTAATACCGGGTATACCGGCAACAAGTAAAATAATAATCAATTTCTTGACCTACTAAATAACAAATATAAAAGTAATGAACTATTATAGGGGAGCGACGGGTAATGCAGTCATATAATATATTAGTATTATATGGCGCTGTGCCCTTTAACCAATGTAAACGTAGTGAAGCCGAGGCTCTTGTTTAGTCAGGGTCATTTCGCATAGTGCGCATGCGCGTTTGTCTGTACGGAAAAAATGAGGTTTTGCTGCTTTTTAGTGACATTTGACTTTGACAGCAGGACAGGAATTTGTAAACAAACATTAAAGTTCAAGGTCTGGTTAAGATTTTGTGTATTTTGATTAAGAAAAGAAAAAGAACGCGGGTAAATATATTAATGAAACTTTTATTATATATTTAACCATCACTTTTAAAGTTAAAAAGGTAAAATATAGGTTTTTGTAGGATTTTTTGAAGTACATGCGATTTTCGGTAAAAAAAGGTAGGTAACTACCTCATTATACCAACAGCAGCAGAGGAAATTATAACTTTTAAAAAATGGACTACCTAATTAGTGTTTCCTTACGAAATTAACGTAAGTAAATTAAAAGAAAGAAAAAATGAAACATCCCGTCCGGATACATACCTGTGGAACGATAAATATTTTATTAAGTTTTTACACCTGTTGCAAATAATCTAAAATATTCTGTTTTGCCTCGGCATAATCACAAAATTATCAAACTTCACACACACAATCAAAATTTGCAGAAAAGTAAAGATAAATAGTATACAGAAGCCGTTGACAATAATAATAAAAGCACAACTCGACAAAACGAGCTGTCAACCAAATCAAGATTTGCTAGAGATTTCGAGGTTATGTCGAGTAGAAATACGACGTTGTCACGTTTTCAGCCTCCAGTTATATGAAATCTTTATTTGACGCTTTTTAGTTTACAAATTGAAACACATAATTTAAAAACACTTATAATTACCGACTTAATGCTATTTTGCAATTTTTTAAAAAGATTTTTGATAATTTTATGATTGCTCTAATTTTCTACGGCATACTCTTGTGCTTTGCTCTAAAGAAGTAAAGGTACATTTGGTAATGCACTTGCAGAGTATGCGCAGAAGTCGAAATGACCCTGGCGGTTCTATCTCAGTTGCTGCTTTAACTTATTCAGGGTAATTGCCATATAGTACTAATACATATACTTATGAATACAGTACATCGGATATCTTCTAGGGACTGAATTTGACTAGAGATGACAGCCATTTGGGATACTAGTTACAGGTCGGAACAGGTTTAAGTGCCATGAATGTAATATTAGAGGAGAAAAATATCCCGCGAGAAATTAGGGAAAAATTCTTTCTTCGCGATCAGAATCTGGTCGCTATTTTTCCAGATTATTTTACAATATTTCACAAATAAAAAGGTATCTTATTTCACCTGTTTTAAATAAAACAGTCAATAAATTTGACAGAAAGAACCACTCCTGGGGAGTTTTTATTTTGCCCGGACCTAGGGGAAAGGGTTAAAAATATAAAAACGTTAGAAAGGGCAGGACAGGATTTATGTTCGGTTCCCAGTACCACGCGGGTAATAAATCAACCTGCCCAAGCTTGAGTGTTTTCAGGGAAAAGAGGAGGAAGGCAACATTAAATGCCACTCCCCCTTTAAACTGAACTCGCCCGTCTTACAAAAGGGATGTGAGAGATTACAAAGGGCATTTTCCCTACAAATAAAGCCGTCAGCATTATTTTCCAAAGGAACGACAGAAGGAAAACTACAGGTAAACTTAACGGTATTCGCTGGCCGGCTAAAAACCTTTCTCCACGCATGGACCAAAATTACTCCAAATTCAACAGTTTTATCCTGGATCAAAGGGTATATTTATAGAATACCTTATAAAATCTCACCTCCGCCACACTGTCAGGAAACATCTCGAAATTTGTCTCAAACGAAGGCAACCTTAATGAAATCTGCGATAAGCGATTTATTAAGGCAGGGGGGCCATAAATAAATGCAAATTTTATTCTGGTCAGTATATTTCACCCTCTTTCTTGGCCAAAATATCAAGTGAGGGTAAGAAATTTATTTTATATCTTAAAAAGTTTACTGTAAATCTTAAAAAGTTAAACGATTTCGTGGATTCCCCACATTTTAAGATGGACGATCTACGAACTGCGTTAAGGTTAACACATGAAACTGCTTATATGACAACGATTAACCTCAAGGAGGCAATCTTTTTAATATCTGTCGACGACGTGGAAGACAGAAAGTATCTCCAATTTACTTTTGAAGGGCAGTTATTTGAGTTCACATGCTTGCCTTTCGGCCTTTGCTCGGCCCTGTATTATTTTACTAAAGTAATAAAACCAGTACTCTCATATCTGCGCTCAAAAAATATATCCTTGATTAATTATTTGGACGATTTTCTTATATTTGGGGAATCCTTTGATGTCTGCCTTTGCACACCAAAGTGGTACTTGAATTTTTACAATTTCTGGGGTTTGTAGTTAACTACGAACAGATTAACTCCTAACACTAATAGCAAATTTCTGAGTTTCTTAATCGACACTGCCGATCTCCGGGTCGAACTTCCTATAGAAAAAAGAGAACGGATATGTAAGTTGTATACAAAATTTATAACAAGGCGAGAGTGCATTATTAGAGAAATCGCCAAATTTATAGGAATCCCAGTATCGGCATGCCCGGCCGTAAAATACGGTTGTCTCTAGTTACAAGATTTCTGGAAAGAGAAAAATTTGCCCTTGACATTAACAATATGAATTTTAACGGGAGAACGTTACTCCCTGAATACTTGGGTGTCGAAATTACTTGGGGGCAAACTAATATTTTTCACACTTTTAATAAAATTAAAAACAAATCTTTTAAAGTTGAAATATTTACAGACGCGTCTTTAACAAGTTGGAGCGCCTGTTGTAATACTGATCGAACCCATGATTTTTGGTCAGAGTACCAAAAATTAAAACATATCAACTTATTGAAACGACGCTATTTTTTATGGCATTCAGCTCGAAACCTTGCCAGTTGTAACGTCTTAATACGATGCGATAACACCACTGTCATATCTTACATAAATAGGACGGGAAGTTGGGGAGAAGTGTCATGAAAGAGCCAGTTTACTAAACGGAGCAAAAAATATACTTTTAATAAACGAAATGATGATTTTTTTCTCTTCAATTATTATTTATTTATTAAAGTAGGTAATTTTATACGAAAAAGCCTTAAACACAATAAAAAAATCAACGAAATATTCATTTTTAAAAAATGTGTGTTTTGGCTCTTTAATAACATTACGGTATTGAAGGAGCTACTAAAAGTTATGAAAGAGCCAGACTGTATTATAAAGTGTAATTGTGAAAATTACGCAAATTAATAATAATTGCACTATCAAAAAAAAACAAAAAGAATTCTAACAAATCCTTTTTAAAAACTAATGACATTTTTAAGGAATTTTTAATTCTATCAGTCATTTTAAGTAATTCTAACAAACTTTTTAATCTTAACATATTATTCAGTCATACCTATTATATAATCTTAACATATTAGGAGCGGATTATTTTTTATTAATAACAATCTCGAAAATTAAACAAAATAACAAATAATAGCTTCTATCAAAAACAACATCGTTAAATCTTTAAGAACTTCAAAAAAAATATTGCTCACTTTGAGCTTCAAAGTCTTAACTATCTATTTGCTTAAGTTTAAGATTCAGACTTTTTAGGAACTTTGGAATATGTAATGTAATTTTCTTAAAATTAGGAACATGTCTTGCAAAAGAAATTAAATTTCCCCTTAATGCCACAGGATTCATGAGCCCAATCAGAACAAATTTTGCACTGAAACCAATCTTGATTACTGTTTTCATATGATTTGCTGCAAACTACGCAATCATCACTATTTTTATTTGTTTTGGAGTTTGTTTTGCTTCGAACGACCTTTTCTTTAAATAAGGGTTTTTATTGACTGTTTTATGGTAATTTTCTTAATAATAATGTTTGGTTTCTTTGCATTACCCTCTTTCTCTTCTAATTTTTTCTTCTCAGGAGTGTCAGTTACGATGGCAGACGACATTTTTCTATTATTGCGTGTCGTGTTTTGTCTTGGCTCCGTTTTAGAAAATGGTCTTATCATTTGCGGTAATATAATTTGTTGCCTAGAAGTACTCAGAATCGCAACCGTAGGGGTAGAGGTTAAATGAGGAGATGGTCTGATAATCTGGTCTGTTACAACCTCATTTTCTTCGCGAGCTTCAAGTGGGTTTGTAGAAGGCGCATGTGTTGATCCTAAGTTAGTTTCATTATTTGCTTGTCCAAGGTTAACTAATTGCCATCGTTTGACTGTAATGAATCAGGTCTATCAGTGACATATGAACATAAAAATTCTTCCTTATTAAATATATTAGAATTAACGGGTAAATTCCTGTTTTCAAAAATCCTTGTGTTAAATTCTGAGGACTGAAAGCTGACAGATATGCTTCTTTTAAAAATTGCTCAACTTGATTAATAGTCACCGTTTTACCAGGGTTTGATAACATTCATTCATTCATGGCAATGCAGTATCTAGTTTTGAAAGGCCCATATACTGTGACATCGAGTGGTTGCAGTTTATGACTGCAGTGCGGTAGGAATGGAACTATAATGATTGAGTTTTGTCTGGCGAATTCAACTACTCTGAGATTCACATGAAGGTTGTGATTATCCATTAATATCAATGCTGGATTCTCCTTTGAGGGCCTAATATGCATCACAAAGTGTTCAAGCGCTTTAACAAAACAGTCCTCAGTCATCCATCCAGAAGCTTGATTTAACATAATATCTTTGTAGTCTACTCTAGGAAACACAAAAATAGGCGGTAAAAAACCACCAAGCAGCATTAATAAAGAACAAAGTTGTCACTGATGTTCCTCGTTCAGCTGAGGTAACTTACCCAATTTGTTTTCAACCTCTTTCAGCTATGACTTTAGGAGGATTGGTGACGGTGCTGCAGCCTGTCTCGTCGGCGTTAAAAATCATATGGGGAGCAAAATGGTATTTGCGTAAAACAGTGCTTAGTTTCTCAAAAAATGTGTTTGCATTAGTTTTGTTAAAACTTGCTGCACGGGACAGAGAAGTGCTTTCAGGTCTTCTCACAGTTAAATCTTTGTGTCTGCTCATAAACCCTTTGAGCCAATCATCACTCGCAGTTTTAATTTCCTTCTATTTATCTGGGCTGATATCATTGACCATGGCATAATTAAATGCCAGCTTCTTAGTTTGATGTCTTGTTAGGCCATAACACATTTTAGAAGCAGTCTTTAAATAATCCGCAAGCATATTCTCCTGGTCTGTTGTGAAAATACGCTTATTTCCTATATTAGGACAGTGTTTATAAGCTGATTTACCAGAAGCCTTTACTTTTTTAACTATTTTAGCTAAGCATGTCCTCGATATATTTAAAACAAGTGCAGTTTTGTTTATGGACTCACCTTTCTCCAAAACTTCACTGACTGCTTCTTCAATTACCGTTTTTTCGGGCCTTTTTTGTTTTTTTGGACCAGGCTTTTCCATAATGTAATATCTGAAGCAAATAATTTAATAATATATGAAAAAAAAATGCATATTTATTATTATTTTATTTTGTTAACAAAATTCAAATGCAGGGTTATGAAAAAGCCGGTTATGTAAGAGCCAGCTCTTTTAAGGCCCATTCACCCGGCTCTTTCATAACTTATTCTTCAAAATAACAACAATATCAAAACTTTTGCGTCTCAGTTTTTATGCAGCTGCAAGGCCAAATATATGCACAAACTCAATCTACAATCCATTTACCTATATTTGTTTACAATAAAATACCAAAAAACAAGATAAATGAACTGTCAAATGTTTGTGGGTGATGAAAAATCAGTGTTGCCACTTAAAAATAAAATTACCAACCAAATCCGTTCCTAAACTACCAAAATAATGTAAGTGGCTCTTTCAAAACCTGGCTCCTTCATGCCACTTCTCCCCTATTTAACATCCTGAACTCTGTGCGCTATCTAGGGACATATGACAGTGGTGCGAGAAACGAAATCTATGGCTTTACGTTTCATACATCAGCTCAAAAGATAACGTAATCGCCGACTAGAATCTCGACGGTAACCTAAGTACAGAGACGGAATGGTCATTATCACAGGAAGCTTTTGAAATCATAGTGAATACCTGTGGCACGCCTGAAGTCGACATTTTTGCTTCCTGAATTAACAATGAATGCAGAAATTATATCTCCTGGTATAAGGATCTAGGATCTCTTCCGATCAATGCGTTTATCGTTGACTGGGGTACGTTTTGCTTTTACGCCTTCCCTTTACAATGGTTCTTCGCACACTTCAGAAAATAATCCAGGATAAGGCTTGCGGCATTTTGATAGTACCATGGTGGCCGACCAAACTACCTAATTTTTAAAAAATTAACAGTAAAAGAACTATTGCATGCATTTATTGCTTTCTTCAAATTTACTGTCTTACTTACCATTTTTTAGGAAACATCCATTAGCCAAATATCTTACCCTGGTCGCAGCGAAGTTGTCATGACAGCATTTCTAATGAGGGGTATACCAGGGTGAGCTATACATACAATGATATCATCTATAGCAATTTCAACGTTCAAACAATAAGACACTACCTTTCGTTAATAGTGGAGTTTCTGCTCGCCGGAAGAAATATCTGTTTTCAATCCTACAACAACGCAAGTATTAAACTTCTTGCAGCATTTGCCAAACATTTCTAATATAAATTATGGAACCCTTAACTTTCATATTTCTGCACTTTCATTTATATGCTCTGAGAACCTGGGGTCTGACCCTATGATTAGACGTTTTAAAAAATACTTTTTCGATTAAGACCGTCCCTGTCAAGGCATGACTGCACGTGGGACCCTACACCCGTGTTACAATATATTGGAAAGTTATCGCTACCTCTTTATATACAAACTTTATCGTACAAATTGTTCACACTTCTAGCCTTAATAATGAGGGCAAGGCTACAAACAATTTCTCTTATCCGACTCTCAAATATGATAGAAAACCCGACAGGATTATGCATTATCATTTCCGATCCAATTAAAACAAGCCGGTTAGATCGGATGCAACCTACTTTGAGATTATTCCAAAATTTGAAGAGTGTTACCCCCTTATGCGTCTTCTCAATAATCAATGAATATATAATTATTGAACTTAACCTCTCAGGAAACCCGGGTGTGACGACCTGTTTCTCACCCTTAAACAGCCATGCAATATGGCCTCCAAAGACGCCCTTAGCCGATGGGTCAAGAAAATGCTTTCTCTAACACTATTTTAGAAACAACACTTTCTTAACTAAAAAAGTGTTATAGAATGGCTTTATTTTAACACGCTAGTACAGAATGGAATCATTCTGTATCACCTAGTCAAAGCCAACTAGATTTTCAATTCGGTCATCTAAATTGCATAGGGAAACGAAATCATTTTGAAGATCATGATAGCCTCGGATTACTTACTTTACGCTAGTCATACTTGTTATAGAATATACTATTTTACTTTAGGTTTAGACACTAGACAATTTAAACTACATTCCACGCGGTATGCTTCGGCGTCTGCGGACCTGCGCAAGGGCATTCCTGTAGATCTAATTTGCAAAACGGTTGGATGGTCTTAGATAACAATCTTAGATATAAGTAAATAATGTTTTGAGTTATGTATTTTAAATCTTGCTCAAATAATGAATAATATGGTTAAATATGAAACGTAAAATACAAATTTTAGGTATTCCAAAACATTGAGTTGCTTTAAGAATAGAAAGTTCCTTTCGGTTTATTATATCCAATGATCTTTTCATTATCTCCTGCGTCCATGACGCTGACAGTCGGGATCTTTACTTTACATAATTACGCACAATCTGAAAAACGTAGGAAGGTATGTCCAATAAAACATGGGGCAGAGTGGACCGCTCCTATATGCCTAAACACCTTGTGTCCGCTGTTACATTTAAAATAGATCTTCTCGTATCTACGGTTGTTTAGGTTAGTAGGTAACATACGAGATCCGGCTCGTTATTTGCCGTTATATTTGTGATTTAATGGGTACGATAGAAAATAATACTATCTACGTAAATAATTACAATAAATTCACAATTGATTCAAATGAAAAATTTACTTTTAAAATCACTTTTTGCCTACTGCACTCTTTCCTTTGCAACGAACTTGACGATACTGAAATATAGCATAAAGTACAGGACTTGCTTGTTAGTTTTGACATAAATATAAGGATAGCACTTCAATAGTAAGAATGAGTTAGGTATACCTTCGATAGCAGTATTATTCTCTCGTTTCTTCCTGACATTCAGCAATGTTCAAAACTTGTCTGATCTGATTGATAAAACTTATAGGAATGCCAGCACAGGAAGTGGCCTGCAACTTTGCTCCTAATCCTGATTATTCAGCCCTGTCCAGAACAACGGTTCCATCAAACATTTGTAATCTGAACTTACTATACAGTGTGTATCAGCCAAATGGAATAAATTCGATAATAAATACATGGGGGCGTGTCCGAAAAAACGTTCGGACACGTCGATTGGTATTTCGAGTTGCGCATTTTTTTCAATAAAAACTTTTTATACAGGGTGTGTCATGTAACAGTGACCAATACTAAAGTCTGTGCGTTTTAAGAAGTCCGATATCGGATTAAATCACCAAGGGATGTTATCGCTTTTAAAACAGTAAGTCGGTTAAGTTACAATATCTTCGCACCTTCGCTATACTTGATCACACCGAACATCCCACTGGTTTACTGTATTCTATTACTGGGCGAAATCAGAGGTTTCAAAACAAAATTATCTTAGAATTACGCGTTGAGCATAAATAATAATTAAATAGATAATTAAATTATTTTGCTATTATTATAGTTAAATCTATATAATAATCGCTATTTTCCAAGAACCAATTAAAAATTTGCTCAAGTGCGGGATGGTTAAATATGTTAAAGATTTTGTCAGGTATATACTTTTCCGATAATGACATTATTTTGGGATTATTATAATTAAATCTTCATAATAATTACTATTTTCCAAGAAATAATTAAAATTTGCTGAAGTGCGGGATGGTATGTTCTACTTTATTTTAAATAAGTAGTTGTGCTTTTCACTTTTAGTTTGTTTTTCATTGTGTGTGAATTAAAATCAGTTATTAAGCAAAGTTATGGAAAATGTTCAGCAAGGTGGCACATCGCCTAGAAGGCATTTATCTCCAGGTGAACGCCGTTTGGTATTACAAGTGGAACGTTATTTTACTTTAGAAAAAGATAACTCGGGCCCGTTAGAGTCTGTTTTGGCAGTGCAAAAACGAACGTCTGATGCTTGCGGCATTTCAGAGAAGACCTTAAGAAGACTTCGAAAAAAGAGTGAAGAGGATTTGGACAGACCATATAAAAGGGTTCGACTCCATTCAAAAACCTTGGATTTATCCCAAGGGATAAAACTCTCTATTAGGAATATTGTTTATGATATGTATAAAGCCAAGGAATATGTTACCCTCAAAGCTATTCTTGAAAAGATAAAGCAGAAAACACTTTGCGATATTGGAACTAACAGTTTGTCCATCATCTTAAAACATATGGGTTTGAAATATAAAAAAACGAACAACAGAAAACTGCTTTGCGAGCTGTCCAATGTTGTTTCGAAAAGATGGCAATTTTCAAGGGATTATTTAAACAACAAAAAATCGGAATTGTCAAGACAAGTTGTTTTTCTTGACGAAACATGGGTATTTGCAAACGGAACTTCAACAAAAACGTCTTGGCAGGATGACTCAAAGCATTGTTATTCAAGTACCCGTGCAAGTAATGGAAAAAGGTATATTATATCACATGCTGGTAATGAAGAAGGTTTTGTTTTAAATGCCAGTTTGATATTTTCATCAACAAAAAAAACTGATGATTATCACGGCAATATGGATGCTGAAATTTTTGAGCATTGGTTCGAGGAAAAACTTTTAAAAAGTTTAGAAAAACCTTCCTTAATTGTTTTAGACAATGCCTCTTACCATACGAGACTCGAAGAGAAATTCCCTACAAGCAGCTGGAAAAAGGAAGAAATAAAAGAGTGGTTGTCAAAGAAAAACATAAACCATGAAAATTTATATTTAAAAAGTGAACTTTTAAGCAAGTGTAAAGAGCAGTCATTTAAAAAAAAGTATGTTGTTGACGAATTAGCCCTCAAATATGGACATCAAGTTTTGAGATTGCCGCCCTACCATTGTCATTACAACGCAATTGAATTGGTATGGGGTATTAGCAAGAACTATTATGACAAACATGCCAGTAAAAAGATCGGTAAGCCTAGCGTTATAAAGTTATGGGAGGAGGCGCTTAGCCAAGCAGGCAAAGAAGAATGGCGGAAATGCCTTGAACACACAGAAAAAATTATTTTTGAATCTTATGAGACAGAACAGGTTATAGACTAAGTAAGACCGTTAATTATTACGAAGTCGCAAGACTACAAAATCGGTTCTTTTTAGAACCAAAACTTTATAAAAAAGAATTCGTAAAACTAATTTGTCTGAATACTACAAAAGCTAAAAAATTATTATTTTTCTTTACCTAAACTAATTTTTTATTTACATTAAATTATTTTATTTAGAAAATGTAATTCATCAACATTCAAAATTACCTTCAATATAATTTATTGTTTAAGAGCCACCGACATAATGCTCAAGAGGTTTTATGGCTTAGCGGACTTCTTAAAACGCACAGACTTTAACTTTCTTATTTTAAATACAACACCCTATATATTATTCAATTTTTGGATTGTTCAGAAAATTTTAGACATATTTTATGTGCAATATCCTATATTATGTAGATACACCTATCTTCAACTGTTTCGGGAAAATTAAGTATGTTTTCAGATTTATTGCAAAAATCAACAACACACTAAAAAACTAATAAGTAATACTGTTTATTTCTTGATAATGTAAAAAACAAAAAAAAAACATTAATCTAGGAGATGTTGAAAATTGATGTTAAAATGTTTTTACTGATATGAAATAAAAAAAAGGTATAAATAGTTTTGTTTACTTTTGTTTAAAACCCCTGACCTTAGCAAATTGTTGTCCGTGTGCATGACGGTAGTTGTCAATGTTATAGTCGTTTCAACTTCGTTAACTGCATATCAGAAAAACGGTTTATTTAACAGAAATGCACAAAATAACAATTCTACAGATGATTGGTTATGGAGATAAAACACGGACACAAATTGAAGTTGCTCGCTTATTTCATGAAAAATTTCCAAATTTGACGTCTATAACTCAAGGGACAATTAGTAAAATGGAAAAGCAATTTCGCCAGCTTGAACATGTAAAGCAGATAAAAAAAAGTAGCTGCCAACGCAATAAGTGATGATTCCAAATTAGATATTATGCTCGACTTTCAGGAAAACCCACATACTTCTAGTCGAAAAACAGCCCCAATGTTCGATGTTTGCCATTCATCGATTATTCGAACATTACAAGAAAATAAAATGTAGTAATTAAAGTTTCTTTAAGTCAGGATTATGATCAACTTCTGCCTAATGAATATTTTTTATATTTTTTCCGACTCTAAGTTTTAAATTATAAAAAGAGCTTCATTTTTCTGTGTAATAACTCTATTCGTGGCGTTAATAACTATCAAGTCTTCTTTTTATTATTTTAGGTTTACAAATGATGTTATAGCTACCACCGCTTTCGGGATTCAGGTGAATTCTTTGAAAGACAAAAAAAACTCTTTTTACTTAATGGGTAAAAGGTTTTCAGCATTTAGAGGTTTTCTTGGAAGTATAAAACTCTTGGGTCACTCAGTGTTTCCGAAGTTATTCAAGGTATGTTGTTAAATTTAAAATAAGGTTAAATTATTCACGCTTTAAATGCCGAATTATTTTTTGCTAAAGAAACTATTTTCGTTCTTATTTTCCGACAATATATAACATTAAGAAAAATAAAGCAAATAGAACAAACCTGAACTTACAGATAAAACTAGTTTAAACCTTTCTTTCTTATTCTATTACTAACTCGTTAGGGTTCTGGGCGGCACAAAAATTGGGTGTTGGAACAAACCTATCATTTAATGAAGGTATTTAAACTTTAACGGTTTTTTGGGGGGAGGACAGATGAAAAGCTAAAATAGGTTGCGCCTCTTTGCGTTTAGCCACCATCTTTGATTTAGGGGTTCAATTATACCAGATGCTAAAAAAGGCCAGAGAAATTATGTTTCTCTGAAAAAAATTGAGGTTCTCGGCTTAAAAGGTCTATTTATTCAAGGGGTGAGACATTTGAATGACAAAATCGATAAAGAGAATTTAGGAGCCCCCGTATTTCCAGAACGGCTGATAATAAATATCAACAACTATATATTTTTGAAATCGGATCGCCAAATGCAATTCACTCGTCTGGTTATCAATCAATCAAATCACTCGTGTGGTTATTTATGAGGGTTGCCATTTAAAAACATTCAAAATGGCGTCGTATCTGTCAAATTTGTGAACCTATATATTTTTTAACATTAAATTTGGCTTCCTTGTCGAATATCATTGAGAAATTTATAATTTGTTGATAGTCAGCAGGAAAATCGCCAATCGAGTGAGACACTTAAAAAAATGATCCTGTACAAAAAAAATATATGTATTTCAAAAGTAATTAAAACATTTAAATTCAAAATCAAATAATGATATAAAAATATAAATGCAACAGTTAATCAAAGCAGTTCTGATAGAACACACGATTGCAATCGTCTCCCAAAAGATTTTCTTACACGTCCAATGCGTGCATTATCTCGTATCGCATTGCAACTTTTAATAATTAGACTTCTTAAGTCGTTTTAATCTTGTACCGGCATCTTGTATACAAGAGACATTAGGTGACCCCATAAATAATAGTCTAGAGGACTGCGAGCTGACCAACTTTGGGGACCTGTGTGTCCAATCCAGCAATTAGGAAAAGTGTTGTCGAGGTGTTGACGAGCAACTTGGCTAAAATGAGCGGGGGTGCTGTCGTGCATGAACCACATATTAGTTTTTTTTTTTCTAGAGGTACGTCTTCTAACAGAACGTCAAGTTCTTCAGATAGAAACTGCGTATAGGAGTTTCCATTCAATCGAGGCGGTAAAAAGTATGGCCCAATAAGATAGTCGCCAACGATCCCTGCCCGTACATTCACCGAAAATTGTTGTTGAAAACGACCTTCTTTAATTTTATAAGGATTCTGGTCCGCCCAAAAATTTTCGTTATGAAATTCATAATGACTTGTCATGAAAATGAGGCCTCATCAGTAAATAAGATGTTCGGTAAAAAATTGTTCTGTGCTACTGCATGCAGCAACTACCCAGTAAAATTAAACCTTGGCTGAAAATCACGGAGAAGCAGAGCTTGCACACGTTGAATATGGTTGGGTATAGTTGATAAAGATGCAAAACGCTCCAAACAGTTAATGCACTTGACTGAGGTTGCATTGCTACCTTCATGGCCCTATCTCTCGAAATATGGCCTCTTCTAACTGAGGCGTGGTTACTGTGCAGGTTTGTCAGGAAGTTCCGTACTACGTTTAAAACTCCCAGTCTCACTCAGTTTTGCATGGAGCTGTCTAAATGTTTTGGCACATGGCAGTACTGTGTTTGGATAACGTTCCTGATAAATTCACCAAGCTTCTTTAGCATTTCCATTTGCTTGGCCATAATTGAAATGCCGTTTGAGCGTTAGTACAGTTAGTGATTCTTGACTAGGTATTAACAAAACAGGTAAATTAGACATTAAAACTTACCTGTACCTCATATTTTAATTAACTTTGAAATACCTACATAAGTAGGTATTATTTCTCCCGACAACGAAGCAAGATACGAAAACAATTCATGGATCAAAAAAGTTGTACTATTAGTTGGTAAATCTGATAAAAAATATAAAAATTAGAGAAAAGTCAGTGGCGTACAATTTTTTGTCAATAATATTCGTTAAGGTGCTCCCCGGGACGCCACTGGACTTAATAAGTTTAATCTAGTTTTGGCTAATTAAGCCCCTTATTATTATGAATAACGGTACCTAATTTCAATAAGATCGGGAAAAGGATGTTTAAGAAAATTATAAAAACCGATTTTTTTAAAAAACTTTATCATCTTGTATACTACTACCAAAAACTTTTGTTTATAAATTTATAGAAATCACCTCCTTAAGTTACGTACCGTACTTCTGAAACACCCTGTATATTAAAAAAACTGGTTGAAAAAGGTAGAAAGTAAATGCTATTAGGTAGATATTTAATAAATCACATTTCCTCTTTAAGTTTTTGGGTGTACCATTTCTTGACAAACATGCATCAAAGTACTTTTACGAAGTGATAGATGACACTATTAGAGTACGAGGAGAACAAAATATCACTCGACCTGATATGATTCAACTTATGTTGGAGGCCAGAAAAGAAAACACAGGATCACTTGATAAAGGTATTGAAAGTAATAGTTGTTTTCGTATTAAGTCTGAAAAGTTTTAGCTTGAGATTCTTATAAAGACATTTTCCGAGCGTACATAGTTTTTTCTACATTCAAGACTAAATTATCTAAAATTTAAAAATTATTTGTCAATACGAACAAACAATTTTGTTCCATCGTTATGGTAACGCTGCATGGGGTAGTTTCATTTTAAATAATAGGCAATATTAATAAATTTTTTATTCTAATGGTACACTAGCAGTGGTAAACTCTATTAGTGGATGTGCTCCATAGATAAAAAAATAGCGGCGTTTTTATGAACCACGCATGAATTAAACCTAAAATTTTTTATATCCATCCTAATTTCTCCCCAACAAACATTTTAAGTTAAATTTACCTTTATTCGACCTCTAAACGGGTCAAATATTTTGCACGACCAATTATATATAGGGATAATTCACCTACATTTGTTTTCCTGTTGCCCAATGTGGGGAAAGAAACTAAAGTAATTTTAAGGTCGAAAATAGGTTGATAGGGTTTTTCTGTCCAATAAGTTGAAACGAAGTGAAATAAATATAGACCTATTTTACGTCTAAATGTGGAAAGTGAGACCAACCTTTTGACCTAAATATAACCTAAATAGGAGCAATAAGACACTAGACAAAAATACAGAGAAAACATATTATATCTGGTGTTAGAAAGAAAAGACAACAACTTATGCCAACACTTCCAACAGGACAAAATAAATTATAAAATGGAGTTCGACTTAAGTAGATATTTGGAATGGCCGCTTATTATAACTTTAACAATAAAGTATATAATTAAGTTTTATCATTTTTCTGGACCGAAATTTGGATGCGAAAGAAATGTGTTTGTGAATTATGGTGATGATACTTCGAAAAATTAAACGCGCCCTTAAAATATGCATTTTTTTTATGTATTATTACAATAATTTAAAATATTTTTACCATTAACCTAAAAACAGAGTGTCTTCATTATAAACATTATATGTACCTAAAGTTTTAAAAAAAACTTTCGTTGACGAAAGATATCGTAGTATAATGGATTTTCCACTCACCTTATGTAATTCTTAAAATTTTAATTATTGTTTTTTTATAGTTGTCGATAAACAGGAAAACTAATAATTATTAAATATGGCCGCCTTTATATTTTTAACCTTAAAGTTATTTTTTTCTTTATTATTAACTGTACAAGCAATGTTAGCCTTTGAGGTTAATCAGAAAGTTATGAAGTAGCTCAATTTTTAACCACAAAAGATCTATAACTTTGGGAACAATTTATATGGCAAAATTATCCAAAATATTACTTGTTTCTAAAACTACATGGTCAGTAAATTATTTGGACATTTTGTAGGCAATAATTAGGTAATATTTACCTAGCGTAATAGCCAAAAAATTCCTTAATTTTGAACACATATATTAAGTAACATTTAAGTAAATTATTACTTAATCATATTCCTTATTAGGATTAAATATTTTTAATGTCCAAGAGAGGTAATTTATTTGTAATTTTTAACTAGGGAAATTAAACTACAAGTGGACTTCCCTATAACAAATTATTTAAGTTGTAGATATCCAAATTTTGACTTAGCTTTTAGAGTTCGAATCTTTTGTGACTTTTAAGAAAACATTAAAGGCAAAAATAAGTAAATATTTGCCAATTTAGGATTATTTTCCTTCCGTTCTGGTCTACATTACTTAATATGTTTGTTGGGTCTGTTATATACAGGGTCGTTGGTATGTATGGAAACGGACGATTATTTCTTAAAGTAAAACAGCTAGCAAAAAATAATTAAGACAAACATTTTAGGCTTTTTTAAAGTCTATAAAAATTTTAAAAGAATAAGTGTACAGGATGAGTCAGAAAGCCGTAAGAAAACCAAAGTTACCTTTTTTTTAATGGAACGCCTTCTGTCTTAGAACATTTTTGGATTTAACATTAAATTATAATTATTTTCTAATAATTACATTATAAGTCTAAACCTTATTTTCCGAGATATCGACTATAGAAAAATTACATTTTTGAACTTTGACATCCTCTAGCTTTCTAACGGTACGTCTAGAGTAAAACGGCTTACATATCCTTATCTTAGTTTTTTATTATCTTCCTGCTGGTGTCAACTTCCGGTTAAACCGGATGTAACTCAAAGACCAGAAATATAGTACTTCCGGTTTAACCGGAAGTTGATATTTTTTGGAAGTTAATAAAAAAGTAAGATAGGGACATAAAAGCCATTTTGCTCCATGGCATAACATTAGAAAGCTAGAATCTGTCAAAGTTTAAAAATGTAATTTTTTAAAAGTCGATATTTCGGAAACTATTAGGTTTAGACTTATAATATACTTATTAAAAAATAATTGTAATTTTATGTAGAATCCGAAAATATTCTAAGGTATAGGGTGTTCTATTAAAAAAAAAGTAACTTTGTTTCTCTACGGTGTTTCGACTCATCCTGTATACTTATTTTTCTAAAATTCTAATAAACCTAAAAAAACCCTAAAACTTTTGTCACAAATATTTTGTGCTAGCTGTTTTACTTTAAGAAATAATCAACTGTTTCCATACATACCAACGACCCTGTATAATGCAATTTTCTTCAAATTACAACAACAAATTTAAAGATTATTTTTATTTGTAAATTTTGGTCTGTTCAGCATATCCACCTTCTAATACAATACACTTTTGAACAATTTTTCTCAACCGCTCCCTCACTTTAGTTAAAGCTTGCGAAGTAATTTCTCGACATGCTTGCCTAATTTTGATGCAAAGTTTTTCTCTATTACGCGGTTAAAAAATTCCTGACTATCAGAAAATTAAGTGCGGGACACCATCTAACTGGAAGTATAAATTTTCTCTCTATGCTAAAGGTAACTCCATAAAAAAATCTTCAATATCATTTTATAATAAATGTTGAAAAGTTTCGTTGAGGGTATTCAGGAAAAGAGACAAACAATAATTGTATTATTTGATATGCCACACTGGATGGGATTTTTGTGTGACCAATATCCACAGTGTGGGCTAGACACCACATCATTTGTTATAAATGTCGCCTCGTCAGTAAACATTATTTTCCTAAAAAAATTTGTATCGTTAAGATAGTTACCTTGAAGCCATATGCAAAATTCGAACCGCCGTTCAAAATCACCCTCTAATAGGGTATGTAAAAATTTTGGCTTAAATTCCCTAATCCTATTGCGTTTCAATCATCTCCATACTTTATCTTTCGTTAAATTTAATTTCCTTGTATCTGCTCTTACACTGCCATTTGGATTGCTCCGAAATTCTGCTAAGATACATTCGTAGTCAGGATATTGTCGATGATTTAAATTGTACCATTTGGGCCTTATCCTGAAAACTGCAACTGCTCTTGCAAACAATTTGGTGATGTCACCAATGGTTTTGTGCCAAATTGGTTCCCGATCAGGATGAAGCTGATTAAATATTTAGACAACCTGACGCGTATATCTTTCCCAGTTATCAATTAGGCGAACAATTTCAACTTTTTCATTATTTGTACGGATTACTTTTCGGTTTTGTACCATTCTTACCAAAGTTAACCACAAGCTTCAATAATTTTGTTTAAAGCACTCTTTGACATCAACGAAAATATCATAATTTCATATCAAGTCCCTTAAGGTACTATATTCTCGCCCTCCCTATTCTTACTATACATTAACGATTTTTTAGAGAAAACTAAAAATCCTATATAGTCTCGCTGATGATATCACACTTGTTTCATCTTTTACTTTGAATGCTCGAACATCGACTGCCAATGTACATCTTTATAGGCAGCAAAAGGTCTCACATCTCAACAAAGACCTGGAAGAAATTTAGTATTGGGGTGACAGTAACCAAGTAGAATTTAACGCTAAAAAAAACTCAGGTGGAAGTTTCCTCTAAAAAAGTTAATGTTGAAGAACCTGATATAGTCATGGCCGGACACTCGATTCCCTTGGCTTCCTCAATTCATTTATTGGGCGTGTATTTCGACATGGTGCACTGTTAACAAGACTCAAATGAAAATACTTCAACGTTTTTAAAACAAAGTTTTAAGAATTAGTGCGGACGAACCTAGACATATGATGACTCACGTACTGCACAATTACTTACGAATGCCTACGTTAATTAAATTTTTTGATAAACTCATAACGAATTACTTTAGACGGACAGACGTGTCGAAAAATTAACTGTTTGTAAGCTCCCAGATTCATTCTCTACCAAACGGTACATATAAATTACCAAAAGACTGGCTTCTACCAAGACCCGATTAATTAAACCGTGATGTTGCGGCTATTTCTAAGGCTTGATGTTCTATAAAACCAAATTCGACCATCGCTGGAATATTGTTTGCATATTTGGGGCTCTGCTCCTAACCATACCCTAAGTTTGCTGGATTCCATTCAAAGAAGAGCCATTCGCTTGATCGGTGACCATGACCTGACAAACAACCTGGAAAGCCTTGAATGTCGACTGCAAGTTGGGGACTTGAGTCTATTTTACAAATATCTTCATGGCAAGTGCTCAACAGAGGTTGCCCGCTTGATTCCACCCAGAGCGGTGCATGGTAGAAATATTCGACGAACCACTACGGCTCACCCGTACGTGGTTCAGCTTAGTGTCCCTCGAACGACACAGTTTAAACATTTCTTCATCTCGAGAACGTTATCACTCTGTAACGACCTCTCTGAGGCCGTGTTTCCCAACGAGTATAAACTCCAAAGATTCAAGACCAACGTGAATCGTTTCCTGTGCACACGCACCGCTCGTAGAGTGTCATGAAGGATTAATCCTGCAGTGCTGTGCCTTATCATAAAAAGGACAAACGTGATGTGCACAAAAATAAGCCCGGTTGGCATGCCTTTGAAGTTAATTTGTAGGAAATTTATTAAATATTTATTTTCATTCCTGCCTTAATATTTTTGAAAATATAGATTAAGGGGGTTTTCGAGATGCTGAATCTACATATGATAACAAAAATTATTTAAAATAAGCTCTAATATACTTTTTTCGAAAAATCGACACCCCCAAAACAGTACGCCAATGATAAATGTAAATTGTTACAATAGCAGATATTTAATTTTTTATACATACAATTGCCACCCAAACTTGAAGAAAATTGCATTATTAATAACACAGAACATAGGGTGGATTTATGAAAAGCGGGATACACTGTATACAACTTAATTGAAAAAAAACGCCCATGCAACGCAAAGCTTAAACTCTCCGCAAAACTTAACGCAGTCAATAATTTTTGATAAAATATATCTATTTTTTGTTAACTCTTCGCTAGGTTTTTGAATGTTTAACCAATAACGAAATCCAGCTGAGCCTGTATATTAACGTTGGCAAATAATGGAAATCGCAATTGATTGTTACTGTGAGTTTTACTTTCATGTTTTCATGCACTAAATCTCTTACCCCTGCATCTTCCCATACCTTTTCATCGGGTTTTGCCCCAAACAATACACTCAACCCAACAAACAAGGCGTCTTACTCTGAACAACCACTGATCCACTCCTTAGACAAGAGCCATCACTGCAAAATAAATAGATATCGTCCTGCAAAATATTTCAGTCTTGATATGTAAATAATTAGGTAATATTTATTAGATTGGTCGACTTACCTTGTAAGGATGATCAATCGTAATTATTCGAGCATCGTAGTCCTTCTATGATGGTATTTGGTTGGTTCCATTTTATTGCCTGACGACGCACAAAATTAAAGAATGTGTAAATAAAAACCCTCCCAGCCCCGGCCCGCTTAGTCATCCCAATATTATGATATAGTATTCAGTTCATTTTTACGGGCAAATCGTACTACTTTTTTGGGGTATATCTCAAAGTTTAGGGATGGGTTGGGCCCCATCATAGAAGGATTACGATGCTCGAATAATTACGATTGATCATCCTTACAAGGTAAGTCAACCAATCTAATAATTATTCATCGCATCTCCGTCCTTCTATGATGGTATTTGGTAGATGTTTGTAGAGAAAATCTAGTACGATATTTGTACAGAAGAAAAAAAAAAAAAAGTAAGCCAAAATTGTTATTTAATGTGTCCTACTGGAAATAATACGTTAATATAACAACTTTTGGCAAACATAAATAATGTAAAGATTACCAAAAACAATAACAAATAGTATAATATAACCTATTATATATATATATAACCTAATATAATGTTATACAACACATATTATAACAAATATAATTTTAATAATAAATGAACAACACTAAAACTAAAGTGAGAAAAAATTCCGAAAAGGGGGGATAGGTATATTAATCTTCGTTATATCTATTATTGTCAATAATGCAAGTTGCAAAATATTTTGGTCTTTGGGCTAGTGGAAGATTATAGAATGTATTAAAAACCGAGGATTTCTCTGTCCAGCCCGCCGCTGTATTTCTATCTAGACCTGATCGAAACGCTGTTGAAGTGGCCGCGTGTCTTACACTATGGCTCTTAAATATTTTTGTATCGATATTACTTTTTTCTAAAACCTCTTTTACCCATCTGCTTATTGATTGCGTGGAAGCCGCGTGGTAAGGTTTTTTGTGTGTCAGAACCAAGCTGTCATTTTTTGTATTTGAGCGAAGATTTTTTGTTGTATTTAAGTAAGTTGTAGTGTTGAAGCGACAAAAAGCTCCGGTTTGTTCTTAAAGAAGGGAAGTACTACGTAGGGCTGCTTTTTTCCCATACCCGATGTTTTTATTCTGGCAGGAATTCGAATTTCAATTTTTTTATTATTTTGATGGATGTTCTCTACGGAGATTTTTGATATAGTTTGAACTCTATGTCCAGAGGTAAGTAGTAGTAACGTTACGAGTTTTAAAGTTAAATTTTAAAGCGTTAAGGATTCCAAGGGGAAAAGAGTGGATAAGAAATCAAGAGCTGGGTTTGGGTCCCAGGTTGCTGAATATTTTGGTGTTGTAGGCTTTTTATTATATACACCCTTAAAGAACCTTTTCAAGATTTTCTCTTCTTCTAAATTAAATGTGAAAATTAGTGATAAGGCTGATCTGTAACAATTAAGAGAAGAATACGATAGATTGGTTTTACTGTATTCGACAAGAAATAATAAGATTGCATTAAAATCTTTGATGTAAGGATTATTTGAATTTTTTAGACAAAATTCCCACCATTTTTTGTAACATATGGTGTATTGTTTTAATGTTTTTGTGGTAATTGATGTTAGAATAATCGGGATGGTTGATTCAGGTATTCCTTTTTTCTTAAGAAATTCCCCGATAACTTCCCCGCCACCAGGGAAAGTGAGTTGTGAAGGTAGTCCGTCTTTCTGAAAGGTGAAGAAAGGAGATTCTTACTAGGAGGAAAAATTATAGGTTCTTCTATTAATAATTTTAAAAATAATGGGTAAGATGACTGTGTTGGCCAATCTGGAACTATTAAAATTCCAGTGGCCCTTTCGTTTTGAATTTTTTGTAAAACTTTGTCAATAAGAATAAATGGTGGGAAGGCATAAAAGAAAAATTTGTCCCATGTAATTGTAAAGGCATCAACACATCGACAATCAGGGTCTGGTCCCTAAGAAACATATTTTTTGCATTTTGCGTTAATTTTTGATGCAAATAAATCTATCTTTGGAATTCCAAATGATTCTACAACCTTCTTAAATGCTTCATTGTTTAGCTCAAATTCAGTATTGAAAACTTTATTTCTGGATAAAAAATCGGCTTGAATGTTTTCTTTTGAACTAATATATGAAGCAAATATATGTATGTTTCTTGTTTCGCACCAGTCCCAGATCATCCTGGTAATGTTATTTAAATGGGTATGTTGCGTGCTACCCATTTTATTGATGCAAGCTATTGCTGTAACATTATCTATGCGCAAGAGGATATTGCAATTTGACCTATCTGTTGCAAAACATCTAAGCCCCTGAAAGGCAGCACGTAATTCTAACCAGTTAATATGCTGTGTTGATTCCTTTTTGTCCCAAAAACCATTTGATTCGTTGCTTCCACAACAAGCGCCCTAACCAGTAAGAGAGGCGTCCGAAAAAATTTCAATACAAAAAGATTTTGGTCTGATTGATTTCTCGGCTTTATTGATATTCTCCAACCACCAATGAAATTCTTGATTTAATGTGTCTGGTATGATCATTTTTTTATTGAAATTATATTTATTTTTCTTAAGTGCTTGTTGTTTAACAAGGTTTTATGTGAAGCCTTCCATAGGTTAGTATGGGCGAAACAGATACTAATTTCCCTACTAGGGAAGCGAACCTTCTTATTGTACAGGTTTGGATTTTTAAAATTTTTTGTAGAATTTCTTTTACTGAATTGATCTTTTTCCCTGGTAAGCTAAAACATAATCGCCTAGAGTTAAAAATAAATCCTAAAAATTCAATTTTTTGAGTTGGATTTAATATACTCTTTTTTTGATTTATAGTAAAACCGAGAAGTGATACAGTTTTTAATGTAATGTCCATATATCTGGAACACGAATTAAAATCTTTTCCCAGAATTAGGATATCGTCTAAATATATTATTAACTGGCATCCTTGCTGTCGTAAAAATTTTGTAATTGGTTTAAATAATTTTGTGAATATCCGGGGGGCTACATTCAAGCCAAAAGACAAACAATTAAATTCATATAATTCATTTTCAAACTGAAAACGCAGAAATTTTTTATACCTCTTGTCAATAGGCAAAAGGTAATAGGCATCTTTCAGGTCTATTTTTGCTATATAACAATCCCGTGAAAGTAATTTTTGTACATTACGATAATCTTCCATTTTAAAATGGTTGAAAATAAAAGAATTTAGCTTTTTTAGGTTAAGGATAAATCTATACTTTCCCCCCGGTTTTTTAATTAAAAAATATGATGATAAAATTTGCCCTTTTTTGTACTGGCATTTTGATATAGCTCCTTTTTCAAGTAAAATGTTGATTTCCCTAATATATCTCCGTTTTATGTGTTTTGAAAACCTAATTTGTGGTAGCTTATGTTGTTTAGACCTTGTTAAAAAAGGTATTTTAATACCCTGAATCCATTCTAGGATTTGTTTATTTTGGGTTATATTTTCCCATTATGTTTTGAAATATTTTACTCTGCCTGCAAGTTTTTGCCAATCATTTACCTCTAAACTTTCTAGTATTTCCTGCTCCGGTACTCGTAGGGGTAGTGCACTTTGTCCTGCTGTGAATATCTGACCCTGTTCTTCTGTCGCTTTGTTCTCATTCGCCGGTCCTTTTCCTTTAACGCCCTCCTCTTTCCTTTCATTCTGGTGGTCGAGGCAGGGTGCTGGTAGTTTAAATTACGAGATAGTCCTGAAGGTCCTGCTGCTTGAAAGATAATCTTTTTTGTGTTCTTTTTTATTTCTTCTCCGGCCTTTTTTATCTCCTGGCATGACTTAAATTTGGACAAAAAATCTTTCCCAAATAAGAATTCATCAGCAGAGCTGGGCAAGCTACTGGAAAAAAGTAGCTAGCTACAAGCTACAAGCTACTTAAAATTGAAGTAGTTAAGCTACCGTGTAATCAAGCTACTTTTAAATAAAAGTAGCTTAGCTACCGGTAGCTTAACTATCGGTAGCTAAGTTACAAGCTACTTCTATAAGTAACTCTGTTATTTTACTTTATGTCAGTGAATACAGTTTTGAAAAACTGCATTCTTCGGCATTAAAAGAGTTTATTATTAATATAGTGATGAAAATAAAAATATAAAAGTTTTAATAATATACCTAAGTATAAAATATTATTGAGCATCTTTTTAACAGTGCAGAATAGGAGAGGTACATCGTAAAAAATTATTTTTGCCGTACTTTCAAGCAATTATAGGTAATAGATATTTTTTTGATATATGACTGACATGACTGTCAAAGTTTTATAAGTACATTTTTTTAGTTTTTTAAATTTTAATCTAATGACGATGAACAAAGGCAAGATGCTAAGTTTATAAATAAATATACAAAATACAATATCCTTTAATTTATTGTAAAGTATCAGAATTACAGAATGACAGTAAAACTAACTACAACATTCATTTTAACTATTTGCCGAAGGTGGAAATTATATTATTACAAAAAAGAGTTTTCTTTAAGTAGAACAAGCTTTTCAAATAAGCTGTCCCACAATCCATTTCGCCTCGGAGTATTAATATAGGTAGAAAACGAAAATAATAATAGTTTGTTTAATGATTGGATAATCTTCTAACATAGCGATGTGCGGCCTTTTGTCATCCAGAACCTTTAAAGTTTTTAATTCGATTTTTTTTTCTAAAGAAGTGTCTTCAGTTAACATCAGAATCAGTTGCAGCCGTTGCAGGTGCAATTATTGGCGTTAAGGGTGATTCGTTAGTCAAGGAAATCTGACATATTTTCCTTATGTTCAATCGTATCACGATGTTAATAACACCTTTCTATACTATTTTGCCATCAACGTCTGGATTAGTTTCTCTAAAAACGGGTAACCAATGAAGTTTAATTGAGGGAATTGTTACAGCTGCAACAACAGCTTCTTCGGAATTTGTTTTTAAAGAAAATTAACTTTTAAATCGTTTTGACAATGACTTACAATTTTTTTTTAGTACACCAGCTAGCATTTTTATGTTGTTCTCTGCTTGCAATTTATAAAGCTTTACTTTAAGGGACATTATACTGCGCACACATAACCAAAGTAAGTATTAAGTTGAACAATATTCTACCAAATATTGAATATATGTTTCTTTAATAGCATCATTTTTTAAATCTAATTTGTCAAATAATTCCTACCGAAAGTAGCTTAAGCTATCGAGAGCAGCTTAAGCTACCGAAAGTAGCTTAAGTAGCTTTTTTGAGTAACTAGCTACTTTTAAAAATAGCTTTATGAATACACTAAAAAATAATGTAAAAGCTACAGCTACAAGCTACTTGATTTTAAAAGTAGCTCGAATAAAGCTATTAGCTACCAAGAAAGTAGCTAGCTAGTAGCTTAACTACTTAGTAGCTAGCTACTGCCCAGCTCTGTTCATCAGTCGGATTCTTGTTTGCTGCTGACCTGCTGTCTTCATTCAAGAACGGATTTATTTCAAATTTTCGCTTCAAAGATATCGCATGATGGATATTGGTTAGCAGCCGTCCCGCATCCACCAACGTTTCGACCATGTTGTTTGATAATGTTAAGTCTTTGTCCGGCTCAGTTAATTTATTGGGCAATATAGAGCCTAGTATCGACAAGCTGGACCCTAATTGTTCCTGAATGGTACTTAAAAAATGGTAATTTTTGATGGCTTGTGATGGTAGTATGGACTTCACTTCTTTATTTATTAAAGGTGGACCAAGCATTGCACAGTTCTCCGGAATAGCATATTTCTGTACTAAAGTCTTCCTGGTGTCTGCGTTAATTCCCTCTTTGAGGTAAGTAGTCCATCTTACAACTAATTCCTCACGTATTCCCAGACCCACTGAATTTGAGGCGGTAGGTTGGTCTTTGAATAATTGCAGAATATTTGAGGAGTTATCTACGGTCACAGTTGCGACCGGAGCTTCTCTTGAATTTTGGTTCAACGAGCTGACTGAGGAATCCGATTCTGAAAAAGAAGCCATTATTGGTTAGAATTCAAATAACACTCTTAATAATTGAAGCGTAGCAACGAACACCATGTATATTAATGCAGACAATAATCTGCAGGCTAAGTTAGTCAAAACAACTAACGCCTAGTATGGTATTAAAAAAGAGGGTGTGGTCTCTTTTATATTCTGTACAGACAATAATCTGTGGGCTATTGTCAGTCAAAACAACTAACACCCTGTGCAATATATCTGGTAAATCCTTTTTGTAAATTATAAGATATATTTCTATAATAAAATAGTACAGACAATAATCTGTGGGTTATTGTCAGTCAAAACAACTAACACCCTGTGCAATATATCTGGCCTCATATTTATAACCTGGTAAATTATTTTGTAAATTATAAGATATATTTCAATAATAAAATAATACAGACAATAATCTGTGGGTCATTGGATTGTCAGTCAAAACAATGTGCAATATATCTGGCCTTAGGAAGCGTAATTAATTCCTTGTTGATTATTCCTACAATAAGATAAAATTATAAGATCAAACGAACTTACCTGTAAGTGAAGTTCGATCTTAATTGTACGAACCACCTCTTCGAAGAAGATCACATACGTAGTAACCCTGCTTTCTACTAGTGACGACCACAACTTCCAAGTAAAGAAAAGTTACACCGCCGTATCTATAACCACAGCCCTTGTGTACCTAACTTCATTACTTTAAAGCAATTACTTCGCAACCCCGGGGCACGATAGCGATCGTGAATGATGGGGGGGAAGGGTGTGATCTTCTTCGAAGAGGTGGTTCGTACAATTAAGATCGAACTTCACTTACAGGTAAGTTCGTTTGATCTTATAATTGTACTGCACACCTCTTCTTCGAAGATCACATACGTAGATGTTTAGAGTCTAATAAGTTGCGAACATGAAAGAAAATACCAAATTTCCGAAAATTTATATTTTATTGGTATACTTCTTACAACTTATGTAAGCATACTAACAGGTATTCTTAAATTAAGAATCCGAATGCAGTATAAGCCAATATAAAACTTAACAACTCGTAACCTATTTTGAACTCATATAAATTTTGATTTGTAACACTAACATAACTATAATAATACTAAACTGTAAGGATAGCAGAAGCAAATATGCGATTATCTGCTACTACTGGCCTATTATAATACCGATTAAATGTTTTTGATTCAGCTGTCCAACCTGCCGTCTTTCTAATAATGTCCAGACTTATCCCTTTTAAAAATGCTGTTGATGTTGACACGTGTCGCGTACTATGAGCAGTGAATATAGTAGTATCTATGCCACTTCTTGCTAAAACTGTTTTTATCCAACGGCTGATAGTTTGGCTAGAAGCGTTTTTGACTGGCTTGTCAAGGGTTATAAGAAGGTTAGATGAATTGCCCTTAATATTTTCGGTTTTTGACAAGTAAGTTTCTAGAGCACTTATCACACATAGTTTAGGTTGTTCGTTAAATTTAGGTAACACCAACAGAGGTTGTGTACGGTTTAGACCTGATGTTTTTAATCTGTCAGGGATTTTAATTTCAATTCTATCAACTTTTATTTCAATATTTTCGATTTTAATCAGAGAGGGCGTTTGTACTCTATGAGCTGTTGTAAGGGCTAATAAGGTAGCTAACTTGAAGGACAGCTCTTGAACAAAGAGGTCACTGTTAGACGGCAAGTTAGAGAAATAACTGAGAACTATATTGGGATTCCAAGTGAAATGTAATGTAAGAAAAAGGATCTTTCCTCCATGACACGAACTTAGCGCATTTATTGTTGTTCCTACTTGCAAATAAGTCAATGTTGGGCAGTCCAAACGTTTCAACGATTTCTTGGAAAACCTTATCATTTAGCATCCACTCGGTATCTTGATCTAAAGTTCTGGACTCCTTATCTGCTATAACATTATCAAAAGAGCTTATATATGAGGCATAAACCCATATTTTCTTTGTTTCGCACCATTGCCATATTTGTCTTGCTAGTTTACTTAATTTTGGAAAGCGAATTCCACCCATTCTGTTGACATATGATATGGCAGTGGTATTGTCGATACGTAACAGAACCTCACAGTTACATAATTTCGAGGCAAAACATTTAAGTCCGATAAAAGCTGCCAAAAGTTCTAGAAAATTGATATGCATTTCCCTTTCCTCCATATTCCATGATCCATGGGACTTCTGGCCTTCACACGCTATTCCCCAGGCTAGGGGAGTTGCATCCGAAAATATTTCTAAAGAAAACGTAAAGTTTTTAATAGTGGAGAGAGGATTAAACAGATTCTTAATCCACCATTCAAAATCATTTTTAAGATTTGATGGAATTAACATCTTTTGATCGTTATTATCATTGGAACGTTTCAAAGCCAAGTATTTTGCGCGTTCGAATCTCTTGGTGTATAGCCAGCTATATTCTACAGCCGGACATATAGATACTAACACTCCACATAAATGGGCAAAATCCCTAATTTTACACTCCTTTGGCTTTGAAACTTTAATGACAAGGTCTTTAATACTGTTACACTTAGCTACAGGAAGCCCCACCGTCATGCTGCATGAATTAAAAATGAAACCTAAATATTGACAAGAGGTTTGCGGAGTCATATGACTTTTCCCTGTATTAATTATAAACCCTAATTCAGTGAGCAGATTATAGGTGACTTGTACATTTTCCACACAATTATCAATTGTGTCCCCAAAAAGTAAAAAAATCATCCAGATAGATAACTGACAGAAAATTTCGAGATCGAAGTAGTGATATTATTGGTTTCATTATTTTTGTAAAAACCCAGGGTGCTGAACCTTAACCGAATGGTAAGCATGTAAACTCCCAAAGTTTTCCCTCAAAAAGAAACCTTAGATATTTCCTGTATTCCTGGGCTACTGAAACAAGGAAGTAGGCTTCTCGTAGATCTATAGTTGCCATGTAACAGTTTTTTGACACTAAATTACAGACTATTTTCCTGTCCTCTAGCTTAAAATGTTCTGTTATTATAAATTTATTTAAGGTTTTTAGATTTAGTATTAGTCTGTAAGAACCATCTGGCTTAGATCTAAGAAAGATAGGAGAGATAAACTGATCTTTACAAGGCATGCACTTATTAATGGCTCCTATTCCTATCAAATGATTTATACATTTATTAATACTTTGTATTTCTGATTTTGAACGTTTACATTCTACTACAGGGTTGTACTGAGTAGGACTTGAAGAGAAAGGAATTTTGTACCCATTGATCCATGATATAATTAATGGATCATTAACATACTTTTCCCATTGACTTTTGAACTAACCTGAACTAACCTGAACTGGGAAAGTCTTCCAGCAATATTACTTACTTCATTTATCTCCTTTCCCGAGTGTTCACCTACCTTCGAGAAAATCTGTTGTATGGTTTTTCCTGCTGTTGGGTTCTCCTGTAGCTCCTGTAATTTTGCCCGCCTTTTTGCGCCTGAAATTTCTGAGCTTTCTTGAATTGTCGGGCCGGGCCTCTTAAGTTTAAATTACCTGGTTTCTTTGGTTGGGTAATTTTAAGATCCAAACTTGATCTTTCCAATGCCTTAGCTGATTTAATTCTTTCTCCCAGGTCTGGTCCAAATAAGGTTTCGTCAATGGGAGCACTTGAGATTTTTTCCCAAAGTTTTTTATTGATACAGAAACTCAGCATAAATCGCCTGGATTCTGAGTCAACATGATGCACATCACAGAGCATGCGTCCCCCATCACTTAACAATTCAATAATTTGCAACCTTCCCTCTTTTCCCAGATCTTCTTTTTCTAATAAGACAGTCAACCCTTTTCCAATTGCAGAAAGGGAGGCTCCAATTTGATGCTGAAAAGCTGCCAGCCGGTTATCCCTGCGTAAGGCAGAATCTTTTAAGGCCCCTTGAACTTCAGGATTTAGCTTAGGAGCTTCTAGAGAGGTACAATTGCCTGCAGAAGGGTATTTCTTTATCAACATTTCCCGCGTTTTGGGGAGCAGCCCCGCGGAAAGGATGTTTTTCCATTGTGTTGCAATCTTATCATGTAAGAAATCGCCATGTGTTTTTGAGCTGGATCCTTCTGAACCCAAAATGGTAGCAATGGACGGGTCTAATGGTTGAGAGTCTTCAAGTGGGTCTTGACTCTCTCTGGTTCCCTCTCCCCCCTCTTTTTCACCACCTACAAGAAAAATTACCTATAAATGTACCTATCCGTCAAATATAAGGGAACTGAGGTCAAGAATCACATAGTTCGTCACCTTGTGACTTCCCCATAGAATTTAATGAAGGGAAAAACGTATACAATCGCTAAGACTTTTCTAGCATACTATAACATCTTGTGATATAATATCATATGAGGCATTAGATCTTGTCTAGTGAGGCGAGCCAGGTCTGGCCCGATTTCACTTGTCAACTTGTGACGAGCGAACTGGAATTCAGTGGGATTTCGTCATTTTGTGACTAATCTCAATTCCTAATAGTTTTTTGCCACCATGTGGCGAGGTATGTATTATACTTACTATTTATGTGTATATATTCCGGGGAGGGAGTTCTTAGTATTGGTGACCCAGAGCTATATTCGGTGTCTCCTGCCTTTCCTGAATCTTGTTCGGATAAGGAATTATCTGAACTTTCAGAGTTTGATGTGTCGGTGTATCCATTTTGGTCCAAAACGGTTGTTTGTTTGGAGGTTGAGGGCCTTGACCTTGCGATAGACCTTTTCGATCGAATACGTTCGATAGTATTAATTTTTTCCTTCAAATCCCGTAATTTCCTTTTTAAACTCCTATTTTCTTCGTCTGGGCCAGTTTTCCGTTTATATTTTTGTATTTTTCCCATTTTTTCTTTCAATATTCCGAAATTTCACAATTTTTGATGCGTCACTTTAAGCACAAAGAAGGGTAATGAAGTTAGGTACACAAGGGCTGTGGTTATAGATACGGCGGTGTAACTTTTCTTTACTTGGAAGTTGTGGTCGTCACTAGTAGAAAGCAGGGTTACTACGTATGTGATCTTTGAAGAAGAGGTGTGCAGTACAATTTGCATTTATTTACGTACCTGACTCCGATCCCGTGGACGACGACGTATCAGATGATTTTATTCGCTTTTCTAAACGCGCTAGTGTATGTTTTATAGATTTGAAATCTTCGGCGTAACGCCTTTTTCTGTTAATTCTCGACATCGCGCGGCACTCAAAATTCTCACTACGCAACGTTTTTTTTTTTTCCAACCTATTTGGTTTATTCAAGTATAATAATTACAAGATTATAAAATATATAGAAATACTCAAATACCAAAACAACTCCTAAACAATACTTTAAGTATTGGTATCGGAGGCACAGCAATAGTTATTAAAAGGCAATTGTTTAGGTGTAATGCAAATTTATTTCTTTTTTAAATGAATTGAAAGTAACTTGATTTTTTAAAGTTTGAGGAAGAGTATTAAAAATCTTCGAAGCTTCGCTTATCGGATTATAGAGAGCTTTGTTTGTTCTAGTATTACCTAATTGTATATCATTGCTTGTTCTTGTGTCATATAAATGAATCTCATTGACATAGACAATGGTAGTATTTGTTTTTAGCAAATTTTTTGTTATTTTAAATATTAGTTTAGATTGTTCAATCTTGAGTATCTGCGCGATGGGTGAAATACGCAGCATATTATATAAATCTTCTGTGTGCGTCCGATAATCCAATCTAAATAGTGCTTTTAACGCCTTATTCTGGAGGATTTTTATTTTTTCAAAATTGATTTTACCACATGTACCCCATATAGGCAAAAGATATCTTAATTCTGAGAGGATATAAGCATTGTAAATCTTATACTTGGCGTTATTTGTTAAAAAATCTCTGCATCTAAATAGAGCGCCAATCAGAGGAACAATCTTACTTTTTATATATTGTATATAATGTGTACTCCAGTTTAGATTTTCCTCCAGCATAAGGCCCAAATACTTGACTGACTGAACTTTCTCCAATATTACATCATTTATTCTTATTTCTAAATTATTTATTTTTTTATTTTTTTTGCTTAAATATCATATATTTGGTTTTATCCAAATTAATCTTAAGATTTTGAGTTAAAGTCCATTTATAATATTTTAGTAAGTCGTCATTAATCAGCATGTCGAGCTGTTCAGCACTATCTCCACAGTAAGTTAGTATTGTGTCATCAGCGAAAGTGTAATACCTTGCATCTAGTCCCAGGACACTCAAGCTTAAGACAAACAGGGAATAGAGGAGCGGCCCCAGAACCGATCCTTGGGGTACTCCGCTATTATTCACAGCCACTTCACTATCAACGTTGTCCATACTAACATATTGCTTTCTATCACATAAATAAGTCCTAATTAATTCAAGTGCCACACCCCTAATCCCCATCATTTCCAGTTTTCTTAAGAGAACATTGTGACTAACAACATCAAATGCTTTTCGCAGATCAACAAACACATGACCACATTACCCTTATCTAACTTAGTTGTAAGATGGTCCATAAAGTCGAACGTTGCACTAAGGGTACTACTATTTTTTAAAAATCCATACTGGAAGTTATCGGTATGAACACATTCATCGATAAAGGAAATCATTCGACTTTTTATCACCTTTTCAACTATCTTCGAGAAAATGCTTATCAGAGATATCGGTCTATAATTAGACATCTGTGACATAGATCCAGACTTATAAATAGCGCAAATCTTAACCATCTTTAGCTCATCAGGGAACCTGCCACTAATTAAAATATTATTTATTAAAATAACCAAATCCTTGATAATAAATTCCTTAATATTAAGCATGTCCTTTACCGTAACCCCATCATGACCAGGCGCAGCATTGCGCTTAAGACCAGATATTATATCGCCGATCTCCTTGGCATCAGTTGATTTTAAGAATAAATTTCTGTCACACTCTACTTCCGCAAACATGTTATCGACATTGAGATTATTTCTTTCCCGGTCAACCTCCTCTATTATTCCGGATCCCACCACGGAGAAATAAATATTTAGACTATTAACAATATCATAAGGTATGTTTACTAAATTGCCATTTATTTTCAATTCATATATGATATTTGTGGTAGGTGTTGGTTTAATAAAGGAGTTGATCACTTTCCACTGCTCTCTGGGATTATTTCCTGCTCTATCCCATTTGTGTTTAAAATACGCATTTTTTTGGATTCTAATTTTGTTATTTATTATATTTTTAAGACTTTTAAATTTTTTGACAGCATTTTCATTGTTAGGATATTTTTATATTGCTTATAGGCTTTGTTTTTTTCTTTTAGTAACTTCAATATAGCAGGTGTCATCCAGCTATTATTTTGGTGACATTTTATTTTTTTAACACTTTGCGATTTAATTTTGGCATCAGAGATTAGCGATATCAAATCCCGAAACCCCGACACAGCCACTCTATTATTAATCTCGCTCTGAACCGTATTTCTAAATAATTCCGCATTCAATATATATTTATCTAAGTATATTTTTGGTTTGAATCTTTTAATGGTGTCCTTAACTTCTATCATTAGTTTTCTATGGTCACTAAAATAAACATCCTCTACATCAACACAACATCTACTCGCTAATTTATTACTACATATCACATGATCAATTAAAGTCGCTGTGTTGTGGGTTATTCTAGTAGCATTTTCTATATTTATTTTATTTGCTAAGTTATAGTTACTCAATGCTAACAGATTTTTATAGTTTATGGTTAGGTTACAATCAGTATTCAGTACATTCAGATTCATATCACCTACAATAATATGGTCAACAGGATGCTTGCCAATAATAGATTCCAACCTAGTTAAAAAATCATTACCTTGAAATGATGGGGGTCTGTACAGTACACTAAGTTTAAAATTTTGGTAAATATTAACACAAATCCAATCACAAGGTTGATTGGTTTCACTCGAATCTATTAAACTAAATTTAATATTGTTTTTTATATACAGTGCCGCACCACCTCCCCTACCATCTCGGCATGAGTGCACCGCTGTGTAGCCATTTATATTAAAAAACTTGGTTTCGTTGGAATATAACCATGTTTCAACTAATATTATAATGTCAGTACTCTGATTATCACATTTGATGTCATCCAGTTTGTTGCGTAGACTCTGTATATTATAATAAGATATAATTAACGTATTATTTCTCTCGAATTCTAATTCTAGTTTTTTAAACTACTTTCATTTTCTATTAGCTCAATTTTACTGGCATCAGATTTTCTCATAAGTATTTTACCGTTGCTAAACCATAAATACTTATAGCCCTTATCATTTTTAAATTCTTTGGCGGCTTTAAACAATCGAATGTTCCACTTGGTCATATCATGATTTACATAAATATTTTCATTATCATTTTCCTTTCCGAAATCTGTTGCTTTCAGCTGTTTGGTTTTCTTAGCTATCATCCAACGTTTCTTATCCTCAGCACTTCTCAATTTTATCTTAATAGGCATTTTCTTTTCCTGTTGTTTTTCACCAAGTCTAGTTGCACCCAAACTGTCATTAGGAATCTGCAATGTGGTTGCAATCTTCTGCACTATGTTTTCCAATTTTTCGTTTCCTTTAAATGCAATTCCCTGTACTATGATATTATTATTTAGTTCTTCTTGCTCTCTTGCATTTAGTTTTTTCCTTATCTCAAATACTTCTCTCCTTAGAGCTTGATTTTCAGTTAGTTGCTCTTCATACTTTTTGAAGAGCTCAATATACTTGTTGTCCATTTCCAGCAGTTTAGCCATAATATCATTGATGGAATAATTATTATTATCCCTGGATCCACTTGCCTTGGTCTATGATCCAGAATCCGTGTGGGTCTTTCTCACACAAGGTCTGCAAAACCATGGATCAGTAGATTTCTCCAATTTTTTGTATGTCATTCTAGACATATTAAGGCAAGCTCTATGCGTCCAAATCTCACAATCATCACATAAAAGAGCCTCCTCGTCCTCCGCAACTAGCTTTTTACACACGGAACAATTATTGTTATTATCGTTACCTTTCGACATAATAAGCAGGACGCCAGGCCAGTAAGACGTGGCAACACTGCTATGTGTCTATCAGTTGAGCTCGTTGCTGGCGGCACTGTAGGATTAATTTTACGTTATATTTTGTATTCAATTCAGTCTTTCCTCATGCACTGGGATATATATACCTTTGCATACACTTTGACTTGATTGAACAAACGTCGTACACTGTTGCCACGTCAGGCACAATAAAATGAACTGAATACTATATCATAATATTGGGATGACTAAGCGGGCCGGGGCTGGGAGGGTTTTTATTTACACATTCTTTAAACTTGTGCGTCGTCAGGCAATAAAATGGAACCTACCAAATACCATCATAGAAGGACGGAGATGCGATGAATAATTAAGAGTCATGTATGTAATGTTAACATTTCTGACACACAACAATAACAGTAAATAAACAAAAATAAACAATTTTTGTTTATTTATAACAGTAAATATTTTTCTAAACAGAATTAAGAAAAAAAAACATTGCTGTTAATAAAATAGTATGCAAACCTCGGTGAAAAGTTTGATTCCGTCTCGAGATAAAAGTTCGGACGGAAATGAAACAATTTCCACCCCGATTTGTAATATCGCTGTGCTAGAACAACACAAAGACAACTTAAAAAACCTAGTTTCGAGAAAATTGACTTTTTATGCTTTAATTGCGGATATATTTGTTATTACTTTAATGAATAATGTTATTTTACGTAATTAGTTGTTATGTGAATATAGAAGCCTATCGTACCTAATATTAATTTAATTTTTAAGTATCAACTTTTTTTTAATGATTATTTTGTAAGATGTCCTTGTATTATTCTATAAAAAAAAAACATTTTTAGAGGTTGTCTTCTTTTTTGCTATAAGTTATCTTGGTATTGAACTACCTAATGATATGTTTTATATAAGTTATACCTATTTTTGGTAAACATGTCCTTGTATTTTTATGAAATTCACAAATTTAACTCTATTTTTTAGTCTTTTAAATAACCTAGTATTGCGTGACTTTTGATGTAAATTTTATTTATTGTCTTTTTTTAATTAATTTGAAAGTTGTCTTTAAAATGTCCTATTGAAAAAAGAGTCATAGTAAAATATAATAATATTTATTTTCACAAAAGTAGTTTCACAAATGTTTAAAAATAAACGAAATATGCGAGAATAAAGTAAACTATTATTATTTTTTAAAACTAATAATACCAAACTAACAACAAATAAATACAACACGCTAAGGTTTATTTATCACTTGTATAACATTTAAAATTTGGAGAACACAAATTTGTACAGAAATTGAGGCGTTGAAATATCAAAGGGGCTAAGTGCCAAAATAACTAAAGAAAGTAATTTAAAGAAAACACTTTTATCATCATAATGTTGCAAAAATATATATCATAAACATCAAAATAGGGCCTACGACATTTCGCTAAACAGAAATACAAAAAAAAAATTAAAAAATATTTTGGTTTTACAGTAAAATTTTTTTTTTTTTACAAAAAATTAGGAAAGGGGCTAAGTGCCATTAAGCAATATTAAGCAATTTTTTAGAAGAAACCTTATGTTCTTCTTTTTCGAGGTATGGTATCATGGATTTTAAGTGCCTTTTTTTATTTTGGCCAATTTTGTTTTCATTAGGGAGCATATTTATATTTATGCCTTGTAGATCAGACGGTTTTTTTCCTTTTTTCAAAATATTGGTCTTTTTCCATGGGGCTACTTCGCTAAAATTTTCTTTTGTGAATAAAACCCCGGGACTTCGTTTCTCCAATTTTAACCAGACTGCCTTGCTTATGTTAACATTCTTTAAATTTAAAATTGAGTCGGTGGAAGCTTGAATGTCAAAAAATCTGTTATCGATCATGTCGATCACTTGGCTTTGTGTTAGATGTTATAACATCATGGAGATCATCTGGAACTATTGCTTTCATTTTCCTCTTGCGTTTCTCGATGAGGGCAAAATCCCTAACACACTGTAAGAAACTATGTCCGCTTACAAGGAAGTTGTGTTCTATGGTTTCAAACATTCCACAGGACATAAGAAAACAGTAGACGAAGACCATCATGCGATTCTTGTTCTGCGCTGCGCAGTTATCGCTCCAGATAATAATTTTCTTTTTATTTCCCGTAATTCCCATATTCAATCGCGCAGCAGCAGACATGACGAAATTTCATTGCCACTCCGCCCAGCAACGCTTTCATTCCAGAGGCACATGTAGGACACCTTGTAGTCAGCTAAATGTATGCCCAAATTGTAGCACGATAACTGGCTCAAGTAAAACATGTCGGAATTGGTCAAAGTTGGGACGAATAGCACTTGTTGTAAATCAATCGAGAGCACACTTGTTTCACTATTTGGATCTTGCGACGACAAAATATCTACCTTCATTAAGTTTGTGGCTGACTCAGCTTTTCTGTGGTGCAGAGCGAGCTGCTGCTCAGCAGATGCACTTGTTTCATTTTTAGCCTGAACTTCGCAATTCAAGCGGTCGCAAGTTTTGCAGGTGTCAGTCCGTGGTCGTTTGAAGAAAGATGTGGAAAATATTTCAAGAATATTCTCCTATAGAACCTATAGGTTACCAAACTTGTAGGTTACTTCTCCTTAAAAGCCTTGTGAAGTCTATATACATTTAAACCAGGACTTAAGAATTCTTTGCTAGTTTTGGCTCGGGCATAATGCGAAACATCGCGTGGAATTGAGTTAATATGTTCTCTGATGCTTAAAATATCATTTTCTGTAAATTTACTTGGGTATGTGCGCTTCCTTTTCTCTGTATACGTTGTATCACCCTGCTTTTTCTTGTTTATAAGAGTAAAAATTCTTTTCCTAGTTATGCCAAAAATATTCATAAAGTTAATTTTACATACTGCAATAACATCCCCGGTGCCGTCCGGAACTGTGTAGTGTAGTGGATAGTATTTTGTCTGTGACTATGCCCAGGATTACCATACTGTCCATGCCTTCGCTTGCCTATTCGTCCTATATGTATGAGTCCCATAAGATAGGTACCTTGAGTAGTCTCATCTGTTAAGTAGAACTTGTTAAATAGGTCCAACCTCTTCTCGTAGGACAAGGTTCTGCAAGCAAGTTTGCATTTGCACGGCACCTGAAAATAAACAATAATATTAAGTCCTAATACTACTTCATAAATAAGACTGTGAAATTAATAATAGCAATATAAAACATCTAACCCAACTAGTACAAAATAGTAGTAATTCCATTAAGCACAACCAATCCGAGAATCTTTGTACGCCTCTGTTATTTACGTCATATCACAAGAAATTCTCTTTTGTTTCGTCAATACTAACTTACCTGAAGGTTAGGTTTTGCCATTGCTGGAACTGACTTACTTTTGGCCGTTTTGTAACCTTTGCCAGCCACTTTCAGTCGTCGTTGTTCTTCAGCGAATGATCCAGAGCCACTTTTCCTCCTCTCTTTTTCCATTTTGTATTTTTTTGTACTTCTTTACGCCAAAACAAACACTTACAAGATAACAAATAAAACGTATTACCGCGCGATTCACGATGGTTCGACTCAAACCTCAGAAATATCCATTCTGCCCTCCAACTGACACTTAGCACCTTAAAACATAAGATGCCGCTTAGCCATGTTTCCAGTTCGGGGCCAATTTATTACACTTCAATAAAACATCAGGAACTTGGTCCCTTTCTTAAATCATTGCCCATGGCACATAGCACCCTTTCGTGATAAAAAACTATTTTCTTAAATATGGCACTTAGCCCCTTTGATATTTCAACGCCTCAATTGTTTAAGCCAAACATAACGGTTTTTTAAGTTGTGGAAAAAATAGTGACCTTTAAACTTACAGGTTTAAAATTTTTATCTTTATTTTAACTTTAAAAGTTGAGAACCAAAATTGGTCTTCAAATTTGTATTTTAAATTTTAATTTCAGTCACATTTAAAAAATACTAATTTGTCGAGGGATAAATAAGTCTAAAGTACAGAAGGTAAATGATTAAATAAAAACAAACAGGAATAATTCAAGCTATAAGATGCATTAATGGAAAAAGTTACTCACTATCTTCGTTTTCTACTTTGTGCCAATTTTTAAAAGCTCTTGAATTTTTTAAAAAATTATGATGTTCTGTTGGTATATGTTTCAACAAGCTTAAATAATCCTGTTTTTTTTTTAACGTAATTTTGGGGTTTTCAGTATACGCTGTTGTAGGTTTCTTGTCTTCGTTATTTTTTTGAGTAACCTTAATTTTTTTTAATGTATCAGTAATAAAGGTGTCTTTATAATAAATCAAATCCTTTTTCCAAATTACGAAACAAATATGCTTGAGTCTTATTTTCTCCTTGATGCCAAACATCTCCGCTCCAAAATAAACAGTCAAATTATTTATGAAAACTGTTAAAAGATAGATACCAGAAAACTTACCATGTCGATGTATTCATAGTGGCTAGTTTTTCGTTTAATATCCTTCTGCGTTGGTGAAGGATCATTTAAACACCCAGTATAATTACTCACTATATTTTTAACATTTTCACTATCTGGTAAAACACCACATCTTGCTGCTTCGTAAAGAATTTTTTTCGTTCTATTGAACGTCGATTTCATAATTTCGCGAAGAATGGCTTACGCAGACTGGCGGATCGACAAGTTTGAACCAATATCTGGTCCAATACGGAGACATCTTTGACGAACTTCCATTTCTTACTCGATATTAAGTAATACCTTGGTGCAATACAAAGATAACTTAAAAAAACAGGTATTATTGAAATAATCAATCTCCTTTGTAGTGAAATACTGAGATATGTTTAACAGTGTAATACTAGGACAAGTTAAAAAACAGAGATATCTTAAAAAAAAAATCTGTAAACCTGGGAAAAAAAGAGGACATCTTAAAATGTCCTACTATTTCACCAGCAAAATGCTAAAATAATGAATCTTAACTCAAACGAAAAACAAAGACTTTCTAACATATCTTACTATTTGCCTAAAAACCAATTAAAATTTAAATATTGCAATAGTAAGATATAGGTTGTATTGTGCTTAGGTAAATTAATCTTAACTATCTTACTATAGCTCCAGAAAGAGCATTTTTTGTACATTATAATGGTCCGGATAACTGAAAATCGATATTTTTAAGTTGTCCTAGTATTGTTCTAGCACAGCGATATACTATTGTATACAGGGTCGTTGGTATGTATGGAAACGATCGATTATTTCTTAAAATATAACAGTTAGCAAGAAATATTTTAGACAAAACATTTAGGGTTTTTTAAGGTCAATTAGAATTTTAAACAAATAAGTATATAGGATGAGTCAGAAAACCGTAGAGAAGCAAAGTTATTTTTTTTTAAATGAAACACCCTATAAGAATATTTTGGGATTTTACATAAAATAACAACTATTTTTTAATAAGTGCATTATAAGCCTAAACCAATAAGTTTCTGAGATATCGATTATTGAAAAATGATATTTTTTATCGACCGTTTCCATACATACCAACGACCCTGTATATACCGGGTGTTTCTCAAAAGACCCTCACCCCTATAACTTTTTTGTATTTATAGATATTAAAATGAAATTTTGAAATTGTGCATAAGAGATGAGTCTGCATTTAGTCCAAGTTTGATTTATTAATAATACCTAATAAACAATTACTATCTACTATTAGTTGTTTGTTGAGAATGAATTAGTTAACTGTTTAGTTCTTTTAGTTTAGTTTTAATTAAGCCTAGTTGCCTAGATCAATTTCCTAACACCTGCGTAAGTTTTAAAATAGCATAGGAGTTTATGGTATCAAATTGTTGGGAAAAAAATGCTCGTTTCAAATATCCTAGTGAACCACTATGGTTCCATTTGGAAAAATGGAGTAAACGTCATTTCATTTTTTAAACGCTTGTGAAACTTAGAAAGTCAATTAATATGACATAATTTTATTTTTCGTAAACTGACTATAAATTAACCTATTTAATTGATTCATGACCCTCTAGATTCAATACAAAAAATGAGAATTAAAATGTTATAACACGTCAAAAAATAACAAGTGGGATGTCATTTTACTCAGAATATCATGCTGAATCCAAATAAGTAAAAATATACAGGGTGTCCCATTTAAAATACCAAAGTCAAGGTCACTTCTGGTTAACCCGAAAGTGCTAACAAATCATAAATTATGCCAATAAATACAGACTCATCTTTTATGCACAATTTTATTTTAATATCTATAAATACAAAAAAGTTATTGGGGTGAGCGTCTTTTGAGAAACACCCGGTATATACCTTGTATATATTTATTAATTGCCCGTTAAAACGTATAAATTGAGTAAATTAATAATACCTTGTTGGGTTCGTCTTTAATAATAATAATAGGTACTGGATATTTGCATTTAAAAGAAAATATTGGCAACCTTTTAATTCTACGCCACTGTGCATGTCGGTGACAACGCGCGCCTTCTATTCAGCTCAGCGGTATCCAACAATCAATCGGCACCAGTTCCCAATGTTACCATTAGATTTAGAATAGAGTGCGCATGCCAATATTTCGAGAAGGTTAATGACGTGCGCATTAAAATGTCATTCAGCGGGTTTTTAGAATAGTCATGCAATTATTAATGTTTAACATCTTTTAATTAGTTTTAAGCCGTAATGTGGCAAAGCTAACTACTATTTGTAATGTGAGTGTTTATTCTTGTGACTAAAGAAGTTGGTTTACAAGAAAACCAGGATATTTCACTTGTTGAAGAAATTTATCCATTGTGCAGAGCTGCAGCCCACTAACGAAAAAATATTGAAGGAGCCTAACAGGACCTGATGAAAACTTGACAAGATGCGTCAGTTTAAGACAGTGAAAATTAAAAAGCACCGCTAACGAAAATTTTAGCAAAAATGTTAGAAATGGGCATGAAATTAACGATTTTTCGTTGTTCGCACAGTTTCGCTGAAATTATGTTGAATTTACTTGATATTTGAATAAGCACCTACACAAAGATTCATTCATAATTTTCTCAAAATATTTTGCCTGCGATGTTTTATTTTATAGACGAAATAATTTAGAATGTAGAGTAAACTACCCAATCGTTGTCACTCAACCAATTATTGGCACTTCTCTAAGTTTTTCTTAATTTAAAAAATCTTGCTAAAATAAAGCCAAAATATAGGATATCAGAGTAATAGCGACAACCCTGCCTAATATTTGCTGACCGTTACGCCGTTTGTGCAATTTTGGCGCCAGTTCTCGCGTTGAAAAGTGTCGTTCGATATCCTGAAAGCCCTGTAAAATTAGCGTAAAGGTAAGAATGTTCTTGGTAATTATATGATATTTTTTAACTTTAAACAGAAAAATTGAGGTATGTAGCTATTGCATATTGTAGGTAAACATTGTCTTAAACCTAAGAAATGATGTAAACCATTATAACCTAACATTTTAATTATATTTATTGGGTGTCAATTATTGGGTATGTAAATTGCTCGGTTTCTATTTGTTGGCACCCATGCCAACTATTGGTATAATTAGTAAGATTTGATTGCCCAATTATTGGCACTCAAATTTCTTAATCTTTTTTTGGTAAAAAGGTGTGTTCATTTAAGCTTTTGCTATGATTTTCTTAATATGAATTTAAATAATTTTGTTAAAAAATAAACTTGTAGTTTATAAAAATATGATAAACAATTTTTAGATGGTAAAAATAAAGCAAAAAAATGGACCAAAAAAGTGTAGCGAGAAAACAGTTCAAAAGGCTCTTAGTGAAATTAAAAATGGAACTGCAAAAAAAAATGTAGCAAAAAAAATATGGAATCCCTAGATCGACGTTGCAGTTTAGATTAAGTTCAAAATATTCTCTAAAGTAAGGCACAGCCCTAACACTTACTTAACCAATGAAGAAGAACATCAGCTTGTTGAGTGGATTATTGAAAATCAACGAAAAGGGTTTCCTAAAAGAAAAATTGATCTTCAACTTTAGGTGAAAGAATTCATGGATGCCAATCAACGACCTAATCCTTTAAAAAATAATATGCCAGGTAAGTTATATTTATATTTGGTATTTTTACCTAGCATATCTTAAACACACTATAAAAACTTCAAAAATCCCTTAGTATGAGCACCATGTTCACCATAAACTTTATTTTTAGGTGAGCACTGGTATAACTCATTTTTGCTTCGTCATCCTATTTTAAGTAGTAGAACTCCAGAGGCCGTTACAGCAGCGTCATCAAACCTTTCTGAAAACGATATTCGAAAATAGTTCGCGGACATTGAAGCATATTTAAAGTCAAAAGGACATTTCCGTATTTTAAGGGATCCCAGCAGGGTATATAATGGGGATGAACAAAAGAGCAATAAAATGGGATACCTAACAAAAACTCCTCAAAGGACAGGAAAGAGGAATTCACAGAGAGTATCATATGTTTTGAGTTCATCTGAGTATTAGAATCATCTCCAGGAAAAAGAGGATATAAAGAATGAAAAAGAAAGAAAAAAAGGAAGAAAATCAATTAAAAAGGAAAAATAGAGCTGAAAGCAAGTTACTGAATAAACAACCCGAAAAAAAAAACGAAGAAAAAGAAGGACATAGAACATACAACACGCTGACAACCAGTCAATCAGAAAAGGTTAATTATGCCTGGTATTGCAAGCATAGAAAAAAATAGGTATACAAATTTTCTTGAACGAGACGTCAAAAAAGAAAATATTTTTGAAATAAAACCTCAAGAACTGTTGACCACTAATAGTCACATAAGAAACCTATTTGCTGATGAACCTGACGAGGCGAACTCAACAACAATGTCCGGTAATAATATATCACCAGAAAAAGAAACGCCAACAAATAATATAGTAGTAAAAAATTGCTTATTTTTTTTTTTTTTTTTTTTTTTTTTTTTTTTATGGTAAGGCACAGCACTACAGGATAAATCCTTTATGGCGCTTTAGGAGCGGTGCGTGTGCGCAGGAAACGATTCACGTTGGTCTTGAATCTTTGGAGACTATACTCGTTGGGGAAGACGATCTCAGGGAGGTCGTTCCAGAGTGATGACGTTCTCCAGATGAAAGAATTTTGAAACAGTGTCGTTCGAGGGACACCAAGCTGAACCACGTACTGGTGGGCTGCAGTGGCTCGTCGTGTACTTCTACCATGCACCGCTCTGGGTGGTATTAAGCGGGCAACCTCAGTTGAACACTTGCCATGAAAATATTTGTAAAATAGACTCAAGTCGCCAACCTGCCTTCGATGTTCAAGGCTTTCCAGGTTGTTTGTCAGACTATGGTCACCGATCAAGCGAATGGCTCTTCTTTGAATGGAATCTAGCAATCTTAGGGTATGTTTAGGAGCAGAGCCCCAAATATGCGAACAGTACTCCAGTGATGGTCGAATTTGGGCTTTATAGAGCATCAAAAGTTGTTGGGGTGTATAGAGGTTCTTTGTTCGGAAAAGTACTCCAAGCTTCTGCGAGGCTGCCTTAGCAATGGCCGCAACGTGTATGTTTTATATGTACCTACAATATTAGTGTTACCACTGTTGGAATTAGATGTTGCTCATGTAAGAGGTGTTATCACGTAAAACGTTTAAAGAAACAAGAAATTTACAAAGAAAATTTTATATGCACAACCTGTATTTTGCAAAACACAACTTGATTTTTTTTTTAAATTATTTACTTAATTTTAAGTCGTTACGTTCCCATTAATAACCAAAGCTTCACTGTAGTTTCATAAGTAAAATATATGTACCTATGTTTTTGTTTTATGTAGCACTATTTAAGATATCTAATAAATTGCTAAAATATTTATTAATACCTAACGAGGTACCTATCTACCTACCTTTCCTTTTTGACCTCCGTAATTTTAGGGGTTCCAACAATTAGAAAAATTAGTGTGCCAATAATTGGCATATGGGTGCCAATAACTAGCAAATGCCCAAAAATACAAATTAACGAATTTAAATATTTTTTGCAACATTGTTTTTAAAAAACAGGCATCAAAAAATATAAAGTACGGTTTCCTGTTTTGTATGAAAATGTAAAAATAGCATATAAGTACCCTATTTATTCAATTTAATTTAGCACAAAGTCCATATCGTTACCTTAAAGTGCCAATAATTGGGCTGTTCACCCTATTTCTTTTTAAACTAAGTATACCTAAATAGGCGCGTTGCCCGCAACAGAAGAAATACTATTAGGCCAGTGCAGTTATAAAATTTTATATGGTATGCTGGGAACAAAATCACATAAAGCTGTTTTTCTTCCGGGATGTTTAGTTTTTGCCGTCCTACTTATAATACTAAAACCCCCCCAATGTACAATTTTTGGGTTTTTTAAAGTTATCTCGGATATGGTTACGCCTCTAAGAAAAAGTGAAAAGAAAAAAAAGATAGGTAATAAAATTCTACCTAAAGCCACAGAGACGTAAAAAGGTTTAAAACATTTTAAAAGTTAAAAAAAAAATTTAATTAATGTTTTCTAGAAACATTTCATCTTTTACAGTTCTTAGATGTTAAAACTAATTTAGGGTTTTATTTTATCGTCCTACTTCAGTTTAAGTACGACAGTTTTGGGAACAAAATCAATCTTTATTTCCCTTGTCAATATCATCAGGAATAGTTGCTATAAAAGAAATAAGTTGCGATGCAGCTCAAGAAAAAGGCAAAAGTATTGTACATGATTTAGTTGGAGAAAACATTTATGAGCTGAAACTAAAAAGATCTAGGAAAGTTTAACCTTATTTCATATCGTAATAAAACAATAAAACTATAGGTATACACAACGTCATGTTCCGTAAATCCTATTCAATTTTTAATCCAAATTATATGTAAAGTCGTAAGAAGATCGAAAGAAGTGGTTTCAGCATGAATTGGCACCCTACACACTAGCCCTGTTAGAGAACGGATTGCTACAAAAAAGCCAAAAAATCAGCCTTACTTGGGTTTTTGAGAAAAAAGTGCTTTATTAGATTTAATTCCTCAACGACTGCAAGAATTTACAAAGAGATCTAGACGCATTGTATATTTGGTCCAAAATAAATAATCTGCCTTTTAATATTGACAAATGTAACCACATGAGGTTTTCCTATTCTAAAAAACTGATAAACTTTTCCTACTTAATAAACGGTAATGTTATAGAAACAGTTTCACAAAAGAAAGACTTAGGAGTTTTATTTGATGACAAATTATCCTTCAATGCTCACATAGAATCAATTGTAAAACAATCTTATAAAAATCTCGGTTTTATTTTGCGTAACTCAAAATCCTTTAAATCTGAGAAAACTCTTAAAGTTCTTTTTAATAGTCTAGTTAGATCAAAACTTGAATATGCTAGTGTTGTTTGGTGTCCTTTCTATGTCAAATACATTCAAACGATTGAAAAAGTACAAAAAAAGTTTATCCGTTTATCCGATTTTATACTGAAAAAAAATTATGATAACAATTATCCTGTTAATTTAAAACGCTATAACCTAATGACCCTCCATAATAAGAGAATCTTCAGCAGTATTATTTACTTGTACAATATATTTAATAACTTAGCTATAGACAACACAACGATACAAATTGTTAGTTTAAGTATACCCAACAGAACCAGGTCACGTGGTTATAGAACTTTTTCTAGTAAACTTGTCAGAACCAATTATCAAAAAAAATCTCCTGTTAGTTATATGGTTGTGAATTATAATAACAATCAAAAATACTGTGATATTTTTAGTGGGAAAAAAGGACCATTTATAAACAATCTTAAAAAAAGAATGTTGAATATCTTGAATATAGTTGAGTATTAGTAAAATATTTTGCTAATTTTAAGATTTTTTATAATGAGATTTTAGATATTAAGTCGCTCTTGGGCGACACAAATTTAATCACTACATTTGTAAGTGGGTTAATGATATTTAAGTATCAACCTGTAAATTGTAGTTCAAATAAATAAATAAATAAATAAATAAATCAGCGTTTTTGTTTTAGCCGGGTTTTTTAATTCATAAAATTATCTGACATCCACCTATTCTAACGTTTATATTTAGTATGTTAATTAAAGTAAAATTATAGAAAAATACCACTGTCGTATTTGATGGATGCGACTCATATATTTCCACAAAAGAACATGAACAATTAAGAAGATATTCAAAAATATCCTGCTAGACTTTATTTTTTCGGAAAAAACATAGCAAAAGAAAACCAGTCTTAATTTTTTTCTATAAAAAACAACAAGAGATGTTTTATTTCACAACTAAGCTAATATTTGAAATCGGCGGGATTCAGGTTCAGGCGACGCAGACAGAATCAAGGTAGACAAGGCTCGTGAATTAAGAACATTAGAATTTTCTGTTACTTTGTGGGTACCGATTAGATGGTCATATTAATATTAATACCTAAATCAAACATAGACAAGGTATATATGCGTCGACCAGGTAACTCATCAAACCCATACAAAGTAACCGACATAAAACATCTTCAAGAAAAACTCTGTCCAATGAGATCTGCAATATTATTTTGCCACGCAATATCTGGATGTGACACCACCTCAGCCCTTTATAAAAAAGGGGAAATTATTTTCGTTCGGCTTATTAGAAAAAATAGAGCCCTACAAGAAAAAGTTGGTATATGCTTACAGCCAAATGCAGAAAAGGATGCTGTTATAAGGGCCGATGAAGATTTTTTTAATACCCCTATATGGCGCAAATAAGCCAACAAAATATTTAAATAAACATTGTGTTTTAAAATTTACTATTAAGACAGCACGACAAAGTTTAAATAAAAATATTGAGTTAGCATGTCTGCCTCTAAAGTGAGATGCAGCATGTTAACACAGTTTACGAGTTTACCATCAAATTCAGAAATTTATGGGTATATTAATATCTCCTACTACTTGGAGTTGGAAAAAACAGGGAGAAGCCAGCTATACAGTATACAGCCTATACAGACCGATAAGCCAATAGCTATGGATTTATCCTTAAATTAATTTTTTGTAACTGCGAGACCGACTGCAGAAAGGCAAACCTAAACTGCTCTAATCTATAAGGCCAGTGCAAAGGCAATGCATGCAGTAATTGTTTTCAGGAGTACGAGGAAGCTTTATTGCACTAGTGTTTTCCTGTAACTCCGGTAAATATTCGTACTTTTGAAGTTATTCTTTATAAAAGTTCAATATACAGGGCGTGTCAACAAGGTGTTCGCCTTCGATAGCGCCTAAACTGCAAGAGATATAAGAAAAAGTTTGATATAAGAGTTATAGATTTACAATGTAGCATAACGTAAAAATATTTTGCGTTATACAGGATGGCTCAAAATATTGGTACTACATAACAATTATTTTTTTTTACATGAAACACCCTATATATTTTGTCTCTTTCCGATTCCTCTAGAAAGAGTCTCTACAGTCACATGTACTTTTTTTAATTTGATTGCGACGTTGTCAAGTAAATAATTATTTCCTGGTATTTTATGATTTTTATTTGGCTAATTAAAAAAATCATATGTTACAGTTCGAAAATTGCATTTCATTAGTCTGATTATCTATGTTAAGTTTTCGCTTTTAAATTGTTAAAAAACACATATGTAGACTCTCACCTTAAACATTAATTACTAATTAAGTTACCTGTAATAGCCAAAATTTTCATTATGTTTAGTTTCAAACCTTTGTTGATGTTTATATTCCAGGAATGTTTTGTATCTTGCAAGACATAGCCAAGTGGATTGATTTCTCTGTTGCTTGTTTGATACTACTTGCATACAGGTTTGATTTCAAATCTTTGTTCTAATTGATTGGTAATTGATAAACTTTTCAAGTTATCAATAGAAATAACTTCTTGTATTTGAGATGTTGGTTAAATATCTCGACTGTTGTAAATCAGCTGTTTTTAAGAAAATCGATAATATGTTAGTGTCAGACTGACACGTGCATTTTCACAGCCACGTCTGGTTAATTTTTGCTTGGTCGCGTGGGTTGACTTCGGTCGCCGTTAGTTTTCTATGTTATTAAAATAGGTTACTTTCCGTAGATAGGGTTGATTAATTTTTGTCATTGTTTTGTGTCGGTTTAAAAAATGTCTCACTAGTAGACTGTAATGAGCTGGCGCTCCATCCTGCTGAAACCACATTGTTTTCCGAGTATGTTCTGGTAACCCGTTTATAGCACTTCTAAACGATTCTGCAAAAAATCAAGCTACACCTGACCAGTAAGGTTTCCATGAAAGAAATGTGGACCAACGATATTATTTTCTATTATACCAGCCCAGACATTAACCGACCACCGATGTTGAAAATTAGTTTATCATGTAAAAAAGGGGTTGCTAGTATCATAATAATGGAAGTTATGTTTGTTCACACATCCGTTTCTATGAAATGTAGCCTCATCACTAAACATAACATGTTTAAAAAAACGAGGTTGTTGTTGTATCATACCTTCAGCCCACTGGCAAAATATTTCTCTATTTTCATAATCTTGCGGCTCTAATTCTTGCAATAACTGAATATGACATGGATGAAAATGTTCACTACGAAGCATCCTTGACACTGATTATGCACTAAACGGCAGTTCATTGCCTAGCTGTCGAGTACTCTTGTGAGTATCTTCAACTACACCTTAAACTGTCATTAATTTATTGTCATCGTTAGTCAAGCCAGCGACTAAAAACATAATGTATGCTCCCGAGAAATTAGGAGGTACTTACCGGACACAAAAAAAGCAGGATAAAATGTAGATCCAATTCAATCTTCAGTAACTTTATTATTTTCATACCGATTTCAATAAAATTTACTGCAAATGATAGATTGATTTTGTCCTTAATTATGCGATATTAATAAAGTGTTGAGTAGTACAAAGAGAACATTTTTTACATTTTTTTTTTATCCATCAAAATTTAAAATTAAGTTGTAATACGCAAGATATTATGGATTATCCCCCAAACCGATATTTTTTTTTTATTTAGGTGTTTTTTAAACATTTTAATCGCTCAAATGCAGTTGAATAAGGATGTCTACTTTGTGGATGTGGTTGGGCATAAATCCTCGAAGCTAAAAATGAATTTCTTTCACTTGCTCCCAAAGTCATGTCAATAAGTTCTGCATGTGAAAAGTTCATGGTCAAAATACACCAAGATCAAAAATAGTGATAAAGGAGAAAATTTAAACAATATTTACCATATAATACCAATATAAATAAGTTTAAAGAGAAATAATAATGACAACTTATGTCAAGGTAAAGAGTTTATTTTGTCATGGCCATCTTGATATATGTTTTTATTTTCCCAATGAATATTCCAATTTTAATTATTTTGCACATGGCATTCTTGATTATAATAATAAAATTACTAATTTTCGTGTAGCTTTTCATAAAATATACAATATTTTAAAAACTAGAATTTTATTTATTTATTTATCGTATGGCAACACATGTATCTTAATCTACTTAATTATGTCAAACAAAAGAATAACAATCTCAAATCTTAATGTCTAAGTTTTCGATCCAGGTGACAGCCGATGGAGTGGCCCCCAAGAAATCTCTGGTCGAGCAGTGACTCTGCCGGTTTATACAGTCATAGGCCAGGTGATGGATGGTTTGTCGTTCGCCACAATCGCAAGCGTTGCTTTGGGTTTTTCCCCATTTGTATAAAGAGTCCAAACATATGCCAGTTTCGGTACGGATGCGGTTTAGGTAGCACCATGTTTTTCTAGGGAGTGAGGATCCAGGAACTGATTCGCTTATATGAAGATTGTTATAGATATCAGGGGGCACACTATTTTGCCAGAATTGTGTCCACTCTTCTTCTAGTTTAAAGTTTTTTGCGGTAAGAAGTGCAGCTGTTTGGATTGGAGGTTTTCTGGAACGAAGCCTGTGACCAAGTTGATCGATATCTTCATGGATTTGAAGATGTGGGTTGCTTAGGATCTTTCTATATTCCCTGCACAGAGCGTCTGAGCGTCGTAGGTAGGCTGGCGGTATATTGCATAGAGCCGGTAACCAGTATGTAGGTGTGGGTTTAATAGTGCCGCTAATTGTTCGTAGGGTGTTGTTGAGTTGGACATCTACCAATTTTGAATGTGGGCTGTTTAGCCAGACAGGTGCACAGTACTCGGCTGTGGAGAACACAAGGCTCAGAGAGGAACAACGGAGCGTTTCGGCTGAGGCTCCCCAACTCGTGCCGCTTAATTTGGAGATTATGTTGTTTCTCGTTCTTAATTTAGCAGCTACATTTGTTAAGTGTTTTTTGAATGATAGTGTGCGATCTAAAGTAACTTCCAGGTACTTGGGGTGCTTATTGTGCTTTAGTCGGGTGCCGTTAAATACGACATGCAGTTCTGTATTCGCCATTTTATTATTTAAGTGAAAGCACGATGTTTCGGTTTTGGTTACACTAGGTTTGAGTCTCCATTCAGTGAAGAATTTGTTCATGGCCTTTAGGTCTTCGTTCAGGGCGTTCTCTGCTATTTGTAGGTTTTTGTGTCTAAACCCAAGAGCCATGTCATCAGCATAGTTGAATTTCTTAGATCGGGTTTTAGGTAGATCAGATACGTAGAGATTGAACAGGAGCGGAGCGAGAACGGACCCCTGCGGCAAGCCATTGTTTAGTATTCTCTTTCTACTTGATTGGTCGGCCATATGTACCTGGAATGTGCGATTACTGAGCATGTTGTCAATGAGTTTTGTTATTGTTTTGCATCTGATGGTTTTGAGTAGCTTGCACGTTAAGCCCTGGCGCCAGACCGTGTCGTATGCTGCAGTTAAATCTATGAATACGACTGACGATTTTTCTTGATTTTGGAAGCCTGCTTCTATAAAAGTTGTAAGACTCAGAACTTGATCGCAGCAGCTTCGATTTTTTCTGAAACCGGCTTGTTCTATCGGTATGTGTTGCATGATAGTCTTGCTTATGCGGTTATAAATAAGTCTTTCGAGTAATTTGTAGCAGGAGCTCAGCAGGGCGATCGGCCTGTAGCTCTCCGGCTTATCCTTGTCTTTTCCTGGCTTCAGTATTGATATTATTTTTGAGTTTTTAAGTTTTGGTGGAATATATCCTGTACCGAGGATCTCTGAGTAAAATCTTGCCAGCCAGCTCTTTGTTACAGGTCCGCACTCAGCCAGGAATTCTACGTGTATTCCGTCATAGCCGGGGGCCTTTCCAGTTTTCATTTCTTTTATGGCGTTTTCTATCTCCATTGTTGAAAAAGGCCCCGAATATTCAGATTCTCCCACGATATCTTTTTTAAGCTGGGATAGCTCTTTTTTAATCGTGGTTGTGTGGTTTTTGTCACTAGGTGCCCTGGATGTAGAAACAATGTGGTTTGCTATCCGGTCTGGAGTCACAGCCGGGTCGATTCTTACAGGTGGCGTGCTTGATCCAAGTTTTCTGAGGAGGCCCCAGGCCTTCCTGCTTGAGTGCTTAAAATCCATTTTGGCAACAGTTTGAGACCATTTGTCCCGCCGGGCAGTATCGAGGCTCTGCAGAATTTCATCTGCTAGTTCCGGGTCTTCGTTGTTTAGATATTCTTCGTATAGGGTTTGGCTGTTTTCGTCCCATCCTGGAATGTATTCATCTCTGTATCCTCTGGGAATTGACTTTTTTGCTGCGGCCATGATCGCCCCACAAAATCTGTCATAGTTTTGCGATTTGGCTGGGATCCAATGGAGAGTTTTGTCGAGGATGTTTTGGAATTTTTCCCAGTCTGCTTTATTAAAGTTTCATCTTGGTTTTGGTATGGAGTTTATAAGTGGAATTTGCACTCCGATCGTCATGAGGACGGGTTTGTGCTGGCTATGAGGAAAGCTAGACAGAACTTTTCTTTCTGAAGTTAGTGGAATATTGTCTGGTTTTCTGCTGACAAAACATAGGTCGGGATTGTAGTCTCTACGCCAAGCCGCAGATCGGAACGAGCCTGGTTGCTTAGCGTCGTGAACAAGGTATAGGTTGTTGGTTTCTGCCCAGTCTGTCAATTCAGTACCAGCCACGTCGTCACTATCGTAGCCCCATACGGTACTGTGGCTGTTGAAATCACCAATGTATACTGAAGGATGATTTTCTGTTGTCGGCAGTGCGTCTGCTGGCCAAGTCATACCAGGCGGTTTATACACGTTGGTTATTGTCAGAGAGTTTATTTTGATCGTAATTGTGTGCACGTTGTTATTGCAGCTAGATGATATCAGTGAAGCATTTTTTATTGTGCTTTTGACGTACGTGGCAGATCCGTACGCATGGTGGTACAGAGATGAGAGTGCAGTGTATCCAGGAATAATTCCTCTTTTTTGCCTAACTAACTAACTAACTAACTAACTAACTAACCTAAAACTAGAAGATTCAGGTAGATGCGATATTTAACAAAAAATAAAGGCATTTGAAAATCACACCCTATCAGTTAAAAAAATGACATAATGCATATTTAAATTAGCGAAATTTGCCAAGTCAACCGTATAATAAATACAACAAATAGTGATATGGTTACGTACCAAGTACTTTAAGGTACTTATGGTAAAAATTTTGTTTAATAATTCTATTGATTCCATAGGCAACTATGATTTTTTTAATAAGTCAAATAAAATCATTATATACCAGGAAATAATTATTTACGTGACAACGTCGCAACTAAATTCAAAAAAGTAAATATGACTGCAGAGATTCTTTCTAGCGGAATCAGAAAGAGAAAAAATATATAGGGTGTTTCATTTTAAAAAAATAATTTTTATGTAGTACCAAATTTTTGAGCCATCCTGTATAACGCAAATTGCGTTATGCTCCATTGCAAGCCCTATAAGTCTTATGTAAAACTTTCTCTTATATCTCTTACAGTTTAGGCGCTATCGAAGGCGAACACCTTGTTGACTCACCCTGTATATTCTGATTTTTTCTATGAATTTTCACTTTTAATTATTAATACACCTTAAAGTCCATTTTAAGTAATAATAGGATGTCAGTGTGTTAAATACGTATATTTTTGGAAATATTTAAAATGTTAGCTTAACATTGGGAATCGAAAAAAAAATTAATTATGTCCAAAATATGAAGCTTAATTTTTTGAAAAGAATTATTTGACTTTTTAAGCCTTTGTGGTACGTTACTGTTTTGAAATACTATTATTTAATATAGTCAACTTGTGTAAAATTTTATGGGGTTTCTTTTCTCTCTGTACACTTTTCCATGCAAAATTAATCATAACGAAGATAATTTAAAAAGAAACACAAAAAATGTACAACGCGGGGTGGAATTTGAGGGGATTTCCCACCTCGGAGGGTTGGGGACTTTTATTATGATAAGATGGACGGCAAAAACTAAAAATCCCCAAAAAAAACAGCTTTATGTGATTTTGTTTCCAGCCAAGCACTGTTGCTGGATCGAAATTATAGATCTGCATTAAAATTTAATTAGAATTTCTTACTTACTTATCAAATATAAATATAATATACATATCCGTATGTCCGGTCCGTTATATTCCCGCGTCCGTTATTTTTAACATTTGCCATAAAACATAAAATTTTTTAAGAACGTCGAACCTACAGAACTGAATTTAATTTGTGTCTCAAGGGAAGCAGCTTTCGCCTATTATACTGTCCAGCATGATTTTAGTTTTAATTCATTAAAATTAATTAATTGTCTATACGACCCAAAATTTTGTAGCGCCAAAACAAAAACAGGCTATTACAGTGAATATAATATTATAATAAAAATTTTTCAAAAATTACAAAAGTCTAACTTTATAACTGTTACTTATAATATTGACGCTTCAAACAGATTAGAAAAAAAAATTGGTTTCAATTATTGTAAGGTACGATTATGAAATTAACACGAAATTGTTGGAATTTCAAGAATTGTCAGGCGAAACGCCGGATATTTTGACTGAATATGTTTTTAAACGTTTACAAAAATTTGATTTAAAACAAGAAGTAATTTGTTTTTGTGCCGATAATACTAATACAAATTTTGATGGCGCGAAGCGTAAGGGTGTAAATAATGTATTCACCAAACTCCAAAATAAATTAGGCCATAATTTAATAGGAATTGGGTGCCTATTGTGCACAACTGTGTTCAGAATGCAGTTAACAAACTGCCTGCTTTAGACATAGAATATGTGTAATTGTAAAAATTTTCAAATATTTTCCAATTAATACAGTCAGAACGGAAAAATTAAAAGAATTCTGTGAATTTGCTGAGGTGAAATATAAAAAAAGTACTTAGCCATTCAAGTGCAAGATTTTTAAGTCTATTACTAGCAATTCACAGAGTTGTGGACCTTTTTGAAGGTCTGAAATCTTACTTTATTTCTGATGATAACTGCTCCCATCTTTTAAAAACGTTTTTTGAAGACAAATTAAATGAGTTTTACCTTTGTTTTGTGCATGGTACTTTAGAACTTTTTATTAAAACCATTTTAAAATTGGAGGCAGACCAATCGACTGCAATCGAAATTTTTACCTAGTACAAAGCGCTAACAAAGCAAATAGAAGAAAGAAAAAAGCAAAGATTTGAACCATTTTTGGCACAGCAAATTTTAATCAAAGAGGGGGAATCAAGTCAATTGGACTCAAAAAAACTCCTGTCGATTATTAATTATTTTTATGATAATTGCTTGACGTATTTAGCTTTGTGGGAAAAGAATTTTGAAGAAATTAGAAATTTTAATTGGGTTATATTAAAAGAAAAATTAGAATGGCCTTTAATTAGCAATTCTGCGGAAATAATTAATAAACAACTACATAGTAATGCTATTAACATAGATGATTTGTTTGATGAAATAACTCGAATAAATGATATTTTTGAGCAAAGCAAAAATTTGTTAGATGAATTTAATAGCCTTGCGGAAAAATGGAAATTAATATTCACTGCATCCGAAGATGGCAGTTTTATTAATATAAAAGAATAAATTGTAGAGTTTGTTTTCTGTTTACCTGGAACCTCGGCTGCGGTTGAAAGAATATTTTCTATTATGAATAATATTTGGAGGCCAGAGAGGGGTAGAGTTGCTGTTCCTACAGTAAAATTACTTATTCAAATAAAAGTAAATACAAATATGGATTGTTTATCATATTACAATCCAGTTAAATGTAAGAAGCAGCTTTTAAAAAAAGTTTTATCCGAAAAATATGAATGGTCAAAAGATAAATCAGGCGCAAGTACTTCTGTGACCTCCAAATAAATAAAAGGTGAATGTTTTCTTTTATTTCTATATTACCTACTATTAAAAATATTTTTGTAAAATATTGTTTAATAATATTTTGTTTCAGTTCTATTTTGTTATTAATCGTTATTGTTCCTGTGTTGATTTAAAATTTAGATATGATAATATGCAATAATGTTTCCAAAAAAAAAATGTTAATCTTTTTTTTTTGGATTGGTAGGTAATAATAATAAGTAATGTACATACTTATTTATTTTACAAAAAAAAATTTGTGCCAAAAGGTTGGGTTGGGGAGAGAGAGCTAGATGTCCGTTATTTTTTGAAATGAAATATGGCAACCCTACAACATACAACATCGCTTTTTACTCCCTTCCTGTTCTCTTTGTTGTTTCCCCCCTCCGAACTTATTGCTGGCTGCGCCACTGACACATGTGATAATAGTCTAACCTCAACTAACTATTTTTTTAGCTAAAAACTAGTCCCATCAATAATAATAATAATAATAATAATAATAATAATTGTGCTTTATTGTTCAAAGAATCTGATCTGGTTAAGAAAGGTTACCAAAACTAAACTAAACTAAAGGCCAGCGTCACCAACGCGCCGCAAACCTATTTACTGGCAAAACTTTTTAGAATTACTGGTATTTTACTGGCATTCTAGAATTTTGTTCCAGGATCGGGCGCGGACGCAAGATTCGTTTTCGAGGGAAATGTAATGAGCAAAAAAACATGCTTTTCCATTTATTGAATGGCCGTGATTGGACTACCTTTTTTATTTTTCTAAAAAATAAATTTTTTAAAAGTTTTGGGGGTGTTTTGAAGCCTAATGGGTGCATTAGTCCTACGTACGCGCCCGACTAAGATATGATATAAAACAATTAAAACATAATAAATTGTACTATTTGTAATTTATTAAAGAGGCGTGTACTTATAGAAAGAAAGTATAATATTTGAACTTCTTAACTTCTAAACAAAAATTATAAATTCTCCTAACCTTTCCTTTCCTACCTGCAAATTTGTATTGTCTGTAGATTTTATTAACCATTTATCCATTTTTAACTACTTTTGTAATTAATAATATACCTATTAGCAGCAAAAGCGAACACAGTTGACGCAGTTTCAATTGTATTGGGAATCCCAAAATCCCAACGGCAAACATACTAGACTAGAATACGCTCGACGCTTGGGTTGCGGAATTTCAAATCAAATCAAATCAAATAGTTTATTTTCCCAAAAGACAATATATTATAATTGTAGGGGAATAGTCAAGAAGAGCTAAACCTAAGATTTACAAGCTAAATAGAGGAAAATAAATAAATAAAAAAGATACAACATATATCTATGTAAAAACACTTAACACACATTTGACACTTTTATGACACACGACTTAAAAACTCATCTATGCTATAAAAGCACTCAACAATTAGATAGGTCTTTAGCTCATTTTTAAAATTCATAAGACTAGGAGAACTTCTTATATCCTCAGGCAAGTGATTAAATATCCTAACACCAAGATTACGAAGAGAATTGTATGATATAATACCTCTAGCATTTGGGATGCAAAAGTTATGTCTATTACTTGTTGCGAAACCGTGAATGTCCTTATTCTGAGTAAAATCACTTTTATGACAATAATATATAAATATAGCTAATTCTAGTATATGCAAACAAGGAAGAGGCAATATCTTAAATTTTCTAAAATGGTTTCGGCAACTAAGCCGACCAGGAACACCTGCTATACATCTTATAATAATTCTTTTTTGTTTAATAAAAACATTTTTATTATTTTTTTTTTATTTAATATTTTTTACGGTCGTCGGCGTATCAGAGGCCATCTTGAACCGGTCATCGACCGTACGGTTTTTAATCGTGCGGTCTACCGACTGGGGAGTGTGAAACGGCACCTTCATCCTACGAGATATCCGATCTCATCTGGCCTGTCCGGCGTGAATAGGATGGTTTTGATGTCGATTCATTTTACACTCTTCCCTAAGACAAGAGCACGCGGTGTTTCCCAAGCGGTCACCCATCCAAAAACATTTTTACTTAGTGTAGAAACACCCCAAAATGCTAGCCCATATCTTAGGTGTGATTCAACATAAGCATAGTATAACATCACCAAATGATCTTTGTCCAAAATAGATCTTAAATTTATCAGCAGATAATATGATGAATTTAGTTTAGCCGCAACATGCTCACAATGATCCCTCCAATTTAAACATTCATCCAGACATATACCGAGAAACTTGATGTTACGAGTTTGGCATAAGGACTTATTATCGATACGAAGATCTATTTTTTCTACCTGTTTTTGTCTACTGTGGAACCTGACGAACCGTGTCTTGTCAACGTTCAAAAACATATGATTATGTCCGAACCAACTGGAGAGCTCAAGAAGCGCATTATTAGATGTTTGTTCGAGAATATTTGAGAACTTATTCGAAATAAGAAAAGAAACGTCATCAGCAAAAGCTGTACGATGTGCCTCCGGACCTACATGATCTATATCATTTAAATACAATAAAACAACACAGGACCTAAAACAGAGCCCTGTGGAACCCCTACATAAATATCCACAGTTGATGAATTTATCAGCCTCCTCGACTGTCCATTAAAGTTATTAACACTAACATATTGTGTGCGGTTTTCAACAAATGAATGGATCCAGTCATAAGGCTTTCCATCTATGCCACATTTCTTCATCTTTTGAAGAAGAACATTATGGTTGACACAATCAAAAGCCTTGCTGAGATCACAAAAGATCCCAACAGGGCTCTCATTTGCATCAATAAACCTAGTTAACTCCGTATAAAAGGCATGCATTGCTGTGGTGGTCGATTTTTTATTCTGAAAGCCATGTTGGTTTTTAGATATAATGTTGAATTCATTTAAATATGGGACTAGCCTGTCCAAAAAACAATACTCAAACATCTTAGAAAAGACAGAGGTCAACGTAATTGGTCGATAATTCTCTAAAGAGTTTTCATTACCTTTTTTATGGATAGGAATAATTTTACCCCTTTTCAGGGATGTTGGAAATTTTCCAGTACAAAAGGAAAGGTTAACCAAGAACACAAATGGCTTAGTAATATCCTGGACAATCTTTTTAATTAAAAAAGCGGGAATATCATCCGGTCCTGCTGATGGCTTATTTTTAATTTTATTATTTAGGATTGCAATAAATTCGTCAGCCGTAAATGGACAAAGCAGCAGTTTATTTTTGTTTACATTACTAGCATTATTGATTGTTTTTTCAGTGTTCTGATTTACAATCTGTTTTATAGTATTTAAAGGAGCAAGGGTATTGTTTAGATAAAACAAACAAGTCTTTAAGTGAAGCACTAGATAATTTAACTTCATAATTAATCCATTTTTTTGTTCGTGTACAAACATATTTTTTTAGCAAAGGAAAATGAACATTAAAATGATAATAGAATGTTTCAAAAAAGTAGGAAAACGCACTATCTATATCCTGAATATTATATAGGTTAGTCCAATCTTCCAATTGCAGTGCAAATTTAAAGTTTTCAATTGAGGATGAATTGAATGATCTAGACATAATTGTATAGTTATTAATTTGGTCACTTGCAAGCGGTAATTCGGCAAATACCGTTCTATGATCAGACACCGTATTATCCAAGACACAGGTCGCCACATTACAGGACTGATCGAAATCGATAATATTTGTAAAGATATGATCAAGAGTTGTTGCCGTGGTATTAGTCACTCTTGTAGGCCATTTGACAATATTACCAAGACCAAAACCCCGAAATACATCGAGTAGTTCTCCATAATCACTGGATAACATATAAGAATCACAATTAAAATCACCACATATTACAATTTTACAATATGGTTTATACACAAACTCTAGAACCTGGTGCATTTTTTCAATAAATAATTGAAGGCTACTGGATGGCGATCTGTAGGTATACCGACAGTAGCATGACCCTATGAGCACTCACGACAGCCGAAATGCCGCAAACTTGAAAAACTTTATCTTCGCAATACTGTTCTAAATTAATTCGGTTAAACCTTAGACAGTCTCTAGCCCAAATCGCTACACCGCCTCCACGACAGGACGATCTACAATAGCTAGTAGCCAAAGTGAAACCACTGAATTTAAACTTTGAAATGGAATCATTGTTAGCCCATGTTTCCACTAGACACAAAAATAACGCACTTAAACAATTATCCAGGTCAACATTTATTTGGTCAACCTTGACAGTATTCAATGACTGGCAATTTAATAATATTAAATTTGGACGAAACGCATCGCAGGAGATTATTTGTTTCCCGAGGGAATTACTTTCCGTAGGTATAAAAAACGCTTAATACATGCATTAGCAGGCCATAAATCAGCATTCATAGCCTTAGAGAAGTGTGCATCGGAAATCCTTACTTTAAACGAAGAATATTCCTCTGGATGTTTTGGCGTTAGTGATTCGCAAGTAACCTCAGGAAAATGAGGTTTCAAAAACATTTTTAGACATTCAGCTGAAGTGTTGGGCTCTATACGGTATACATGAAGATCTACAGACCTTTTGACCCCTCTTAGTGTACTGGTGGAACTTTCAGCACTGGTACCGACAAGTACACTACTATTATTTCGCCTCCTGTTCCTAACCTGTTTCCACTCTGTTGATTGGGTATTAGGGTAATTTCTGGGGCTATCCCTAGGGGTATCCTTTTTTTGTGTATATTTTGATATTAGTGATTCCTGGGCGTAAGTTATTCATTTTTTTACATCTTGAACGGATATAACACCATCCAGCAGCGTGTTTGGGTCATTAGCCGCCGTACTATTACTGCTCGCCTTCGGAACATTGTCATGGTTGCTACCGTTTGGGGATAAAGTAGAATTAGTAGTGGCAACATCGCCGTTTAAGGCATTACTAACCTCACTATGCTTATTTTTAATTTTACGCATTGTAATTAAGTCATCTTGGCTTGATATGGTCTTTTGTTGATTTAATAAAGATCTTTCAAGTTCATCCCTGAGTTTTTTTAGATACTCCAGTTCGACCTGAAGACACTTAATGGTATTTTTCAAGGTAGATATTTCTCCCGCCTTAGTACTGTCAGATTGTTGTGGTTCACAAGTAGCATCAAAAATTCACTGTTTTCACCAGACTCAATTGAATTGCGAACACTTTCACTTATTTTTACATCACTGGGTACCATTTTGGTTACAATAATAGTAATTAATTCACTTTTTTTAAGTTTATCTAGTTCTTTAACAATCAACTCATGAACTGCCATGTTGCCGCACGTTCCGTATTTGTAGATAGGAAATTTAAGGAATGTTACACATATTTGAATTAACGCTCGAAGCGCTCCGCGGATTAGGATCACATATCACATGTCGTCTTTTTATAACTTTTAAATACGGTCACATGACCTCTATCATTACTATCAGCTCGGAGCACTCTCAGGAACAAGCTATTAAAATGAAAAATAGGGATGGTGAATATGAATCTACACAATCTGAATAGATAATGAATAATTTTTATTTAGCATTAAATAATTAAATAATATTGTATATTAAATAATGTGTGTATTTTTATGAAAAAGAATATTTACTGGCAGTTTAACTGGCAGACCCCTAATTTACTGGCAAAAGCCAGTAATTACTTGCAAATCGGCAACCCTGCTAAAGGCTTACGCCAGCTACCAGTTTAATAATGGCCGACGACATAGGTATGTCATTTCTAGTAACATTCTTTTCATAGAACTTACATTTGGTCAGGACCGGAGTTAGATATTTACCAATTATAAATATTTTTTGTGTTATCAGGAAACCAATCTTAATAAATAAATGGGAGGTAGGTGTAATTTTAATAAAAAAGTAGACATACCTACCACACCAAACCAAAGAAATGTTTTTTTTTAATCGTGTTATTTGAGGCATACATTACAAGCATAAATGTGCTTAATACAATCAAAACTAACAGCGCAGGAGGCGAGATTGTTGAAGAAATGTACTTTTTTGTATTGGTGAGATTCATATAGTTGACGAAAAAGCAAAATTAGAGCAAAACAACAAAATTAGCATACTTAACCTCTAAATTAAAACTAAATTCAAAAGTATGTCTAATAAGCACAAAATAAGTGATATAATGGAAAAACACTATCTCAAAACACAGAAAATACAGAAAAATAATCCTAAATACAAACTTTTATTTCAGTGTGATAAGTCAAAATGTAGACTGATGGAGAGAGATATCGGTGCAAAGGCGTATGAAAAAGATGCATATCTACATGATACTCTAAGTCAGGTGAAGCAGATACTCTTGACACTTTTTCGGCGGAACGGATTGTGTGTTATGTGTGGTATATTTATCTTCGTCGCGCACTTGTAAATATATGGTCGTTCATATGTCCAACACTTTAAGGGACTTTTAAATCACAGGTTGGCAAGTATGTTTGAAATATAGCGGTTGCCGCCAATAAACTGGTAGCTGGCGTAGAGTATACACAAGGATACAAGGTCATACCAGACAATAAAATAAATGGAAAAAGAAATAAATAAAAAGGCTTTACACCCTATCAGAGAAAGTAAGAAATTAAGTTCCAGAGAAACTGTATAAATTAATAAAAAAATATATAATAATGCTAGGATATTCAAATACAGTTCAAAACACATAACAAGTAATAGATAAAACAAATACATAAATAGGTGTATAGGTATAAAGTATAAACAAAGAACATTACACTTTAAAACTAAAATTTAGCGTGACAGTATTTCTCCAGGCTATAATAGGCCCTCTGAAGTAACATATTTTTTTATTTTTCGCCGAAATTGCAGATATGACAGACATCTACACTCTAAACTTAAAAATGATTATATATTTTTTTTGCCCTTGTAGATTATAGAGGATTTGGTAAAAGTCAATCTATTACCTCAAGTAAGACTGAAACAAAGAGTGGTACATTTTTTTTACCATCAGACACCCCAACTCCAACGATGCCACTTTTATTGCAAAACAACTAGCCGACAATTTTTTGTTCAGTTTCAAAACATGTTGTTCAAACCTATGCCTGGACTCGCCCTCATTAATATTAAGAAATACATTTTTTGAAAGTGAAAATATTGCATAATTTGTATTTTTTGACGCCTGAAAGCCAAACTGACCTGATGTTCTAATGTTATTTGTCGTCAGAAAATGTAATAATCTAGAATTGATCAGTTTTTCAATCACCTTGGAAACTATTATGTTCATTTGATCTGCCCCGCGTTTTGATATAAATAAATTTTTTTTTGAAGTTAACCCCTTACAATCCGCTTAACTTTCGAATTTTTAACCTTTTCTTTGTGTCGTCTGATAATCGATATATATTTTTCTGTCCTTTCCTTTTAAAAATGTGAATTATGACTTTTTCCTAAACATAGTAAAAGAAAGTCGTTTCAGATTTTGCATTTAGGCTTGCGCCTTTATATCATTTTATTTATTAAAAATCCTGGCAAAGTAAATACACACTTTATTATTATTATTATTATACTTTAAGGTAACTCTAAAGCGACTATCAAGATATCCAACGCAGAAATAACTTCTCAAGCAATCATATTCTTTTTTGCTGGTTTTGATACAGTTTCAACCGCTATGTGCTTTGGCTTATATGAACTGGCATTAAACAAAGAAATTCAGGAAAGACTCAGAATAGAAATTAATGAAACTCAAAAAGATGGTAAAGTTACTTACGACGATTTGATGCAAATGAAGTATATGGATATGGTAATCTCAGGTATATTAATATAATACTAGGCATATTATAATAGTACAATGCAGCTTGATACGGCAGTTCAATAGGCAAGTCTTCTTCTTTGTATAACATGTATTTAAATATACATTTATGTCAATCATTAAAATTATTGGCACACACATAAAAATAATGAATAAAAAAAATATCTCGTATTAAAATACTTCCTAGGTTGTGTGTAAATAGGTTTCATGTTAAATAATAAATATCTTGAACTGGGAAAAGATTTTTTTTCCATTTAAGAGATAGGTAATTGTGACCCTAAATCTAAAAATAAAACTATTTTTTCTCTGTATGAGAACAAGGATATTTTACTGCGTGTACGCTCTTCCAATGAGATCGTTAAAATCTTATATGGAAACCTTAATTTCTTGATTTTTTGCAATTTTATTCATTAACAAATGTACATATTATTCTGGGTGTTTCCATGATTTATGCCCTCCTTACAATTGTCGATTCTTGCAAAGAAAAACTGCTTAAAATAGAAAATTTGTAGTTTTCAATAAAACACCAACATTATTTTTTAAACGTTTCAGGAAAACTAGTAAAATTTGTAATTTTAAGTTTCTTTTCTATGCAGAAATAAAAACTCTATGATTAGAGCACAACATAAAAATACTTAGTTTGTATGTACCGGGTGTACAACTAAAAAGGGACGCCGGCTTTATCTGGGAAACCGTTAACCGAACGGCTTGCGGAAAAAAATATTTATTACAAAAGTGACTAAGAGAAATCGCTGGAAATAATTTTTAAGTTTCTAGGTTGACCACTAGGGGGCGTAACTAAAGTGACCAATTAAAAAGCAGGATTTTCTCAGAAATCCTCATAGTAAAGGTATATCAAAGTTTTGCAATCTTATGAAAATTCTGAATAACTTTTGTTTTTAAGTTTTTCGTCTATCTTTTTGTTTAAGAGGGGTAGGGGGGAAAAGTATTGCTGTGAAAAAATAGTCATATTTTTGGATTGGCTTACCAGAATTTGACGAATTTAAACTCGCTAGAAAGGGGTTTTATTGGTTTATCAAGTTAATAAAAAAGTAAGTTGTTTTGAAAACCGTTGCGACAGCTAGAGGGCGCCATTTAGCAACATCAACAATTTCTTCTTTTTTCTCACAAATTTTAAATGGAACGATATAGCTTTTTTAACTTAAGCAAAATAAAAGAATAAAGAAGAAGAATATCTGTAAAAACCGCACGTCAATGTCTTTTTTAAACCAAAGATATGGAAAATATAACATAAAATTAACAATTAATTATGATAAGCCAATAAAACCCCTTTCTAGCCAGTTCAAATTCGTCAAATTCTGGTAAGCCAATCCAAAAATATGACTATTTTTTCACAGCAATACTTTTCCCCCCTATACCCCCCTTAAACAAAAAGATAGACGAAAAACTTAAATACAAAAGTTATTCAGAATTTTCATAAGATTGCAAAAATGCTACCTTTGATATAGGGGAGATCGGTGACGGTTGTAACGCGTGTCAATTGTAACATTCGATCTACAGCCGCCATCTATAAAGTTAAGCGCGAGCCACTTGTACACATCTAACACGTGGCAACACTGGATATGAAGGCGACACTATCTCGAACGTGACAACGTGAAATTCAAGAAAATATTGTTTTTGCAACATAAAATAAGTTTTTATTTTTACATTATTTTGTGTATATCTTCCTAAGCATGTATTTTATGTATAATTTACTTAGACCATTCAAATCGGCATATATTGGTGTATGAAATCAACAGTTTACAATATTAAAATTTTAAGGTTAGATCGTTTGTTGGTGAACATTCGGTTGATGGACACCATTGGTGTCAGTTGTAGCATAACCACGGGTGGCGATTGTAACATGTTACAACCGACACCAATGCAAAATTTCACGTAAATTCTTACATTTTTTTTATTCTAGGCGTTATGAAACCAAGAGTAAGGAAAACGAATAGGGGCAATATTCCGCAAGAAACTTACGAAGAGGCTGCAAATAAGTAATAAATGACCAGGTTTCTATAAAAAGTGCTTCAAGGCAATATGGAATTTGTCACGTTTCTTTTCACCGTTATGTAAAATCTTTAAGAAATAATATGCAGCCACATGTTGGATACTGGGCCCATAACAAAGTGTTTTCTGTGGAGCAGAAAGAAGAATTAGGCAGGTATGTGCAGAATGCAGCTAAGTTGTATTTCGGTCTAAGACATGAGAAAATTAGCACATCAGTTTGCTTCTGTAAATAATTTGAAACACCCAAAAAACTGGGATGCATCTGGAATGGGTAGTAAAGACTGGTTAACAGCATTTCTTAAACGAAGCCCTTACTTGTCTATTAGAACGGCTGAATTTACAAGCTTGGCCTGAGCAATGAATTTTAATAAAGAAAATGTTAGACGTTTTTTTGACAACCTGGCTGATGTGTTCGATCGGCATCATTTCGAGCCACAAAATATTTATTATGTGGACGAAACAGGATGCACCACTGTACAGAAGTCAACCAAAGTTCTCGCTACGAAAGGTGTTAAGCAAGTAGGATCTATAACTTCCCAAGAAAGGGGTACTTTGGTGACGATGTGTTTAGCTGTTAGTGCAATAGGAAACAGCGTCCCGCCTATGTTCGTATTTCCTTTAGCCAGATACCACGACCATTTTATCAGGGATGGGTCACCTGGATGCCACGGAGCAGCTAACAAAAGCGGCTGGATGAAGGAGGACGATTTTTTGGTATTCATTAAGCATTTTGAAAATTATGCTAAGCCCTCGGAGAACAGTAAAGTTTTGCTTATTTTGGATAACCATTCTTCTCACCTATCCCTTCCAGTGATCAATTTTTGCCGAGATAATTTCATAACAATGCTATCTTTTCCTCCCCACACATCCCACAAGCTGCAACCGCTTGACCGTACCGCATTTGGGCCATTTAAAAGAGCTTATAATCAGGAGTGTGACAATTGGATAAGAAACAACCCCGGGAAACGAATGACTATTTATAACATTCCAAGTATAATTCGAAATGCTCTACCTCAAGCCATAACGCCTCAGAACATAATGTCTGGCTTTAGATGTACGGGAATTTGGCCGTTTATTAGACAAATATTTACCGACGAAGATTTTGCGCCTAGCACTGTAACCGATAGGGCTCTTGAAGAAGATAATAATAACAACGATCCCACTTATTATCCTCCAAAAGAAATAACCAAAAATCAGTGTTCATCAATAGGCTCCGCTGCCCAGGTATCTTGTCCACCTTCCCCAATACCATCTACTTTGAAACTAACATGCTCTTCCTTGCCAACACCTTTATCGTCAAAAATTATGGACCAGTCAACTCCACCTTCTTCTCCAAAATACAAAGAAGAATATGTTTTACCACCTAGTAAAAAAGGTTTTACTCCTGAACAAATAAGGCCTTTACCAAAGGCAGACTTTACTAAACCAAAAAGTGTTGGAAGACAAAAGGGAAAGACTGTCGTACTCACTGACTCTCCCGAGAAAATGGCAATAGAACAACGCCTTGCTAATAAAAAGACTAAACCTATCAAGAAGATACTCATGCTGAAAGCACCAGCTAAAAACAAACGCGCGAAGAAGCGACAAGCTAAACATAGTGAATCCTTAACATCTGAAGAGGAAGACGAATACACAGCTTGCTTAGTTTGTTCGGGTTCGTACAAAACAAGCTGTGAAGACTGGTTACAATGTAGACAGTGTAAAGAATGAGCGCATTCTAAATGTGCAAAGAATAATCCTTTTTTTGTTTGTCAGAATTGCGACTCTGACGATTCTAACTAATTTTGAAATAATTTGCCACTGTATCGTTAACTTTTGAATTACATTTTTTCAATTGATTTCGACATAAACTTAAAAAGGCAAAATAAACATGTAACTATTTTTGGGTTCTAACAAACGGCATCAAACGATCTAGATGTTTATTTTATTTGAATTATATCTTCTGAATATGCTTGTAACAATCGACACCTACCCCTGTTACAACTGACACCTGTTGGGTGTCAATTGTAACATTTATCACCAACGTGTCTTAAAATTTTTAGCAAAAAAACCTAATTGTTTTTTAAAACCTTAAAAATGCCAGGCCACTCGCAAGATTATATAACATTTATTTTAAGAAAATGGTTCAGCTAGAGCTTGCTATAAGGACAAAAAAAAATGTAAAGTAATTTTTGTTACAACCGTCACCGATCTCCCCTACCTTTACTATGAGGATTTCTAAGAAAATCCTGCTTTTTAATTGGTCACTTTAGTTATGCCCCCTAGTGGCCAACCTAGAAACTTAAAAATTATTTCCAGCAATAATTTCTCTTAGTCATTTTTGTAATAAATATTTTTTTCTGCAAGCCGTTCGGTTAACGGTTTCCCAGATAAAGCCGGCGTTCCTTTTTAGTTGTACACCCGGTACATTTATGTTCAAGAAATTAATAAATGTACATAATATGCGAGATGTTGCACGTCGCCATATCTCTGAATTAATAATTGTTTAAAATAAGAATATCAGTTTTCAGCATATAATCCTTACAATCTTTTTGATTATTTCGTTATTTGTTTCTTGTTTATCAAAATAATAAAATTAAATAGGGCGAAATTAAAAATACATCTATATTTAAACAAAGTTTATTTATGGGCAGACCCCACAATTTTAAAAGGTCCTCCAAGACGAAAAATAAAATAAATTTTATTGATTTCTCCAGGAGTAAACTTACCAAATGCATAATAAGTTTAGGGTACCTGCTTCAACCTATAATTCTTTATTTTTCTCTTTCCGTTTAAAACTTAAAAACGTTTATGTATACAGAGCATTTCTTTTAACATATTATGGATCATAGGGTTTTACACAATAAATTTTTAACCCCATGTTAGGCAGATTTCTCTAATAAAATTATTGTCTGATAAAGCAATAATCCTATCATAACATTGATATCTGAAAAATAATTTACAATCCATGACAATAAGTTCCAGGAAAAATCCCTAAAAATCCCTTTTATGTTTGTAAAAATTACACAAATTAGGTCCTCAAATCAAGTTCCTAGGGTTTTCAAAAAGAATATAGTTGCGATTTCAGCGTAAGAGAATAGTTTTTTGTTTTATGCTCGTACTATCTAAGCAAGAGAGATCTGAAATATTAAACTATAAATTTTGAATGTTCTTAATTGTAAAATATTTCAAAGGGATAATAACGATATATCCGTTTAAGGAAAAGGTCTTTAAATTGAACACACACACACAGGTTTGAATCTTTTTATTCTCATTTTAAATCTTATTGTTTCTTTAAAGTAAAGACGTTCCCTATATTTAACATCTCAAGTGTTCTTAGTAAAAAAATATTTCTGCGAGCAATTATTTCTCTGAAAGAAAACTTCACTTTTATGTGTATATTGTTAAAAATTTTAGTTAAAAAAGATTAATTCAACCTAATTACGAGGTTAAATAGGGTCAACTACATACCCTTAAGCGTCGATAGCAAATAATATGATTAAAATTATTGTTATTAAACCAACATATAATTAGTAGCATTTTTTTTTCAAGTTTCTATTAAACCCAATCATTCTGCTCTGACGATATTGCCTCGACCATTCTGGTTGCTGAAAGCTTCACCTCTGATAGTATAACCCAGGGTGGTTTACCCGTCGCTCAGCCTTATAATAATAATAATAATAATAATAATGCCTTTATTTAATATATAATAAATATATACAAGGATCATTTTACTATGGGTGGCGGTATCCAACTAGAGCTGCTCATACAACCACCCTAATTAAGTGAAAGCCAAAATAAAGTAACAAATAAGAGAAAAAAAAAAAAATCTATATCAATACATAGTTAAATTGATTGAACATAATATGTAATAAAAAACAATAAATTAATAAAATATTAATTCAGACAAAAAAATAGGCTGAATAACTTAGTTGGTGCATGGGGTACTAGACTCAGCGTAGCCTACGGTTGGCGAGGAGAAGATTCTTTACATCCCTGCAAAATGCAGCAGAGCTAGAAGCCATTCTGATATGATCGGGTAAAGAGTTAAATGCAGTTACTGCCACGTAACTAAAAGATCGCTGAAAAAATGCATGAGAATGTCTGGGTACACTATATAAATCTCTATGACGCGTTAGAAGATTGTGTAAATCAGAACGCTTAACAAGTTTATCAAAAATATATTTGGGAAGTTTGTTAATCCCAATCCTGTAGACCAGGTGGACAAGATGGAGCTCAAACCTTTCCTTAAGAGTAAGCCATCCTGATTCCGTTAAAGAAGGGGTGATATGATCAAATTTGCGAACATTAAAACTAAATCTAAGGCACGCATTCTGTAGTTTCTGTAGGCTCGCTCTATCTCTTTGTAAGAGAGCAGGCCAGTAGACAATATCACAATAGCTCAAAGGCGATAAAACTAAGGAATCGGTAAGGCGTAATTTAGTAGGTGTATTAAAAATATCGCGGTGCATATATAAAAGTTTTAATTTGGCGTAAGTTCTTTGAATAAGAGAGGAGACATGAGCTGAGAATCTTAGTTCTGAATCAATGTTCAAACCCAAGTTTTTACAGTTGTTCATAGGTTTTATCACAGTGCCATTAACGGAGATTTTAAATTGAGGATTATCAGCTATAGATGATTTGAACTTACCAAATAATATTAACTGCGTCTTTTGCTCATTTAAAACTAAATTATGGGATTTAGAGATATTTGCTATAATGTTAAGGTCCTGATTAATTTTATCCACAGACGTTGCCACATCAGAAGGTGGAAAAGAAAAGTAAATTTGAGTATCGTCTGCGTATTGGTGAGAATGACAAGACTTAAGAGAACGAGAGAAATCAGAAGTATAAATAGAAAATATTAACGGACCCAGAATTCTACCTTGAGCAACACCGCTGCTGATATTTAGGGTTCGAGAAGGGCAGTTATTAATTAGTACTCGTTGCGACCTATTGGAAAAATAATTAAAAAAGAAATTTAAAGCTATATCACCCAAACCGAAATACTTTAGTTTAGCCTGTAGTATATCATGACTGATTGTGTCGAACGCTTTACTATAATCAAGCAATATAAGGCAGGTACATAGGTTTTTATCCCAGGCTCTAAAGATGTCGTCAGTTATTGTCAATAAGGCAGTAGTAGTGCTATGATGTTTCCGAAAACCAGACTGGGAGGGAGGAAGAATATTGTAAGTATTTAAAAAATTAGAAAGTTGGTTCGCTACGACCCTTTCAAGGATTTTCGAAAAAGAGGGCAATATGCTTATAGGTCTATAATCAGATAGCTGATTGGGATTTGATACTTTAGGTACAGGTACAATATTAGCAATTTTCCAGCAATTAGGGAAATAGCCAGTAGAGAGACACTTATTAATTATGAAACAGATATGGTCAGTTAAATGAGGGGTTATGTAAAGTAGCATTTTTAGGCTGATTCCATCGGTGCCAATTGCATTGCTTTTTAGGCAGTTAATTATTTTGTTAACATCTACATTTGTAACCTCAGTAAACTTAAATGATTCGGCCTGAGGTAATCTCTTATTAGCGTACTGGGAATCTATAAAAGTCTGATCAGGCAAACCCACATTAGGCAGAGAATTGATAAAAAAATTATTAAAATCATCAGAATTTCCTATTTTAAATAAGGAATCTGACTGCTGAGAGTTAGAGCTCAAATTAAGATATTTAATGGTGCGCCAAAAGTTTTTGGGGTCCCTTTTGAAAGTGAATTGGAGATAAGCCTTTTTTTCCGCTCTAACAGTGATGTTAACCTGATTCCGCAACATTTTATATTGTGTCCAAGTATCATCAGTTTTATGTTTTTTATACTTGGAGAAAGCCTTATCTCTAAGCTTCATCATAAATTTCACATTGGGAGTTATCCAAGGTGCAGGAAATTTAGTAATTCTGGAAGTTTTAAGAGGCGCATGTATATTAAATAGATTTATAACATTGTTATTGAAGTACTCCACCATTAAATCGATATTTGTCAAGGAATGTATGTAATGCCAGTTAATATTACGTAGGTCGTCCAAAAAGTGATTATAATCAAAATTTGAAAAGTCCCGATAAGTTTTAAATGACGGGCTAGGTTTAGGTTTGGATATTTTAATTTTAAAGTTGACTAACTTATGATCAGAAATGTCATCCATATTTATTAGGGTCACATGCTGAACAAGATTAGTATCTGAGCATACTAAAACATCCAGAAGGGTATGGGTGTAGGTCCGAGAATTTGTATTGGCAACAGATTTGCTCTTGTAGAAATTAAAGCCCTCTTATTTAATCTGTTGCTACATTTCGAGATAGTGCCTACAAAGAAGACACCGATTCCACTGGTTATATCTAAAGACATTTCTCAAGTTCCTGCCGATGGATTATGGCTAGGTCTTAAGCCATTAGGACACAAAAATAAATAGGTATCTACTACTGTTCATCTATAATGTAATTTAAGACCTGTACCGTGTCTGGATACTAAACTCGATTGTTTGCTCACATGCATTATTGTTAGTTATTGGGTCCACATAGATATCTTTATATTTGTGTAATGTAATATAATAGATTATAAAAAAAAATATACTGTTTATTTAGTATTTATTTTAATGCAAATTATACGGTGTACCTATTGCAAAATAACTTTTGCTGATCACAAGTCGGGAGCTAAATTTCCTAATCTGAATTAAAGAATGCCGCACGCGACACAAGTAGGGGAGCAAGGGGCATAGTGGAATAGCGGGGCAAAGTGGAATTTATTATTATTTCATAGTAAGACTAGCGCCATCTAGAATTATACGCGTTAAACAGATACCATCGTTGCCACACTCGTATAGAATAGCGTCAGTTTCTTGAGATCAGCGAGCGTGTGCGGTTGGTTAATAAAAACAAGTTACGTTAACGGAAATTATAACCTCCTAAGGTAAGCAAATGTGCTGAATTTAACTTATAAAACGAATAAATGTATTTATTTTATGGTTAGCTGATAGGATAACCTTAATTCTAAACAGTAAGAATGACAAATATGGAAAAAGCGTTTTAAAAGAATTTTGGTATAAATTGTTTTGACTAATGTAAACATGGGGCATAGTGGAATACGACATTTGGGGCAAAGTGAAAAACATTTCCACTTTGCCCCCAATCTATGTTTTCTATGTTTTTTTTTTAGAATGGTGAGAAACTATAAAAGAGTGAGTAAACAGCACTCCTGGACAGAAGAAGCTATGAAGTTGGCGATAAACGAGATTCGAAATGGCACATGTGGCTACAAAACTGCTTCCGAAAAATATAATGTTCCGATTTTCACCCTGCATAGGCGTGTAAGAACAAGAAAAACAGATAGTGATGCATCTAAACAGTCATTAGGTCGCTACAAAACTGTTTTTACTGTAGACCAAGAACGAGAATTGGCTAATTATATACTTTTAATGGAGAGTAAACTTTTTGGACTAACCATGCGAGACTTTAGAGCCTTAGCTTACGAGTATGCAGAAAAAAATAGGATTGGTAACAATTTTAATGCTGAAACACGTTTGGATATGACTGGGTGTATGGATTTTTAAATAGAAATTAAAATGTATCCTTGCGTTTACCAGAAATTACTTCAGCAGCTAGAGCATCAGCCTTTAATAAACCTAATATAGCAACATTTTTTAAGTTACTGGGTGAATTAATGGACAAGTATAAGTTTACCGCCAGTCGCATTTTCAACTGTGATGAGACGGATATCTACAGTCCCTAATAAGCCGTCAAAAATTTAATCACTTAAGGGAAAGAAACAGGTAGGAGTTTTGTCATCAGCAAAAAGAGGAGTTCTAATCACTGCTTAAATCTGCTTTAATGCCGCGGAATTTCACCTACCACCGTTAATGATATGCCCTCGAGTAAGAAGAAACCCATTATTTGAGGTAGGGCTGCCTCCAGATGCCATCGTAGAGTACCACCCATCCGGATGGATGCAGTCCAACATTTTTACGCCAATATGGTTCACTCACTTTCTTAAACATACCAAACCAAGTCCCGATGATACGGTCCTCCTGATTTTGGACGGACACGCAACACATACAAAAAACTTGACCTTAATCCAAATGGCAAGAGAAAATAATGTCCATATTCTTGTTTTACCGCCACATACCTCACACAGGTTGCAACCTGCCGAAAGTCGTGTTTCCCTTAGATTGCTTTTACGAACAAGAAGCAAAGAATTGGCTTAGAAACCATCCTGGGCAAGTTATTACTGTGCACGACGTTGGATCGATATTCGGTGCAGCATTCCAGCGTGCAGCAACTGCGCAGAATGCTATAAGTAGATTCAAAAATACAGGAATATGGCCCTACAATCCGGAAATATTTCCTGAAGAAATATTTAGGGCTGCAGAAACTACTGACCAAGACCCAGAAAATAATAACTTAACTATTGTTCAACAGGAAAGAGAACAAAAGACTCCTCCTCCAGGTCTTCAGGATAACTCGGGTTCAGTCCAAAGTAAAGAAAAAAAGGCGATCATTTCTAAGGCACAAAATATTAACAGAAACGAACCGTCGTCGCCCCAACCTGGCTGCTCGTTTGCACACACACAGTCTTCTATTGAAGATGTCTACTATTCACCCAGCGAAATCATACCTTTTCCAAAAGCACAACCAAAACAAAGAAAACAGTTTAAACGAGGAAAAACTACGATACTTACGACTAAGCCAAATTTAGAGAAACTTAAGGCTGCTAGTTCGACTCCTAAGATCGCGACAAAAAATGTAAAAAGAAAACTGCAGCCTATTTTAAGTTGCAATCAGAAAAAATCGAAGGCGCACGATATTGAGTCCACAACTTCTGAATCATCCATAGAGGAAATATGCGATTACCCTTTATCCTCAGGAGATGACGAAGGTGTCATTATTTCTTCGATAAAACAACTGTCAACTGAAAAAGTAACTTTAGAAAATCCTAATAAAAATGACTATCTACTAGTTGGACTTCAAAATAAGAAAGGTGACACGAAGAAGTTTGTAGCGCAGGTTAAAGCCATTGAAGGCGATGATAGTCTGGTCTCTTACATGCGTGAATACCGACATATGTGCAACATCTACGTGTTTCCAGATACACGAGATGAAAGTTTTATCTACTTGCAGGAAGTTATTGGCCGACTCCAAACTTATGAGATGCTTAGGCACGGAAAAATAAGATTTTCTTAATTTATTCTAAGCATGTTTTAGCAATAAACGAATTTTTCTACTTTGCCCCGTATGTGGGGCAAAGTGGAAAATTTGTACCTAAGCTTTTTAAAAAAAATATGTCAATGGTTTAGTTATTATATTTTTGTATGTTTTTTCATCATTTTTGATACTAAATAGTATGTAGAAGTAAAATATGTTATTTGGAACACCATTGTTTTATTTACTATTTTTTGCGAGCTGTTTTGGTTCTACGTATTCCACTTTGCCCCACGTTCCCCTACTGGGGGGGGGGGGTCCTATAAATAAAAATAAATAGGTACATTAAACAAGTTACCTACTGCAATTAAGACCAATTATTATTCTTGAAGTAATTATAGAGGCAATGGTTTAATTGTTGAATAAATAAAACCCCTCACCCAGCTTGGTCTAGCTGTTCGGCAATTATTGCTTATCCCGCTTTGCAGCGAGGAGGTTGATACATTAGCCAAAGTAGAATTAGGTCAGCGGTTAGTCTAACTAACTTAAACTAAGTGTAAAATAAGAACAATACTGATAGCATAATAGAAGGAAATGGAAAATAAATAATACAATACGTTTTAAAGAAAAACATATAAACTTACTATTTACCTATCGTCAAAGAAAACTACAGTAATATACAGAGTGTCCCAGAATATGTAAATCTCCTGGATTCAGATGGAACACATAAAATAATTTGGATAAATAGGACCTCACTGGAAATCTTCTGTTTTCAAGAAGAAGAATTTTGTAACCTGACAGGTACGTGATAACGTATTTACTCTGAATTGCTTTTAATACTCTCACGATATGAGACACGAATGACCAAAATATAGCCTTTGAGGCCCTTCAACAGTACCCCTCTGCCATGTAAGTGTTGCAGTTTTGTCCCCTTTTACACCACTAACCGTAACTCTGCAGATCTGTTCTTTTTGTTAAATGATCTACAACTTTCTATTCATTCTGACTTCTACCCTATTGTACCTTCACTTTTCTAAATTGGCTTTGAACCTTCATATTTTCTAGTGAATTAATTAATATCAACATAAAACAACTTTTCTCCAACTTCCCGATAAACAAATTTTCCATTTTACATCAATAATCTCACTATGCAATAATATTTTAATTATATTAACCTCTACTACTCTTTACTGCTATTTTACAAAATTTGACTTGACCGCAATTTTATTCTTTTGATTCTAGTATGCTGTAACAAAATTTAAATTTAAACTTCTTTTCATAATATAACTTTATTTCGCAACAAGCTTTCAAGAATTTTTACTTCCTATTACTATTGGTCTTTATTAGGCATGACTTTACATTAATGACTACCTAAAAGTTTGAACAAATGGTCACAATTCAGCATAGATTTTTACATATCAACTTTAATTAGCAAGCTACTCTGGTCGATCACTGTATTCCCTGAGGATGAACATATATATATTCGAAACATGTTGGGAACACTGAAGTGATTATTTAAATATATCTTGTGGAAGTAGATCGCATGTGTTTTATTTGATTTTGTTTTTAAATAACTTTTGAAGTGCTAGGTATAATTTAATGATTTTTAATAATATAATAGTTACTAGTCCCGTTAGAATGAACCCTGTTAATCACATTCGGCTTATTTAGTTTGCCAGGGACGGACTAGCTCTAACACAATAATGCATTTTTTTTTTTAACTCTGTACGATAAAGGCACAACAATAATATTTTTGGATAGCTTAAACCTTAAACCGAAACATAGGTACTTTTGATCGACATCGATAAAATGAACTTTTTCGGCAACCGTCCGGGAAGTACCCACATCCCGGACGCTTTTTCTTTGAGAAAGTAGCATTTCTCCGGCCTAGTCCGGGAAGTACGTACTTCCCGGACTAGTCCGGGAAGAATCACATCGTTGTTGTCATTGTGAATTTGAAAATCTTGGTAGGTATGATTTTGATAAATGCAGTTGAACATTACCATAGCAACGAAATAACGGCTGACAGCTATCTGAAATGAAATTAGTTGACATTTTAATTATCCCAAAAATTACACAGGCCATAGCATGCGTCGAACTTCAGCGACGATATTTGCTGATAATGGTGGAAACATCACAAATTTGAAGAGACACGGTGGCTGGAAGTCTACCAATGTCGCTGAAGGATATATAGATAATTCACTAACAACCAAAATTAAAATTGCCAAGACCATTCAAAAACTATAAGATGAAAAAACAATCAATATGAAACGGAAACTTTACCTTCTTGTTCTGACTACAAAAGGCATTTAAATTTACCAAGCATTTCAAACAAATTAAATCCTTTCAATATTAGCAATTATTGCTCAAATTTTAATATAAATATCAATATAAATAAGAATTAGAATGTTTCTGTTAGTACCTATCTTCTGTTCGAATTTCAATATTTAATACAAATAAGAACTAAAACGTTCGAAATTTTGTTCTACAAAGAAATATAATAAAGAAATGTGTCTATTTGATTTGTTATTCTACATGGTTGCCGAAAAGATAGTGTACGCAACACGTCCGAAAACAGTTTTTTTGAACTCGCAGACTTCCAGGACTCGCCTACGGCTCGTCCTAGAATTTTGTAAACTCGTCCAAAAGAACAGTATTTTCCGGACTTGTTACGTAAATTACTAGTCTGCGAAAAATTTTTTTGCTCAATATGGTTTTTTGCATTGACTGTTATTTTCATAAAATTATTTTTTTGTTCCTGTGGTATTTTTGACATGTACCGATTTAAATAAGGATATTATCTGGAGCTAGATAGAAAAAGGGCCAATGTCCAAAAATTGCATACCTTGCTAATGATTCTGCTTAACTACCTAGATTACATATGTTAATCACGAAAAAGGCCAATGTCCTCAATTATTATATTATGTGATTTATTTATCTTAGTTCAATAGAAAAAGGGCAAATATCTGGACATCGGCCCATACAACAATTTTAAAATGTTGCATAAACAGCCAATGTCAGAATGAACAGTGGCTCATTTTCTACCAAGCTCCAGATCTATTCCAGTGTCAGTTAAAAACACAGTGTTTTGGAATTTTTGATTTTCCTTTTCTTCTTGGTTAGTTAAATAATAGGGAATTTATGTTCGCTGAATATATCGGCATGCATTCAGTACATGGGCTTGCATCATGTAATGTCTTAGAAGCCAGAAGGCTTTATGAAGAATGATTTCCAAATAGAAGAATTCCTGAAAGGAAAGCCTTTGATAGAGTGAATCGTCGTTTGAGAGAGACAGGCAAAAACTTCAATATTTTATTTTTTACTTGTACTTCTCGAATGACAGAGATTTAATGTAACGTATCGTGAATAATTTTAGAAAAGTTTAACAAAAGCAGCCACAGCTATGGAAATCAAATCCATCGCGGTGAGGGTGTTGAAGAAAACATCCTAAATGCCATAGAGGCAGATACAAGTGTCCGAAAATTCGCTGTCGAGTTTGATAGCCCAAAATCGACGGTCTCTAGAATTCTTAGAAAGCAGCAGTTGCATCCGTGCTATCTTCAAAATGTCCATGCGCTACTTTCTAAATTGTTCACACGTTTGCTAACCTTTGGCCTTCTTAGAAATTCATAACTATTTTTGAAATATTGTTTATATTCTATAGGTTGTAAGTCCCTTCAACCCCTAATATCCCTTCTATTCCTTTTATAAACTATTCGTAACGCCATCTTTTCAAAGAAAAGCTGAATGATATCTAAATCTGTAGAATCTCTAAATTTGTCAATTGTCGGATAAAGTATGTCTTTTCTGTTGATTATTTTTAATATCCGTTTTTGAATATTTTATTATTTAATATTATCTTTGGGTTGCAAACAGGATATTATGTTTCCATTTGAGCAACCACTATTTACAATTTATAATTATAGGAAGTTATTTATAATTTACATTGCGTTGTTGATATTCATGTATAAATTGTATAGTGTTGATCTACAATAATAATAATATTCTAATTATGTTCGTGAAAATGCTTCACTTTACGATAACATTAAACTTATTTATTTCGTAATATTAAAAAAATATAAGTACATCCATCTACTCACTTCGATACACGCTGGATGTCATTGATATATATGAGCAACAGCAGTGGCCCCAGGTGACAGCTGACAACTGAGACGAGCTGCTCTCTATCAAGTAAGTAAGACCTAAACCAATCCAGAACAACAAACAACTCCCCCCCCCCCTCGGCCCTGCGATAACTTTTCCAGGAGTCAAAATTATCAATTTTGTCAAACGCTTTACTAAAACCGGTATAGATTGAGTCAACCTGGATTCAGTTATCCATACGCCTTATAATGAATTTCGAAAAGCATACAATATTTGACTCTATTGATCTTTTCGGGTAGAATTTATGTTGATGGATACCTGCTGATCTTATTTTTGATTAAAAACAGTAGCTGTTGATATATAGCTTTTTCGGAAACTACTGCAAATATCAGGACCGTCGCTAGACTTTTAGCCGCCATGGGCAAAGTCCTAAAAATAGCGCCACCAGAACAATTTTTTTAATTTTGTTTTATATTGAGTGCTTTTTAAATAGATAGCAAAATAAAAATAATTTCTATTTTGCTCTATATTTAAAAGTACAAGGTGATCCAACTAAAAGTGGTCAACACAGATATCTAGCTAATCATTATAGTATGTTGCTTAATGCGAGAGAGTAGTAAATCATTATTGAACTATAAAACCCAGTAGTCTTCACCGTATTCCATTCATCCAGGCATTTAAGGCCTGATGATGCCAGAAATGGCGAAACATGTAGCCTGCTAAGGTAATGAATAAAGATTTTATATTGAGGCCATGACTTTGAGTCACAATTTCCCTAGTTTTAATTCTTAAATCATCCTTGTAAGGCCGGACCTCATATTCCCATACTACGCCGAGCCGCCTTAAAATAAATTGTTTTACTTTTCAAGAAACCGAGGCTGGGATCGGCAGGCCGGCTGCCCAATTACACCGAACGGCTTTATGATAGGCAATCAAACATACATATGTAATACATAATATATTTATGTACTTGAAAACTTCACGCATCATTACAAACGGCAAAAATAGATTTGCCGGTAAATTTAAGGTTTGTTTAAAACCGACCAAAAATCAGCACAGGCCCCCGAACGTTCGCGCAACTAATTTACCACTGTAACAGTCTATTGCCAAGTTCATAGTTTAATTGACAGGCTGGAAATAATCTTTCGGACATAGAATAGCAAGTTGGAACAAACCTTTAAATAAAGTAAGGTTAGTTACTAGTTCGTTAGTTATTGTTATTATTTATTAATAATAATTATAATAATAATAATAATAATAAACTTCTTTATTTCAAATTGTGAAACCACAAGGGAACACGAAAATAAATGACGTCATAATCACCAAGGATGAAATAACGCACATAAATATTAATACTGTATCTACATGATCACTCAAGCAATAGGGTTCCAACTTAATAAGCATTTTTTAAATTTTGTTTTTAACCAATTTTCTGTATTTATTCTATTTTTTTAATTTTGTTTGGCAAAGCATTAAAGAGTTTTATACACAAATAATTGGACGTTCTCTCCGTGAGTGTAAGCCGGTGCATCGGATAGTTAACGTCCATTGTTCTTGTTCTATAATTATGAGTAGTTTTTAAATCAAAACATGGTTTATGCTTAAAGTAAAACATCAAACATTCATAAATATATATCGCATACACTGTCATTGTTTTCATACCTTTAAAAGCAGTTGTACAGGTTTTGTTATAATTGTTACTAGTTAATTATCGTTTATCTGTTATTATTCTTAAAAGAAAAGGACTGACTTAGGGTAAAATAAGTCAGAGCGGGAGTTGTCTGTTGAAAAACTTTGGGTTTGCTTTATAGGTTTGCTTAGGATTAGCCGTAGACCGGGGTCGGTTGTAACAGGGTACGGTTGAAACAACGCTAATAATTTAAAAAGTATTTGCGACAGAAAAGGGCGTGCAAGGGCAGATTGACGCGGTTTTCATGTCGAAGCATCCGCATAGTGTTCAGTGTGGCTTCTTGCGTGTTACACACATGTCAGAAGGATCATTGTATTTTTGCGAGCAGAAGTAAGTATGTTTGCTGCTATTCTTTTGTATTTTTATCCAAAACTAAACTTGCTATATTTATCATAGTTTATAATATAAAAACTTTGGCTATCGGACTTTCATACTGTGTAATTGATTATTACCTGCGTTGTTTATATTTGAAGGTTATGACAAAAGACTTTCATAAGGTGTGCTGGGGTCGGTTGTAACATTTTTTCCGGGGTCGGATGAAACGTTTCAACCGACCCCGTTCCAACCGAACTCATGTATTTCAAACCGATTAAAGTAGCGTTTTGTGCTTTTAGAAGCCAAGTTGGATGCAAGACGAAGGATTTATATTATTTTAAAAACATTTTCAAAAACACACGAATGGCTCATGAGGCTTGTACAGCTGGCGATCGAAACTATTTGTGTCACCATTGTGAATCTGATTGATTTTGGATTTTATTATTTCTGTTGTAGAGAACTTATTTTTGTTTTTTCTTGGGATTTAATTAGCCTTTAATTTAAGCTCTTATAGCAGTGTTGATAAAAAGTCATATTTATTTCTTCGAATAACAAGGCTACTGAATAAGACTTTAATACTGTGCCTTAACCGTAGTTAAAGTCTGTGCGTTTTAAGAAGTCCGCTAAGCCATAAAACCTCTTGAGCATTATGTCGGTGGCTCTCAAACAATACATTATATTGAAGGTAATTTTGGATGTTGATGAATTACATTTTCTAAATAAAATAATTTAAAGTAAATAAAAAATTAGTTTAGGTAAAGAAAAATAATAATTTTTTAGCTTTTGTAGTATTCAGACAAATCTTTTTTCGAAGTCTTCTTAAGGTCTTCTCTGAAATGCCGCAAGCACCAGACGTTCGTTTTTGCACTGCCAAAACAGACTCTAACGGGCCCGAGTTATCTTTTTCTAAAGTAAAATAACGTTCCACTTGTAATACCAAACGGCGTTCACCTGGAGATAAATGCCTTCTAGGCGATGTGCCACCTTGCTGAACATTTTCCATAACTTTGCTTAATAACTGATTTTAATTCACACACAATAAGAAACAAACTAAAAGTGAAAAGCACAACTACTTATTTAAAATAAAGTAGAACATACCATCCCGCACTTCAGCAAATTTTAATTATTTCTTGGAAAATAGTAATTATTATGAAGATTTAATTATAATAATCCCAAAATAATGTCATTATCGGAAAAGTATATACCTGACAAAATCTTTAACATATTTAACCATCCCGCACTTGAGCAAATTTTAATTGGTTCTTGGAAAATAGCGATTATAATATAGATTTAACTATAATAATAGCAAAATAATTTAATTATCTATTTAATTATTATTTATGCTCAACGCGTAATTCTAAGATAATTTTGCTTTGAAACTCTGATTTCGCCCAGTAATAGAATACAGTAAACCAGTGGGATGTTCGGTGTGATCAAGTATAGCGAAGGTGCGAAGATATTGTAACTTAACCGACTTACTGTTTTAAAAGCGATAACATCCCTTGGTGATTTAATCCGATATCGGACTTCTTAAAACGCACAGACTTTATTAGTTTTGTAATAAAATTGATAAAATAAATATGTTCTGTGACTTTGATTTCCTAAATAGGTATGTAACAACGTAACTCAGTTTAATTTGCCAGTGTTTCAACTGACCCCCAGCAATGTACAACCGCCCCGGATATGGGGCGGTTGAAACAATTTCTGTGATTTTATAAAATGTCCTATGATTTTTTTTCTTATGCAGATAATGCCACTATAACCTTAACCGGTCTTAGTCAGATAACTAAAGTTAAATTGAATCATACTATCAAATGCATTAAGTTTAAAATGTTATTACAGAGAGCAATTTTGTCGAAAATGGTTCAACCGTCCCCGGTCTACCCTACCTCAGGTAAATGTTTTAGGTATTAAATAAAATACCTTATTTGGATGCACGCATCACGCAATGATATGAAAAACCAAATTGAAATTGAGGTAAATAGGGAGCCTAATTCCTGTATCCTAATATCATATTCATGGTATTTTCGTCTTCTCTTTCATTCGATGAACAAAGTAAAATAAAAAAAAACAATGGTTATGTCCGACCACGCATTAACATTGTTTTGTTAATTGGCTATAACATGCATTTTATTTTCAGTTAAAAAGGAAAAAATTAAAATCCGTAATGCCGCTGTACGAGAATTTAAAAGAACTTCATTTGGTAATAAAAAAACATTTTTATATGGTAGGTAGGTATTGGTTGGAAAATCTGTTGTCAATGCTATCAATCATTTTTTTAACGTAAAGAACGAGTTAGAAGTTCAAGGCTGATCCGCTAGCTTTTGTAAATTGGAAATAATGTACTATTTTATTTAGGTATAACATATATAACAATTAATTGTAAAACACCGTCCCGCAAATTTATAAATAATTGTCATATTCACCAACAATCTCAATCTGTGTCAAATGAGCGAGGCTTTTCGTGTCTAAAGTTTTAACGCGCTTTATAATTTATAAAGCTCATTAAAATATCACATATTTATATTATTAGTGCCTACTTACGTTATCTAAAGAAATAAAAATGATATAACTACTCTGGCACGGATCCAGGAGGTTATAGGGGTCATGACCTAACCGCTTAAAAAAATATGATACTAAATAGTATTATTATGAATACAGAATGTTTGATTTTCATTTTCTCAAACCTACATTCTTGCATAGGAATAGAAAAAAAATGGAAGTGAAATTCAGCAATACATCTGTATAATGCAAATATTAGAATAGTAGACGAAACCGAAATTTGGCCGTGGTCTCCACAAATTCTCGACTGCGGCGCTCCTTAATCCTCCATAACATTTTTCCCTGGATCCACGCCTTTACCGAACTGCCGACTTTGGCTGTCAACTCACGAGCCGCCACTGTTCTTAAGTACATATAGTTTAGGTTAATGTTGAATGTTGATAAAATATAATAATAATTAACAAATATTTCTACGATATTGTGAAGTTGTATATTATAAATTTAATACTGGTGTGCTACTAGGGAATGACAGATCCACTCCAATCCCAATAATTCATACATATTACCGAAACACTTGGTCACCTTTCACCCCCCCCCCCCCGCTCCAATTATCCGAGCCAGTTGCGACTATCAAATTTAAAAGAATAAAGAGTCGGTCCATAGTTCCCAAAGAGACCTGATATAAATTAGGAATTAAAAAACCCAAAGTCTTGGACCAAGACTTTGGGTTTTTTAACTCCTAATCAAATTAAAAGTATAGTACTTCCCTTAGATCCCTACCTACCTCAACAAGCTATGAGATAATTTTTCCATCAACTTGGACCTATGTAATATTAGTTTTTGGGACATAAGAAAAATTACATATAATTTTTGTATTAACTTAAACCAAAACTCTAAGAAAAATAAATTGACAATTATTATTTTTATTAAGGCTTGAGAAACAGAACTTATTTTGCAGACAATAATTTAATATAAACATTGAGTCAATATTTCAACATAATATATGACAGTGAGACAACATGAACACAAACGGTATCATAAAAAGTTTTACCTAGGGCACGGAATGTAAAATCTAGTCGTTTTTTTCTGTGTTTTATTCATTATCTTTAAATCAAACTACCTAATTTTCAATTTTCATTCAAGTTGAAAGTCAAGAAACTCGAAATACGAAGACCGCGCGTACACAGATAAGCCCTCTCAACCTGCAAATGAACAATAAAATTCAACAGCTGGCGCGCCGATGATGGTCTGGGGGCCGATGTTCGAAAAATAATATTTAGTCAGCTTCTTTAATTGGTTATTGTGAATGAGATAATTTATATTTATAAATGACATGACAAAATAGGAAATTTAGGTATTTTAAGATGTTAAAATAAAAATAACATTTTTTTGAGGGATTGATTTATTGTGGTGTTGCATTGGCCTCATGACCTCCTAAGACGAGCCGCCATCACAATTTTTATAAAAATCAGTTAATTATGACGTTTAAATGGCGATTGCTTTAGGTATTTTATTTTATGCTCATAAAATCCGATAAATAATGTACAGTATGTTTCCGCTCAAGGTTCGTGACTGCACATGTATTTTGATATTTCTAACGAAAAAAATGATACCACACTGTTTTTTTTCAAAATGAATAATATTTTCAAATTTCGTGTGACCAACGGTTTTCGATTTAAAAAAAAATACATTTATTTGCATGTCGCTATGCACATAATATGTTAAAAATTATTAAAAGGTAAAGGCATTTTGCATTAGACATTGAACTATCTAAATAACTCTGCTATCAAAAAGAACAGAGACAGTGGCGTATATATTTTTTGTTCCTCAGTTCCTAATACTGCAATAACGTATTTCTGAAGTAGTGACATATTTTTCAGTATTCAGAATTCACTAGTTACATGACTAAAATATTCTTACTATTCCAAAACCTCAAGCCGAAACGTTTACTTGCTGTCGTCTCTATTTCCTTGAATTATATAAGGAGTTTCTCGCACTAGTATTCTTGTATTTTGTTTATTGACTTCTGCATTTGTACATAAGGTCTTCTCATCTGGAATAATAGTTTAATTGATATGGTTTTTATTTCGCTCCATCCAATATTCAGAAAATTGAAGGAAATAGTTATTAAATAATTTATTGATGGACTCGCTACTTGCAGTGGCGTAGCCAGCATTTTGGGGCGGAGAGGGCGAACTACCGAAGAGGCGCAGATTGCGGAGCTAAAGCGGCGCAGGCAAAAAATTTTTGGGACCACGCCCAAATTTCGTAGGAATTCACCTTCTTCATGCTCCTTAGGGAACAGGGGTCAAGCCCCAAATGAAGGTAAAATCCGCTATATAAAAAAAAATAAATTTAATGTGATGGGACGCTCTCAACACTGGTTTTATTGAGTTTATTCCCATCATCCCTCTTCTTTACTAAAAATAAAATAAGACCGATCTTGTTTTTTAAGAATTATTTTTTAAGTAGTAAAGGGGCGCCAGGCCAAGGGGAGCGGGGGGGGATAGCCCCCCTTTGTTTCTCTGTGGCTACGCCACTGGCTACTTGGATGGAAATCTACATAAATTTACTAAATGAAACACTTATAAGTTAATTTTCACTGTACACTGTACGACTTTCACGTTCTTGCAAACTAAACCAAAAACAGATAATGAAATTGGACGGTGTTATGCAATAACCGTCTAACCCACATTTCTTTCAAATAACGTTTTATCGGCGGGAATCCTTTGATATGAGTTAATCAACGATAAGCAAAAATTATCTAACCAATATTTGGCATCTAGCGCCATCTGCAAGTGATTTTCCTAAGCCACAATTTCTAAATGTGACTATATAGAAATTTGCAGCAATGGTCCATCCCACAAATTCCCCATATCTGTGGGATAGACCATTGTAGAAAATTTCTCGGTGCGTATACTAGCTTGTTTATCTTGTTGGTGTTAATTATCTATTTATATACAGTGAGAACTTCGTTGTTGTGTTTTGTGTTCCACGCAGTAAAGGTAAGCTAATGAAACCAAATAGATAAAAAACTACTCATTAATAAAACGAAAAAAGTAAATAGTGAAACATAACCTAAATGTTGTTTAAAAAACTTGTTACACATTATGAAAATAAATTTAAAATACATGAACATAACACAATGTACTGTTTTTTTGTAAAAACAGGAGATTTATAAATTTTAGCTGCTGCAAGTCTATTATTACCACGTGTTATGTGGCTTAGATCATTTTTGTAAAATAGCAATCACCTCATTTATGATTTTTGAGAAAAAATCTAGTCAATAAAGTAATATTTTTTCTGCAGGATGGACATCACAAGAGGAAAAAAATTAGTCAGCTTAGTGTTCGCACAAAACAAGGTGAAAAATGATCGCTTGCAAAATTGCCAGATTGCCACAACTTGCACAGATATATTATCTCCAACCGAAAACCAACCTATCGAAAAGATATTTCCATGTTCAAGTAATTGAACTTTGAACAAGTTATTCAAAATGTTGAGAGTGCCGAGTGTTTAAATAATCCTGACCAGAAAATTACTCCATCCTCTGTTTCACAAATACGGTATTCCGGTGATAATCTTCTTGTCCAAAAGCAAAAGTTTGATACTGCAGAAGTAACCATTAAAAATTCAGATCGCTATTTAGACCATGAATCGGAATGTGAAGAGCCGTTCCAATCTTCGAGAAATGAATTTATTCCAGACTCAGAAGACTTGAATGATCTAGAACCTACGAAAACAAATACGGGAGTTGAAGATATAAAAGGGCGAAAAAAGCGTGTACGAAAGAGGGAGATTTTAAATCAATCGAGAACAGATAGAAAAAAATATACTAACACCAACAAAAAATATATTTCCGTAAGAGATAGAGATGTAGAACCAAAAAAGTTTATTACTGCATATTCCTGTAACCGTTCAAAGAAATGCACGAATATCGTTGCCTTAGAAATAAGAAAAAGATTATTTTATCAATTTTGGGGAGTCGGTAGTTTAGAAGGACTATGTGTTCTTATAAGCAAATGCGTTAAAGAAATCGAGAAGAGGGGAACTTACACAAAGAATTTGGTGTCGAGAAGATCCAAGTCTAAAATTTACAATATAGAAGACCATCGCGTTTGTAAAGAATGATTTTTAAATACTTTGCAAATAAACAGCAATCGAGTTCAGGTGGCTCTAAAAAAAATTAAAGCTAACTTGATACAGGACAAAATGGGTAGCAACAGCGGAGGACAAAATGCCATTAATCAAGAACGAATAGAAAATGTTATGAAGTATATTTCGTCATTTCTCACTACTTATGTATCGCATTATTGTGGCTCTCAGACAGACACAAAATTTCTTAATCCTGACTTAAACTTACGTAAAATATATTCCCTGTACCAAGAAAAAACTGATCAGCCAGTAAGCCTCTCCAAATATAAAATATTGTTTATTCAAACTTTAATCTGAAGTTTAAAGTCCCCCACAAGGACACCTGCCGAATGTGTGATACCCATAGTGCTCAATTAACTTCTGCTGATAATTTAAAAAAACAGGAATTAGAAGTCGCACATTTAAAACATCTACAGATTGCAGAAGAAATACGAGCCCAAATGAAGTCTGATATAACTGCGTCACAGGAAGATGAAACAGTGGAAACTTTAACGTTCGATTTACAGAAAACTCATCCTATTCCAAAACTACCAACTGGGATCGTTTACCATCAACTTGTATAACTTTGGTACTTTCGTTGCAAGCTCAAAAAAAGGAATTTTTAATGTCTGGTTGGAGCATGAAGGTGGCAGAGGTACCTAGGAAGTCGGTCCTTGTTTGCGTCAATTCGTTAATAAAAATTAATAAAAATGTTAAAACACCCGGTAAAAAATTGAATTTGTGGTCGGATTCATGTGGTGGACAAAACCGAAGCATAAAATTGGTCTTAATGCTTATCCACGTCTTACAAAATCACACATCGCTTGAAACAATTACATTAAAGTTTTTGCTGTCCGGTCATAGTTTTTTACCTAATGACTCACATTTTGGAGACGTAGAATGCTCTCTAAAAACTCAACAAAGACTGTACACCCTTAATGACTACATAGATGTTATGAAGACTTGTCGCAGAAATAATAATTCATTGCGTAAAAATAATGAGAAAATTGATATTTTTAATAAAAACATAAATACGCTAAGGCACAGGAAAGTTACATTTGTTTGTATGTGCCAAGAGTGCCCCAGAGAGCGCCCTCTACAATCTACATCAAAATTCTTAACAAGTTTAAATTTTTCGCCACAAAAACCCCCAATCACAAAATTTTATGTTAAAATAATGGTTAAAAAAAAGTTAATTAGGAAAATCAAAAATAAAATTTTCACTTTGACACCCTGTATCTAGGTTATTATTAACTTTTGAACTAAGTTTAGCTTGGCCAAATCGCAATATTTTTTTTCAATGAATCAGCAGTTTTACTGCGTGTACCATTATTATTATATCAGTCGCCTAGATTCAAAACCCGACAAGTCCACATAAAGAGAAATTGAGATAATGACAAAAAACTTCTAGACGCTTTACTTGAGCGAATTAAGAAACGATATGTTTTTTAAACTAAGAAAATATTAGTACTGAAAAACATTAAAAATCATTCTATAAATCGTGGAGTTTCCAAAATCTTTAAAAACTGATTATAAATTTGAACATGTCGGGTTTTGCACGCGAAATTGTTATTTTTTATAAATAAAAACGCCAATTTATACTGAAAATATGTATTTCTTTCTCAAAATAAACAATATTTAAATACTAAATTCAACTGATTCTGCTTCACAGTTATCCTCTTCTTGATTTTCTACTTCAACTTCAAGAATATTATGGAATGCATCTTTGAAAAATACCAACGCACTTTCGTTTTCCCATTCGGTCCCATAGTGTTTTCGTAAGAGTTTTAAAATGCTTTGTTTTTTTTTCTTTGTTATAGCCACTCCAGTTTCCAACACTTTTGGGTTCATCTGAGAAATCTTTTTTCCCCTCTTGCGTAAGCTTTTAGGTATACAAATGTCATTTTTATAAAATACTTCACCTCTTACCAGTGGAGCCCCAATACCTTTAGTAATTATTATTCTCTCCGAAGGTTAAAATTTAAAATGCCAATATCCTGGTTGCTTTAAGACCTTTTGGGTTTCGCTTCTCCAATCTTTGATGATTACATAATTTCCGATTTTGTAAATGGTAGCAAACTTTTTAATGATATTTATGTATTGATCAGGATGTACCACTACTGTGTGTCGTTTGTAGACTTTTTCAATTTGACCAAATACCCGATCAGGGGGAATGTAAGAGTGCCCAACAACTGGGAATACCAACTCAATTTTGTCAATATGCTTTGGAGCTTCAAACTGGAGCCAATAGTTTAACATTCCGATAACGGTGGAATTCTTGTTCTGTGCGCCGCATCCGTCGCAAACGAGGCGAATGACTTTGATATTTTCGACAAAATGAAAGTTGGACAGCATGTGGTGCAAAGAAGATGAAATTTCGTTTGAGCTTCTCTGATGGTCTAACTCTGGCCAGACATATGCACAAACATTATCTGAAGTCAGCTTACTTTTAGATGTTCCACAAACTATGGCCAAGTGGTAAAAATTAATTTGCATGCTAAAGTATGCGGACTGATCCGGAAGTTTGGGTAATGCCAAATTCTTTTGGCAGTCAAGGGAAAATGTGTCCATTTCCTTTTTTTCTTCTTGAAGAAGTTGATAAAAACTGCTGTCTCTTAATTTGTGAAGTCGTTGTTGTGCTAATAAATTAGACTTTTCTGTCTCATTAAGTTCTTTTTTAACTTGAATGTTAAACTGCATACAGGTAGAGCACAAGTCAGTTGTTGGTGTGCCAAAGCCAATGTTATAATTTTTATTAAAATAATCTTGAAAAAAGCATTCTTTTACTTTAAGTTGCTCATTAGTGTCTATTTTTTGGATATACATTTTCCACAGTTTAGTAATACTCAGTAATACTCAGCTGGTAAATAAATTCTATTAAATGTTTTTGATCGGCAATAGTGCGTTTCAGTACATGTTAGAGATTCAATAAATTGTTTTAAAGCTTGTTTTTTATTTTCGTTCTTATCCCCAACTCGATCTCCGCCCCTATTCTCAATAGGCATAACTGAATTATCCTTATATTTTTTTGAGATATTTAAAATTCTGTCTTTTTTAACCCCTAAGATACCTTGGAATGCTTGTCTGCATACAGGAATTATCATGCCATCGCTTCTTTTTACTGTGTAGCGCAATATACAAGTTTTGGGCTTATTTCTATTACAATTGCGTTTTCTGCGTCTCTTGGGAGATTTGGCTTCACAGTGTCATAAAATAAATATATCTTGTCCTCTTTTGTCCTTGTGATTGTAAAAGGCTGCGTGAAATTCCTTTACATCTCTCATGGAAAGTTGAAATGTGCATTGAAATGGTTGGAATGGTTTTCCAGCGTGGCCACAAGTGGGATAGAGAGGTAAGCTTTTTGGAGCATACCTAAAAAGAAAATACCCCCATAATCACACGCAATACATACTTAAGAACATCTTTTAGTATTAAATTATTTAAAGAATTTGTGCTTACTTACCTGGCACGTTTTGCCGGCTCTCTTTTAGATTCTAATTTACATCTTTTACGGGCTCTGTTACCGTCACATTTGGTAACAATTATTTGGGCAGGGTTGTTAACATTTAACGTGTCCAAACAATCCATTTTAAACTGTTCACAAAAGTGTTCTCTTATTATTTTTACTATAAATATTGAGTAAAAAACACACGCGTTGTTACTCGTTGAAATACTTATTTAAACTGAGAAATTTTAACGGTCGAATTAAATCATCAGATGAAATACCGTGTTCCCATTGGTTCAATGGAAACGTCGGTTTTTGCATCTAAGACAGGATTTTGTTTTGACGCTCAAGCGTGGAAATCGGCTATAAATAGCGCGATTTCGAAGGGAACGATCAGTCAGTACAGAACCATAAAAGAGCAAGCACCCAGAGTATTGGTTGAGCATTTGTTCCGGCTTTAAAATCTGTATAAGTCTTTTTCTTTGGACGACCGTCACCAAGTAAAATTGCCAGGTGATCTTAGGGATTCCGAGACCTGGGTGTGTCAAGGCGGCATACGTGAACCTGGAGATAAAAGCAAGGTGTAGCTGAAGAAGCACCGGTGGAGGACGCCGTAGTGGAGCCCGATACTGTGAGGAAACAGTGGTTCCTAGCCGATCCGAGGCGTTCGTACCTAGGTACGAGCAGGTCCGAAATTAATTTTAAGAAGAAGTATTGTTCTGGTATTGGATTTTACTATAAATAGCCGACAAGTTCGTATGCTATTGAGTCATTCACGGGGGTTCAAAAGTATAAGATCAATTTAGCTGCAGTCATCATATGACGTCATAACTCGAGATGATGAGTTATTTTCACAAGAACTAATTTTGTAATACGTAGTTTAACGGAAAGTTCCTAAAGCATAATCTGGGACTTTCTTGGGAGTTGTCCAAATAAAAGTCGGACCAATAAAATATTTGTTAAAGTTACGAAGTCGTTTAATTTTGTGTTTTTAAGTTGAATAAATACTTAGGCATAAAAAGTGTTATTAGTCATACATTATATAGAGTCAGAATAAGACCTATATAATATACAGAGTTGAATAAAAGTTTTGAAACATTTTAATTACGTTTTAACAAGACTGTTGTGATTTAGACACATGGCCTTAAATTACGCAGCAGTCTTTGACAGAATGCAAGACGTGCTGCTACCGTCTTCGCCGAGCGGCTTTCTGGAGGCCTGGATCAATGATGCCATGGCCGCATACTCGCCCAATGGACAAACAGAACTCCAGGAAGTTCGCTACGACTTTTCCGTCAACGTTACGGAGGTGGCGAAGGGCCCAGACCGAGATGCCACATCTGCACCTGGTGTCCAGGACCTGTTAGGGTTCTCTAAACCTCCGCCCGACTGCCGGCCGAGTGGCGAAGAAGTGGCAAGCGACCCAAACCCCGTGGGTGACTCACCGCAGGCAATAACAACTAAGCCTGAAGAAGAGGATCTCTGGTCGTGGTGCGAAGAAATACAGCCGTGGGGAATACTGGGTGAAGAAGAAGAGTTCAAACAAGTTTATGTTGAACTAGCTGAACGACAGCATATTAGAAACTGTGGTGCGCATGCGTCAAGGCTACCCGGAGACGGAGACGTATCGTTGCATTACATGGCGCCCGAGCAAAAGACCGTTGAAGGCGGGAAGGACGCAAAACCCTTCGATGCGCCTAGGTCAAAGACCCATTTTAAAGAAGTTAAAGAAGTATTGAAGTTTAAGGAAGTTGAAGAAGTATTAAAGTTTAAAGAAGTCGAAGAAGTATTGAAGTTTAAAGAAGTTAAAGAAGTTTTGAAATATGACGTGCCTGAAGTGGTGTCCCATCAAACAGAAATAGATGAGGAAACCGTCTTGTGGCTGCATGGCAAGTTGAAGGCTGAGGCCCCAAGTGATGGGCGATGGATCACCGCACTCCTAGGGATCGTTGGAACGCAAGCAATGGACCCGGCTGCCAGGGACCTACGTGAAAGTATCCGAAAAGGAGCTGGGGTGCCGCTGGTAGACCGCTTTGGAGTTGTGGGGCGTCAGGAGGACGACGGAGCAGTAGCGGTTTGGTGTCCGAGGAAGTATAGAAGTAATATTCTCAACTTAGCACATGGAATACGCCACAACACGAGACAAGGAATGAAAGAGATTATCACGAAATGGTTATGGTGGCCGACGATAGAGAAGGATGTGGACACGCACTTTAGTCAGTGTTTGTGTTGTCAGCACTTCAAACAAGATGACCTGTGCCACGGAATGTTAAAACCGTGGGGCGCAGTTTTAATTACAATCATTGAAGATTTGCCAAGGACCAGACACAGTAGATTTACAACACTGTACTGTGCTGTTGATGTATTTAGTGGATTTATAGAAGCAAGACCACACAGAAGTATTCACCCAGCCTCGCTAATAGAATTTGTACAAGCCGAAGTGATTAGCAGATGGGGAACACCCAGTTTGTTGATGCTAGCACCAGATGTGGCCAAGTACAGGGAGAAGATAGCCCATGCAACCAACATAACAACAGTTGGCACGGCAGAGAGCTTAGTAGCCGCCACGATGATACCATTCCAACGAATGAAGACGAGAATTTTAAGTATGACCAGAGAAGAATGGCCTCTACAGCTGCAGTCCTTGCTGAACCAAGCCAGGAGCCGCAGAGATGACTTCAACGGAGCCACAGCCAGAGAGATGGTGATGAACACCAAGACGATCCTCCAGACCCGAACGTTCTAAAGCGTAGCATAGAGTAGAAATGGAGCTACGGCCAGAGGGATGGCGATCAACACCAGGAAATCCTCTAAGAAACAGATGAAGAAAAGTGTATATATAGGGAAGTAAAAAAATTGTAACTGTAAATATTTTGTTGTTGTTGATTATTCGACAACAGCTAAATCGATCTCTAAGGGGGGGGGTGTTCTGGTATTGGATTTTACTATAAATAGCCGACAAGTTCGTATGCTATTGAGTCATTCACGGGGGTTCAAAAGTATAAGATCAATTTAGCTGCAGTCATCATATGACGTCATAACTCGAGATGATGAGTTATTTTCACAAGAACTAATTTTGTAATACGTAGTTTAACGGAAAGTTCCTAAAGCATAATCTGGGACTTTCTTGGGAGTTGTCCAAATAAAAGTCGGACCAATAAAATATTTGTTAAAGTTACGAAGTCGTTTAATTTTGTGTTTTTAAGTTGAATAAATACTTAGGCATAAAAAGTGTTATTAGTCATACATTATATAGAGTCAGAATAAGACCTATATAATATACAGAGTTGAATAAAAGTTTTGAAACATTTTAATTACGTTTTAACAAGACTGTTGTGATTTAGACACATGGCCTTAAATTACGCAGCAGTCTTTGACAGAATGCAAGACGTGCTGCTACCGTCTTCGCCGAGCGGCTTTCTGGAGGCCTGGATCAATGATGCCATGGCCGCATACTCGCCCAATGGACAAACAGAACTCCAGGAAGTTCGCTACGACTTTTCCGTCAACGTTACGGAGGTGGCGAAGGGCCCAGACCGAGATGCCACATCTGCACCTGGTGTCCAGGACCTGTTAGGGTTCTCTAAACCTCCGCCCGACTGCCGGCCGAGTGGCGAAAAAGTGGCAAGCGACCCAAACCCCGTGGGTGACTCACCGCAGGCAATAACAACTAAGCCTGAAGAAGAGGATCTCTGGTCGTGGTGCGAAGAAATACAGCCGTGGGGAATACTGGGTGAAGAAGAAGAGTTCAAACAAGTTTATGTTGAACTAGCTGAACGACAGCATATTAGAAACTGTGGTGCGCATGCGTCAAGGCTACCCGGAGACGGAGACGTATCGTTGCATTACAGTATCACGATAACCGGTCATCGCCGACGTTGCCAACCTTGGACCAACAGTGCCATAACTGTAGCAGCCGACGCCATCGCCAGGGAGGCGTATACAATAGTTTACCACCTGGGCATATCCTGCACCAGGTCGGCAAGAAGTAAAAACCTAACGGCAACCTAATTTTGAGAAGGAGTATTACGATAACCGGTCATCGCCGACGTTGCCAACCTTGGACCAATAGTGCCATAACTGTAGCAGCCGACGCCATCGCCAGGGAGGCGTATACAATAGTTTACCACCTGGGCATAACCTGCACCAGGTCGGCAAGACGTAAAAACTACGTGGCAAAATAATTTTAAGAAGAAATATTACGAGAACTAATTATAGCCGGCGTTGCCAGCATTGGACGAACTGTGCCATACCTGCAGCCGCTGACGCCATCGCCAGAGAGGCGGGTACGAGTAAATACCACCTGGGCATAGCCTGCACCAGGTCGGCGGAAGACAAAAACCACGTGGCAACGTGATTTTTAGGAGAAATAATAGAAAACCGGCGACGCCAAGAGCTGGACGTCGAGGCCTGACCTCCAGCGTCTTGTGCCAGTACCTAGGAGATTAATACAAGGTCCTACCACCTGGGCATAACCTGCCCCAGGTCGGCAGCGAAGAAGCCAAGCGTGGCAAAAAGCGTAATGGCCGAAAAAACGGCATTACAACGGGAAACCCCTCCAGCCCTGACGGCTGAGGACGAAGACGACCAAGACATGCTCTTGACTACCGAGGCCGACCCTAGGAAGAGTCCTGGGGTGGTCGCAAACTGCCCTACACAGCTCGCCGCCCCTGAGATAATGAATAGAGCTAGCCGTGGTGCCTCCAGGGATAAGCCCCTCGAAGGAGGAAGCGAAGGCGAATTGTGCCAGGACATGGCGCCCAACTCGATGACTTACTCGAACCAAAAGAGTAACAAAGAACCCTGTGACGACGTTAGGCCCTTTGGCCTAAGCGATCGCAAATCATTTGCATACCTGCCCATGGAATGCCCAGCTTTCAATACAAGAGCGAAGCGCCGATTATGGGAGGAGAAATACAGAATGGACGTGGAGATTCGTAGCGAGTCCGAAGAGGACTCGGATGATGAGTCCGATGATACGTCAATGGACGAGCAAATACCTTGTAACCAAGAAGCTTCGGTTATATTGAAAGAAATTCAGAGGAAAATTTCGAAAAAAGAAACACCACCTGTAACGGATTTATACTTATGTCCTCCAAGTTTGGAGACCCAGTATGACCAACAAGGTATCCCTTGGAGATATGTGCCTACCAGAGTTCCCACACAAATCCAGCTCCATGGCCAACCCCCTGAAATCCATGAAATTCCGGCCCCTCAGCCCGAGGTCGCCGAGGTACCATTGAGGCAGCCTAAAGAGAAGCCACCAGATGTGGAGAAAACTACGGCCCCTCAGCCCGAGGTCGCCGTAGCACTAAGGCAGCCGAAAGAGAAGCCACCTGAAGCCTCCGAGGAGTCCCCCAGGTCGCCAGAGAACTACCCACAGGAGGCCTATACCAGGTCACCTGGAGGAGAGCCACCAATTGAAGCTAGAGCCATGGAGGTTGAGAAATCACCTCGTTCTAAGGAGAAGAAAGAATCTTCCCACAAATGGAAATGGAAGTGATTTTAAATATGTTTATTTGGACTTGGTTATTTTGTATATTATTGTTGTTTATGGACTTAGTTATTTGTTATATTTGTTGTTTATGGATTTGATTATTTTTAAGGGTTGACATTATAAATACGGTATAATCGTACTAGATGGGTACGGTTAAATAAACATACCGTAACAAATGCTCTTCAGAGGGGGGGTGTTTTGACGCTCAAGCGTGGAAATCGGCTATAAATAGCGCGATTTCGAAGGGAACGATCAGTCAGTACAGAACCATAAAAGAGCAAGCACCCGGAGTATTGGTTGAGCATTTGTTCCGGCTTTAAAATCTGTAAAGCAAGGTGTAGCTGAAGAAGCACCGGTGGAGGACGCCGTAGTCGAGCCCGATACTGTGAGGAAACAGTGGTTCCTAGCCGATCCGAGGCGTTCGTACCTAGGTACGAGCAGGTCCGAAATTAATTTTAAGAAGAAGTATCACGATAACCGGTCATCGCCGACGTTGCCAACCTTGGACCAACAGTGCCATAACTGTAGCAGCCGACGCCATCGCCAGGGAGGCGTATACAATAGTTTACCACCTGGGCATAACCTGCACCAGGTCGGCAAGAAGTAAAAACCTAACGGCAACCTAATTTTGAGAAGGAGTATTACGATAACCGGTCATCGCCGACGTTGCCAACCTTGGACCAATAGTGCCATAACTGTAGCAGCCGACGCCATCGCCAGGGAGGCGTATACAATAGTTTACCACCTGGGCATAACCTGCACCAGGTCGGCAAGACGTGAAAACTACGTGGCAAAATAATTTTAAGAAGAAATATTACGAGAACTAATTATAGCCGGCGTTGCCAGCATTGGACGAACTGTGCCATACCTGCAGCCGCTGACGCCATCGCCAGGGAGGCGTATACAATAGCTTACCACCTGGGCATAACCTGCACCAGGTCGGCAAGACGTGAAAACTACGTGGCAAAATAATTTTAAGAAGAAATATTACGAGAACTAATTATAGCCGGCGTTGCCAGCATTAGACGGACTGTGCCACACCTGTAGCAGCTGACGCCATCGCCAGAGAGGCGGGTACGAGTAAATACCACCTGGGCATAGCCTGCACCAGGTCGGCGGAAGACAAAAACCACGTGGCAACGTGATTTTTAGGAGAAATAATAGAAAACCGGCGACGCCAAGAGCTGGACGTCGAGGCCTGACCTCCAGCCAAGGGCGGATCCAGGGGGGGGCACTAGGGGCAAGTGCCCCCCCCGAGCGCGCCGCAAGAACCGAAGCTATACAGAAGAAATATACACTGTACACTCAACACTGATCGATTGCATTCATGCATTCGTCGATGCGCCGAAATACCTCCCTACAACCCGTATAGTACCCATCCCTACTTCCGATCTCGAACCAAATCCAAAAGACGAGCTACCATTATCAACGGTTACCGTGACCTGGTCCCGGGTCACATAATTAAAAATGATTAATAGACGCGTGCCGACCGTGCGTACTCCCGTCTCTAATATTATTCTATGATTTCTATGAATTCTATGCCCTACTCTCAGCGTCTAGCGTCACCATTACAGCTGCGCAGCAAACGTGCACACGACTACTAGCCGAGTTTTGCGAGTTGGAGTTTTAGAGCTATAAAAGTCTTCGTGATTTCTAGTATAACAAGTGTTTTACTGTGTTTTGCGTTAAGAACCAAGCAACTATGGTAAGTGAGAAAATGGAGGCACATTTAAAAAACGAATTAAATAATTAAATATAAAATATACGTCTTTTTTACAAGTATTAAGTATTATAGGTATCTACCTAAAGTAAGTGCGTGCACTGCGTGCCTTAAAAATGTACTTTTAACACTTATATCATCAATAACTATTAACTATTTTAGGACGGTAAAGGTGATAAACGAGGCACGATATTCTCCTATTTCCAGCCATTGGGGAAAAAATCGAAGGTCGAAATAACTGAAATTACTCCAGGTAAATTAAAATTCTTTAATATAAGTAGGCACCTAAGTAATATAATAATAAATACTAAGTACATATATGACTGTATATATTGTATTTATCATTTTTAATATCTACGTTTCCTCTTTAGAACCAACAGAGACCAATGCTGGTTGTGGCGTTAGTTGTTTGCCTGGTACATCAGTTGAAAATAAAATTGAAGTTATAGACCTGCTGACAGATGACATTGGATTCTACATAAATAGGCAAATCGACGATTATAAAAGGAGTATTCTTTTAAAAAATCCATGGATACCTGAAGATGGTTATAAATACCCATATTCTGTGCATTCCAAAGGAAAAGAGCAAGTTGTTAAAAGGTTTGTGAGCAAAGAACATATCAGAAAATATCACTGGCTTGTTTTGTCAGACTACAAGCAAGGATTGCTGTGCAAATATTGTGTTTTATTCGCAGGAACACTAGCTGGTCACAATAAAGGGGCTAAATTAAAAAATCTTGTAACAAGCCCGCTAATAGTATTTAAGGATTTGACTGGCAAAGATGGATTTCTTGAAACACATGACAGAAGTTTATATCACCGAAATTCTGTTGAAGCTGGAAAAAACTTTCTAAAATGTTATAATCAACCACAGCAAGAAGTAATTAACATCTTGTCCTCCCAGAGGTTGAAGCAAATACAAGAAAATCGAGCTAGATTGGTTCCTATAATTGAATCAATTATATTCCTTGGAAGGCAAAATATTCCTCTAAGAGACCACAGGGATGACGGTCAGAATTTGGAAGTATCAATGCATAATGAAGGCAATTTCCGAGCTCTTTTAAATTTTAGAATTCAGTCCGGAGACAAGCAGTTAGAAACACATCTAAATACTGCATCCTCGCGAGCTACCTACATAAGCAAGACTACCCAAAACACACTTATAAATTGTTGTAGCGAAGAAATAACTAATATTATTATAGGAAATATTCAAAAAGCACGATATTATTCAATATTATTCGACGAAACAACAGATCAAGCTCATATCGAACAGATGGTTTTGGTGATAAGATATTTAGATGGTAACGTTATAAAAGAGCAGTTTTTACGATTTATTGATGCTTATAAATCTGTTGTAAATTTCTATTCTGAAAATGTCAACTCCAAGAATGATAGTGAAGCAGATTCCGAAAGTTCCAGTGTCGAACATAAATAAACAGGTAAAATGTTAGCTAAAATAGTCTGCGAATATTTGACTAATCTTGGGTTGGACCTAAAATATTGTGTTGGCATTGGAACAGATGGCTGTTCTGTAATGACTTCAGATGAAAAAGGTGCTGTGTCAGAATTGTCTAAGTCTGCTGTCAACGCAAAACATGTGTCTTGCTACAACCATGTATTAAACAATTCGATATCACAAAGCTCAAAAGTTCAGAGTGTCCGCAACATAACAGGTGTCATAAAAGAAGTAGTCGCATTTTTCAACCAATCAGCAAAAAGAAATTTCGTTATTAAATCTCTTATGGGTAGACAGCTTATCAGTCTCTGTGAGACGAGATGGGTAGAGCGGCATGACTCTTTTATTATTTTTGGTGAAAGTTTACCATATATCATAAAATCTTTAGCCGAGATTTCAGGGTGGAGCGACAATAATTCATCTAAAAAGGCCACAATATTTATTAATACATTATGTAGCACTGAATTTGTTACAGCTTTAAAATCGACGATTGACATTTTAAAAATTACTTTACCTCTAAGTCGTTTTTTACAAACTGTTTCCGTGGATTTAAATAGGGCTTCTGAGGCAGTGACGAATACCATCTCTCGTTTAAAAGAAAGGCGGAACGATTGTGACAAATATTTTTCGGACATATATAAACTTGTTGAGGCCACGGCCTTAGAATTGGAATTTGATTTAAGAATGCCACGTCTTACTAGCAGACAAACTCATCGAGATAATCACGAAGGAAGCAGTATACAAATGTATTACCGAAGATGTTTATACATTCCTCTGTTAGATCATATTATTAACGATTTGGAAAATAGAAAAAAGACGAAGAATATATGACTCGCATTAAAAGAGTGGCAGAAAGATATCAGAATATTTTGCCAAATAATGTATCAGGAAGCATTGATGGGGAACTGGCACTGTGGAGAAAAAAATGGCAGAAAGTAGAAGAAAAAGATTTACCTAGGGATGTTTTTGAAGTATTTTTGATATGTGATGGTGAACTTTTTCATACAATTAAAGAAATATTAAAAATCCTGCTAACTCTTCCAGTAAGCACTGCAAGCGCCGAGCGCTCATTTAGTACTTTAAATCGAGCAAAAACTTGGTTACGTTCGCGGATGGGTGATGAAAGGCTAAATGGCCTATGTCTATTGTATATCCATCGAGAAATTATTGTCGGTGTTAAAAAAATTATCGAGCGTTTTGCGAAAGGTGGGGAACATAGACTAGAGTTTGTTGTTTGAGTTTGTTTGTAATGTTCTTTATTTTATTGTATTATTTTTTGCATCCACAAAAATAAACACATAAACTTATTATTATAATTTTTTGTGGTCGACCTTCTACCCTCAATAATATAAAATTTGAACTTTATGTGTCAACCTAATAATAATAAACGCTTCGAAGGGTAAATTTTTGACAACTAAAATTTCAATTTTGTCGAGGGCAAACACATGAGATCCGGACTCCTCCTCCAAGGGAGGATTGGAAATGTGAATTCATTCTTATGACATTTGGGCGTGGTCCCAAAAAAAATTCGCCTGCGGCGCCATTTTTGCGCCTTCGGCGCTATTTACCCTCCGTGTTGTCTAACCTCTAACTAAATAGTGCCCCCCCCCTAAACTTTTCCCTGGATCCGCCCTTGCCTCCAGCGTCTTGTGCCAGTACCTAGGAGATTAATACAAGGTCCTACCACCTGGGCATAACCTGCCCCAGGTCGGCAGCGAAGAAGCCAAGCGTGGCAAAAAGCGTAATGGCCGAGAAAACGGCATTACAACGGGAAACCCCTCCAGCCCTGACGGCTGAGGACGAAGACGACCAAGACATGCTCTTGACTACCGAGGCCGACCCTAGGAAGAGTCCTGGGGCGGTCTCAAACTGCCCTACACAGCTCGCCGCCCCTGAGATAATGAATAGAGCTAGCCGTGGTGCCTCCAGGGATAAGCCCCTCGAAGGAGGAAGCGAAGGCGAATTGTGCCAGGACAATTTTCAACCGAAAATAAGGTAAAATATGTCGGGATTTGCTTTATAATTTCTACATGGACTTGTAGATTTTTTAATTCTTGATTTTTTGATGTATAAAGCTCATTTCTTGAGAAGTTGTGACTTGTCGGGATTTGAATCTAGGCGACTGATATACAACCTGAGATAATAGCGCTTTAGTGCAGGGCCGGAATTTGTTTAGATATCAGCAATAAATAAGCATTACAAATTGCAATTGGTAAAAATTAAATTAATTTTAGTCTTAATACCGCAGAAATGTTTGTTTTTTTTTAAGAAGGCAAGGGAAGCGGCGCTTAATTTTTTTTAATCCTAAAAACACTATTCTCTATAAATTCCATAGTCGAGCCATTTTTAAAAAATATTTTCTTTAGTTAATACAATAAAATTTTTTAAAAGGCGCAATTTTCCATGAAAAGAATGTAATTTTGCTTGAAATTCTATAAAGTGTTCTTTAATATTAAAACATTTTATTTTTTCTACATACGTTACAGCATATTAAAAAATACTATTTTGAATAAAGACTGTAGTAAAATATATTTTTTTCCTATTCTTAGAAAGCCAACAAAACGTATTAAATTTTTTTTAACATTATTAGGTCTCCTAAAATTAATTATTGTTTTTGCGGCTTGTGGTATGAACAAACTTCAATAAATTTTATAATTTTGGAAAATACCTGAATTTGTTCACTGTTGGCTTAAGCTGTCCCCTGATATTGAGAATGTTATTATTTTCGATCCCACAAGTAGTTAAATTTATATTATTATGTGAATAAGTATAGGGGACAAAATACATGGTATGTACCTAATTGTACGCACTTTTTATAAAGTTTGTTTACAAGATCAAATAGTTCTACTAAAACTATATATGTTCTATCAGTTGTTTAATGATAATGATTAATGATGAGTAATTAAAAAACTAAAATATTTATGATGTATATAGGCATAAATACATTTACGCAATACTAATAATAAACTATTATAATTTACAAGCAGCCAACCAAGATATCTCAATAGGATTGTTTTTATAAAATCTGTGTTTATTTGATATTCGGTGCGAATTTTGGATTTACATGTGAGTAGCCTTGCTTTAAATCAACTTTTTTCTATTGATAATATATTAATTAAATAAATGAACATTTTTTTAATAAGAGTTTGGAGATATTTTAAACTAAATCTCGTATAACAATCATATTTACTGAATCTTTTAATTGTAACAGAAGACAGAATATTTTGTAGGGAGAGTACTGCACAAACTTATATTGCAAACATATTAGCTATAATTTTCTTTTGAAATACCCCATTATTTAAAAATATTAAATCGAAATTTCACAAGAAAAGTTTTTTGTAATTAGTGGTATTGCCAAGTTTTATTTTCATTTACGTCTTAAGGTATCAGCTGCCGTTTCAATAAAAAATGAAGTATGTCATGGTTTTGTAGATCATTATCACTAAAAATGATTAAAAATATCCCAAGATATCGACATAGGCTAGAGTGACCCCAAATCGGATTGCTTTCGAATAAGAAATTAATTTAATAATGGCCCATGGGCGAGTGATATGACAACCATGTATCCGGAAATACCTTACTGGCACGATTGTACTTGGCAAAACAAGTTGTTTCACATCTAGGCCTTGCTTGGGAAACGCGATTTCTAATAATCAAAGTATTAAACATAAATTAATCTGTCAACGTCGCAATGACGTTTGCGAATCGGCAACGCTGCAATAAATGAACACGCTGCCTGTGTTCAAGAGTCCTTTAGTCTTCTAGCGTAGCGACAAGATATTTCTATTCTATTTAACTGGCAAGATCGCCAAATGTGTCTGTGATATTTTAATCGAGAAACGGCAATATCATTTAATGCTTCAACGGGTTCTTCAATTTTCTTATTGGCAGTAAACAAGTATAACCGCTTAATTGGGCGGACGCGACCTCCGTTGGTTGGTAAAAAGTGTCCACGTGGCCACATGTGATTGGTGGGCCTTCCAGACTAGAGCGATGTAGCACCATAAACAACTCAGTGTCTTTTCTTATTTTTTTTGCTTTTTCTACAGCTTTTATTCAAAATAGTAGAAAATAAGTCTTGTAGACTTCCAGACAACTATGTGCTCCACGTGACTAAGACAATAATAGCACGTGTTTTAATCTGACATGTGTGTCAGGCAAAGTTATTTTCTAATGTTAAAGTAAGTGATATTTTAAGGACGAGTGCCCGGTAACACAGGTTGCTATTCTTTTAAACATACAATAAAAGTATCGTGAAGTCCGCAATTAAACAGACTACATTCTTTGTGTCTTCGGTTAAGAAGTGCACGAAATTGCACCTCAGTGTTTTGCAGTTCGCATAAATAAGTGAAACATTATATTATATTTAAGCTCTGATTCATTTTGTACGAATTCGAATACTTAATTTGTTTATTACTTAAATATTCAAATTATTCAATACTCGAATATCATCTATGAGTATTACAGATCCTTTTGCCGATTTTGGTGAAATTTGACAGTGTTGTTCGTTGCGATAAGGTAAGTTAGCACTAACTAGATGATAATTATGAATTCCAGTTAACTTGCTTTTAATTTTGTTATATTATTTAAAGTAAAACACTTTTTTACTTCAATTTCCACTTTATTTGACAATACGACATGTTTCACTGCACTGCAGCTTCGTCAGGTAATGTACAATTAATTTTAAGTTTACGCTATTTAAGTGCATGGCTAATGACAGTGCCAGTTAGGTATTGTAAAAGATGGGGGTTTTTTTCGATAATTAGTATATTCTACAAATCTAATTTAAATATCAAATAAAATTGGCCTTTAATATGGAAAAGGTTGGTATTTTCTTAACTTAATTACTATTATAATAGGGGGTGGGTTATTTACAAATTTAATGTGTCTTGCTTGAAGTTTTATTGTCCTATTGTGAGAAGAATATTAAAATAAGTTTAGTAAAGGTGAATTGTTTAGGTCTAGTTGATTATTTAATAACATATTTGTATTTTTAAGCTTGTTTATTTCTAATGATTCGAGGTGATTTAGTTTTGATCCTTTGTTTTCTAGATGTAGTATTTTAAAGTCTTCATTAAATGAGTGTTTTGTTTCTATAAGATGATTCGCGTAGTTTGAATCATTTTTGCCATTAATAAAACTATTAAAATGTTCTTTGATTCTTTTCGAGAAACTTCTACCTGTTTGACCTATATATGTTTTTGAACAATCTCCGCAATTTAATTTGTATACTCCCGATTTGTCATTTTTGTTGGTTTTAGTTTTACAGTTTTTTATTAGTTTTCCTATGGTATTTTGAGTTTTGAAAGCTGTGTTTATATTAAGTTTTTTTAAGAATTTACTAATTTTTGTGCTTATGTTTCCTATATATGTGATTATCCTGTATGAAGTTGGTTTTTCTTCTTCTTTTGGATATACCATTGCTATGGCTTTTTTGTACATTTTTTGTTTTAATATTTTATCTATAATTTCTGATTGGTACCCGTTATTTGTTGCAATTTGTTTAATTAGGTCTAGTTCTTTTTGAAAATCTGCTGGTTGAAGGGGGATTGAGATTAGTCTATGGACCATGCTAAAAAAAGCAGCCATTTTATGTTGGATAGGATGGCAAGATGAGTTGTGTATTGTTGTGTCTGTGTGTGTTGGTTTATGAAAGATTGAGAAATTGTGTTTGTTGTCGCCAAATTTGCAATAAAAAACTCAGTCGACCTAGTAAACAAAATCGAAAATATTACGTTACCTAAGAATGCTAAATTAATTTCATTTGACGTTACCAACTTATTTCCTAGCATTCCCGTAAAAGATGCTTTGATTCTTATTGAAAAACTTCTAGATCAAAAACATGTAAATATAATTAAAAAACAAGAAATAATGCAGACCCTCACCTTGTGTTTAAATCAAAATTATTTTGAATTTGACAATAAATTTTATAGCAGCAAGGAAGGTTTAATTATGGGAAACCCGCTGAGTCCCCTCCTCGCTGAGATTTTTATGGATACTTTAGAGTCAACAATTATGAATCATTCCCTCTTTAAGAAATTTCTGTACTGGTATAGGTATGTGGATGATGTTTTAACTTGTTTCATCGGTACAGATAGACAACTAAATCAGTTTATAGAATTCATCAATACTCTTCACCCAAACATTAAATTTACCATAGAAAGAGAAATAGACAATTCCATCAATTTCTTGGATCTATCTATAAAGAAAGTAAATAACAAACACAATTTCTCAATCGTTCATAAACCAACACACACAGACACAACAATACACAACTCATCTTGCCATCCTATCCAACATAAAATGGCTGCTTTTTATAGCATGGTCCATAGACTAATCTCAATCCCCCTTCAACCAGCAGATTTTCAAAAAGAACTAGACCTAATTAAACAAATTGCAACAAATAACGGGTACCAATCAGAAATTATAGATAAAATATTAAAACAAAAAATGTACAAAAAAGCCATAGCAATGGTATATCCAAAAGAAGAAGAAAAACCAACTTCATACAGGATAATCACATATATATAGGAAACATAAGCACAAAAATTAGTAAATTCTTAAAAAAACTTAATATAAACACAGCTTTCAAAACTCAAAATACCATAGGAAAACTAATAAAAAACTGTAAAACTAAAACCAACAAAAATGACAAATCGGGAGTATACAAATTAAATTGCGGAGATTGTTCAAAAACATATATAGGTCAAACAGGTAGAAGTTTCTCGAAAAGAATCAAAGAACATTTTAATAGTTTTATTAATGGCAAAAATGATTCAAACTACGCGAATCATCTTATAGAAACAAAACACTCATTTAATGAAGACCTTAAAATACTACATCTAGAAAACAAAGGATCAAAACTAAATCACCTCGAATCATTAGAAATAAACAAGCTTAAAAATACAAATATGTTATTAAATAATCAACTAGACCTAAACAATTCACCTTTACTAAACTTATTTTAATATTCTTCTCACAATAGGACAATAAAACTTCAAGCAAGACACATTAAATTTGTAAATAACCCACCCCCTTTTATAATAGTAATTAAGTTAAGAAAATACCAACCTTTTCCATATTAAAGGCCAATTTTATTTGATATTTAAATAAGATTTGTAGAATATACTAATAAAATACTAAAAAAACCCCCATCTTTTACAATACCTAACTGGCACTGTCATTAGCCATGCATTTAAATAGCGTAAACTTAAAATTAATTGTACATTACCTGACGAAGCTGCAGTGCAGTGAAACATGTCGTATTGTCAAATAAAGTGGAAATTGAAGTAAAAAAGTGTTTTACTTTAAATAATATAACAAAATTATTATGGATTTCCACCAAGTATCGACCAATAATATTAAACTTGCTTTTAGTTTATCAATTTCTCGGCATTCAATGAAGTGGCTTTTATTTTTTTCTCAAAAACGAAATAAGATACGAAAAAATGTCAAGAGATTAAAAAAAGTTGTATTTTTAGCTGCTTAACCCGAAAACATAATAAAAATTTTAAACAAGTCAGTGGCGTACATTTTTTTTGTCAATATTCGTGAGACTGCCCCCGAGACGCCACTGGAACTCATAATTATCATCTAGTTAGTGCTAACTTAGCGTCTTATCACAACGAACAACACTGTCAAATTTCACCAAAATCGGCAAAAGGATCTTTGAGATATTAATAGAAAACCGATTTTTCTTTTAAACTTTGACACCCTGTATCTTTCAAACCAGACTTTTTAGGAAACATGTTTATATGAACTTTTCGGGTGTAATACCACGAGTGCTTTAAAATTATCCGGTTAGTTTTAAAGCACGCATGGTATTTAAAGGAATATTTCACGAATCCAAAAACATTCATTTTGTCAACTTTGAAATAATAAATAGAAATTTGTCAACAAAGTGACACTGACAAGTGTTATTTTCGTTTTGTTGTTTTCGATTTTGTGTATCCGCTGTAAGTTTTCGAAAATACCACTGTCCTTATGGGACTTTTTATACGTGAGTGGAATATTCTACTTAAATTTGGTTCAGGAATGCGCTCTTGGAATAACGGCCTATCATTAAGTAACACCCTGTATAGTATATTATATAATAAAGTTTTTTAAAAGCTGGTGCATGTAACATTAAATAATTTAAAAGTATAAATATTTGATAAATGAGTACTCAAATATTAAATAATTTGAAAATACAATTAATCGAATATTTAATTATATGAATACTCGAGTAATCGAATATTTAAATATTTGAATAGGTACTCGAATAATCGAACACATGAATAATGTTAAACAAAAATATTCGGTATTTGAATATTTGAATGTTCGAATAGTCGAATTATTCGAGTTTGATTCCTAGCACTTACTAGTAAAAACCAATGAAATCTTAACGGTATTTCGGGGCAGTGCTTTAGGGTATAGTATAGTAATAAGTTGATGTATTCGTGTCTAATAATGTAAAAATTGTAATATTGTAAGGGTGGTGAATAGTGGTAGAATAAAACAGCAAAATAAGTTGTGCTTAATTGGTCTAGCAATAATAGAACGAACCAACCTTATACTGTGAGTGATGATGTCTATGTGAGGCCAGGACGAACCCCTGTCTATAACAGGCCTATTTTCTTAAGGGACAAGTGCGCTAATAGCTTTTTAAAACATACCTACTTCATACTAGGTCTTCTATTTTGCAACTTTTTGTTTCATTAAGAAGTCCATATCAAAATTAAAAATATGTCTTACAAGTTTTCTGAATTTTAATACTTACATTTTTATTTAATTTTGAAGCATATCAATATATTTATCATGTAGCCCTGAAAAATGAATAAATAATGGTATTATCCGGGTTCACCAAATGTCTGATCTCTTATTAGCATTACAGAAAACACTTTACTCTAACGATCATGCGTAGTTGTTATACTATCTCAAGCAGCTAACTTAAATAGTTTACGAATGAGAATTGCAGCACGTGGCTACATCTCGTGGCAACCGCACGTAACGTTTTTTTAACTTAAATAGGAATACATCATTTTCGTGTACTTTTGTGCAAAGTTTAATCGACGCGATCTCGAATAGCGCTCTCGGCCTGCAAAAATTGGGACAAAAATTAATAAGCCAAACAAATTGCAATCGATAGCATCTCGTGCCGAGAACAGCGAACCCTGCTAACCTAACCTGAACTAACCTAAACTTACCACAAAAAAAAATTGATACCGCTGGAGTATACAATGCTTAAGCCTGAAACAGACATTGCAACGAGATTAGCGGCATTGCAACTATACCTCAAGTCCAGATTTTCTGTCAGTGACTCATCACTAGCATATAGAGCAGGGCCGCCGAGAGCCGACACGGGCCCTGGGACTGGATAGCCTCTAGTGCTGCCAGGTATGCACCGTAGGCGGCAAAAAAAAGCGTGGCAGGCGAAAAATTTTTGGGTGCCACGCCCTATTTTGATGATAGTGCTTGCTTTTCAAGTAGATAGTGCCGCATGCCACTTTTTTTGCCTTTCATTTAAATTTAAAATATATATTTAAATATATTTTTTACCGTGCTTGTAGTAGGTATATTTCTAATGCGGATCAATTCGCGATTTACGCCCGGGCCCCGGGAATTTGTCCCGTCTGCTCCCCCCTCTCGTCGGCCCTGATATAGAGAGCTCCGGGTTGGGCGACGTCAGTGGAATGAATTCCAGTGGCGTGGGCATTCCAAAAAATAATACATGATGAAATTTTCATATAATTCTTTATAAATTAAATTTATTTCATTAACAATTTATCTTTTCTTAACTAGATGACTATTTGAAGCAAAGATGTGTTCTTCTTAATTTCAGTCATCTTTTTCCTTTGTGGATATTTCAATTATGAAAAAAAAATCCATGAATTTCTTGACGAATTGCGTATTTTGTGACATCATCCAGGATTATTTTTTCCATCCTCTTGCCTCCGCTTCTCGACTCGAACGCCTTTCAACACCCTGAACAAAGGGCGTGAGGAAAGTTTCGTTAAAGTGCCACATATTTCTGCAGCATCAAATGTGGTTAGTTCAGGAATTCGTTCCCGAATTCCATGGTATACGTTTTTAACCAGTATTCGTTCTTTTAATGTTTACTGATTTTTTTTTGTAGGTGGACTAGTTGAAGATTCGTTAATATACATAGTTTACTCAATTGAAAGCAGTTAACAACACTAAATAAAGTTTAATACATACAGTGTCACCATTAAAGTCCGCACCATATGGAACTTTTTTTTATTAATGAGGTTAGTTAAAATTAAATTTGGGCAATCGTTTTTGCTTCAAATTAGACTAAAAATTATATAATCAAATGTCACCATCTGTCATTCGGTATCTGTCAAAAATTACATTTTAATCAAAAAATGCTGAAAAATGGCATTGTTTTACCGAATTTCAAAAAATTTTATTAGAAAAAGTTGTTTCTAGTACAATTGTTGGCCTAAATACAAAGTTTCAGTTTTCTAGCTCAAAGTTGATTTTTTTGCCATTTTTTCTAATTAACTTTTTTTTTATTTAATGTAAGTTCGCTTAATGGATATTAAACTATTTGCTTATACCATACTCAATATTTTATTTAGTTTGTATGAGCTTTTTTTTTACTAGAATGCCATCTTTTTTCGAAATTTAAAATTAGAGGCAAAAAAATTTGACACAGGTGGTGCAAAGTTATCCTAATTTAAAAATTTTAACAGATAGACGTCAGATATTCCATTTTTTTGATAGTACATACACCTAAGAAGTTTAAAAAACTTATAATAAAGTTCCCAGATATCAGATTAGTTCAAAATTTAGACACATTTTCTTTTTATCCACAATAAAATATCAAGGCAATTTTGAATTCTATAAGTAGGCTATGGAAAAAAAAACGAATTAGAGTGCCGAATAAATAAAAGAAATGTCATAAATTTGAATATTTTCGCAAGTTATAGTTTTCAGTGTTGTCAATGTTGTCCATTCAAGAAAAAATAGAAATTGTCTTAATTTGTGGAGAGAATATGCCTCACCGGCAAGTATCTGCCATTTTTAATGAGAGGCATCCAGAAAAAAATTTGCAGCATAGCACTGTTTCAAGAATAATGTCAAAATTTAGAGAAACTGGATCTGTTCAAAATAATTTTAAGAAACCTCACGCGGCAAGTAAATACGATGAAGCAGCACAACTTGATGTTTGTTTAACTGTTATTGACCACGGTCAAACTAGTGTAACCAAGATAAGTGATTCAACAGGGTGCAAGAGGGAAAGCGTTAGAAAAATTCTTCAGAAAAATCGATTTCGGGCATATAAACCCAAGTTTATAAACACATTAAAAGAACGCGATTTTGATATCCGACTTGATTTTTCGTTTTGGTATCAGGGACAATATGAGGAGAATATTCTTTTTCCATACAAGATATTATGGACAGATGAAGCCACTTTCTCTTCGAATGGTACCGTGAGCTCACAAAATTGCCGATGGTGGTCCCAAGAAAATCCTAACTTCACAATTGAATGTCGCGACAAGTATCATTTTAAAACCAATGTTTGGTGTGGAATTTTGAAAGATGATCTTATTGGACCATTCGAAGAATTCGTCCATTTTTCCCAAAGAGACCTGTTATTAAATATATTTTTAACAAAGGACACAAAGTCTCGGCCTCAAATAAGTAAATTTTTGTTGTTACATGTTTCGCCTTAAACAGGCATCATCAGACCTAAAGGAGTAAAATCAGTTATAAATTGCACGAAAATAACAAAAAACGAAAAGAACCTACCTTACAAACAGTCAATAAATTACATATAAAATAAACATAAAATAATATAAAAAAATAAAAATATAAGCACATCACGGTAACATATTATTTAGACTAACATTAAAACAGAGGACGAAACAAGTTGGTTGCCTATTTAATCAAATTAAGAACCCAAGGTCAGATCTGCATTAAAAACGAAAGCAGTAAATAAATAAAACTGTGAACAAACTAATCTCTTTTAAGGTTATTAAAAACCAATTGGGGCTCGAAATTAAAAACATCATTTACGCAGGTAAGTACTGGGCTCTTTTTTGCCTTGGTGATCTCCATTTTTTCGAGTAAATCAAGTTTTTTACTTTTCCTACATTGATGTAACAGTGTGACGTTTTCAGGTGCAGAAAAAGTGTGTCCCGACGTTAGCAAATGGGTGGCAAAAGCTGATTTGGTCTCGGTTATGTCCGAATTTCAATATTTATTTACGAGGCTCAGATGTTCACGCACTCTGGTAGATATCCTTCTGCCCGACTGGCCGATATACACAGCGGGGCAATTGTCACAACGCAACGAATACACTCCTGAATTAGACAACTGATCAGTCCTATCCTTTGTTTCTACTAAGTGTTTCCTAAGTGTGTTAACGGTTTTAAAAGCTATTGAGACATTTAGATTCTTAAAAAATTTTGCAAGTTGTAGGGAGATATTGCCAAAAAAAGTGATGCATCTAAATTGATTGTGTTTCGTTGTAGGTTCAGCATGAATTATATTGTAAGAAAATTTTATTTTATTTAAAAACTTGAAATAAATTTTGTTGATAGTATTTAATGGAAACCCATTATTTAAGGCCAACTGTTTGATAATATTCAGTTCGGTGTTAAAAGCATTCCTCGACAGGGGAAGTTTGAATAATATATAAAAGAACGAATTGAAAGCAGCAAATCTATGAGAATATGGTGAGTTTGACGAATATTGAATGATATTATCTGTTGATGACGGTTTTCTAAATATTTCAAATTCTATGGAATTGTTGTTTCTCATTAATAGAAGATCGAGGAAAGGAAGTTTGCCATCCTTTTCTTTCTCCAGCGTAAAAGTAATTTTGTTATGTAATGAATTTACAAAGTTTAAAAAATCTATTAAATCAAGCTCGCTGCCACTCCATACAATGCAAACATCATCAACATATCTTTTATAGGCGGTTAGGAAGCGAGCAAAGCGACTCTTCATAATTTTCTCCTCCAAGTCGTTCATAAAAACTTCGCTAAGAAACGGCGAAAGGCAGGAGCCCATAGCCAGGCCTGCTTTCTGCTTGAAAAATCTTCCGTTAAACTGAAAGAAGTCCTGGCTAAGGACGGTTCTCAGAAGCAACACCAAATCAGGGATTAAAAGACGAGGGAGACCCCCCCTTGTCAGCAAACCCTCCACTAGGTTGATACAATCAGCAGGTGGCACGCTGGGGAACAGGTTTTTCACATCCAAAGAAATCAGTATGGCATTGTGCGGAATATGAATATTCTTAAGGTAGTTTGCAAAATCCACCGAGTTTTTCGTCGCGTATGTGCTCTGGAACTCAGTTGCACTTCTGAGAACATCATTTAACCAAGAGGAGAGATTATAGCATGGTGAGTTAATAAACGATACCACTGGTCTAACGGGAATACCGTCTTTATGGACCTTAGGTAGACCGTACAGTAAGGGTGTTCTAGGGTTCATAGGATATAATTTTTCCTTGGAAGAATTATAATATTCCAGGGTCAACCGTGTAAGATCTAGATCACTTTTTACCTTAGTAAAAAATGAAGCTGTAGGGTCTTTGTTAATAACCTCAAATTCGTCGGTATTCAAAAAATCCATAACCTTGCTTACATAATCTAACACCCAGATTCGTTTCAATCAGATGTAATACCAGAACCAAATCATCCATTACAGCAATAAAGACGGCAAGAACGATATGGATGAAGGAAGAAATCAAAGCACATTACAGGAACCTCAATACCGTAAACTCTAAATTAAAATATTTATATTTAACTCTAACCTCAATTCTCTGTTTTTTAGAATTTTTATTTTTGGACTCCAAATTTAGGGACGAAGTCGAGTTGTTTGCATCTGAAACCTTTCATAGATTAAATAAAAAGATATACAATCTTAAGATTGCCCAAGGTCAATTCTTAAGATCTATTAATCCTTCAGAATATGGACACAGGATGGGTCAATCAAATTTTGAATTTCACAAACGTTTTCTTAACCTAACTGACGTACAGTTCTCCGCAGGTGAGGAAAAACTATTGAACGCTAATCTCAAATTTAATTTCTCACATAACATCGATATACACACAAAGGAAACGCTAGCGATTGAGGCAGAAAACATTATTCAAACCACAGATATTACAAATAAAAATATTATAAGAGCTCAAATTATTAACTTCTTGAATAATGGTATAACCCAAAATAAAACATATAATTATAATAAACTTCACCTTAGGTCGTTGCAGGAAAAGATAAAAAAGAATGATCTAATTATTACAAGAGCGGATAAGGGGTCGTGCCTCGTGATAATGAGGAGATTAGATTATGTAAGCAAGGTTATGGATTTTTTGAATACCGACGAATTTGAGGTTATTAACAAAGACCCTACAGCTTCATTTTTTACTAAGGTAAAAAGTGTTCTAGATCTTACACGGTTGACCCTGGAATATTATAATTCTTCCAAGGAAAAATTATATCCTATGAACCCTAGAACACCCTTACTGTACGGTCTACCTAAGGTCCATAAAGACGGTATTCCCGTTAGACCAGTGGTATCGTTTATTAACTCACCTGCTATAATCTCTCCTCTTGGTTAAATGATGTTCTCAGAAGTGCAACTGAGTTCCAGAGCACATACGCGACGAAAAACTCGGTGGATTTTGCAAACTACCTTAAGAATATTCATATTCCGCACAATGCCATCCTGATTTCTTTGGATGTGAAAAACCTGTTTCCCAGCGTGCCACCTGCTGATTGTATCAACCTAGTGGAGGGTTTGCTGACAAGGGGGGGTCTCCCTCGTCTTTTAATCTCTGATTTGGTGTTGCTTCTGAGAACCGTCCTTAGCCAGGACTTCTTTCAGTTTAACGGAAGATTTTTCAAGCAGAAAGCAGGCCTGGCTATGGGCTCCTGCCTTTCGCCGTTTCTTAGCGAAGTTTTTATGAACGACTTGGAGGAGAAAATTATGAAGAGTCGCTTTGCTCGCTTCCTAACCGCCTATAAAAGATATGTTGATGATGTTTGCATTGTATGGAGTGGCAGCGAGCTTGATTTAATAGATTTTTTAAACTTTGTAAATTCATTACATAACAAAATTACTTTTACGCTGGAGAAAGAAAAGGATGGCAAACTTCCTTTCCTCGATCTTCTATTAATGAGAAACAACAATTCCATAGAATTTGAAATATTTAGAAAACCGTCATCAACAGATAATATCATTCAATATTCGTCAAACTCACCATATTCTCATAGATTTGCTGCTTTCAATTCGTTCTTTTATATATTATTCAAACTACCCCTGTCGAGGAATGCTTTTAACACCGAACTGAATATTATCAAACAGTTGGCCTTAAATAATGGGTTTCCATTAAATACTATCAACAAAATTTATTTCAAGTTTTTAAATAAAATAAAATTTTCTTACAATATAATTCATGCTGAACCTACAACGAAACACAATCAATTTAGATGCATCACTTTTTTTGGCAATATCTCCCTACAACTTGCAAAATTTTTTAAGAATCTAAATGTCTCAATAGCTTTTAAAACCGTTAACACACTTAGGAAACACTTAGTAGAAACAAAGGATAGGACTGATCAGTTGTCTAATTCAGGAGTGTATTCGTTGCGTTGTGACAATTGCCCCGCTGTGTATATCGGCCAGTCGGGCAGAAGGATATCTACCAGAGTGCGTGAACATCTGAGCCTCGTAAATAAATATAGAAATTCGGACATAACCGAGACCAAATCAGCTTTTGCCACCCATTTGCTAACGTCGGGACACACTTTTTCTGCACCTGAAAACGTCACACTGTTACATCAATGTAGGAAAAGTAAAAAACTTGATTTACTCGAAAAAATGGAGATCACCAAGGCAAAAAAGAGCCCAGTACTTACCTGCGTAAATGATGTTTTTAATTTCGAGCCCCAATTGGTTTTTAATAACCTTAAAAGAGATTAGTTTGTTCACAGTTTTATTTATTTACTGCTTTCGTTTTTAATGCAGATCTGACCTTGGGTTCTTAATTTGATTAAATAGGCAACCAACTTGTTTCGTCCTCTGTTTTAATGTTAGTCTAAATAATATGTTACCGTGATGTGCTTATATATTAATTTTTTTATATTATTTTATGTTTATTTTATATGTAATTTATTGACTGTTTGTAAGGTAGGTTCTTTTCGTTTTTTGTTATTTTCGTGCAATTTATAACTGATTTTACTCCTTTAGGTCTGATGATGCCTGTTTAAGGCGAAACATGTAACAACAAAAATTTACTTATTTGAGGCCGAGACTTTGTGTCCTTTGTTAAAAATATATTATTGGACCATACTTCTTTAGAGTAAACTTAACTGGTGAAAGGTACCTGAATTTTCTTGATAACGAGATTACCGAAGTTTTGGATAACATGCCCTTACACCATAGACATAACTTATGGTATCAGCTTGATGGTGCACCCATACATCAAACTGTTGCAGTGAAAGAACGCATAAACCAATTATTTCAAAACAGAGTTATAGGGCGTGATAGAGAATGTCACTGGCCACCCAGGTCGCCTGACATAACCCCACTAGACTTTTTTCTGTGGGGTTATCTTCAGCAGAAAGTTTATAAGAATCGACCGTTTAGAAATATCGAGCATTTGGAACAAACGATAAGACAGTGTTGTGCCGATATAAGACCAAGCTTTTTACAAAATGCTGTCAAAGACGTTTATAGACGGACGGGTGTTTGTACAGAGCGAGAAGGACGTCACACTGAAATGTGAAATTTATATTGCTTTTGTGTTACCTATTTAAAATGATTAAAGTTCCTTTTTGTTCCTTTTAATAATAATGATAGTTTTAAGAATAAATTAAAATTTTTATCAAATATTTAGATGTATTTTTCATTTGAAAAACGAAACATCTGACGTCTATCTGTTAAAATTTTTAAATTAGGATAACTTTGCACCACCTGTGTCAAATTTTTTTGCCTCTAATTTTAAATTTCGAAAAAAAAAGGCATTGTAGTAAAAAAAAGCTCATACAAACTAAATAAAATATTGAGTATGGTATAAGCAAATAGTTTAATATCCATTAAGCGGACTTACATTAAATAAAAAAAAAGTTAATTAGAAAAAATGGCAAAAAAATCAACTTTGAGCTAGAAAACTGAAACTTTGTATTTAGGCCAAGAATTGTACTAGAAACAACTTTTTCTAATAAAATTTGAAATTCGGTAAAACAATGCCATTTTTCAGCATTTTTTGATTAAAATGTAATTTTTGACAGATACCGAATGACAGATGGTGACATTTGATTATATAATTTTTAGTCTAATTTGAAGCAAAAACGATTGCCGAAATTTAATTTTAACTAACCTCAATAATAAAAAAAAGTTCTATATGGTGCGGACTTAAATGGTGACACTGTATATATTACGAAACCTGAAAAAAAGAAAATTTATGAATAAATTAATAATAAAAGACAAATTAATGAAACGGTGCGAAAACACTGGCGGCACGCTTATTTTAACATATTTCAAGTTATGAATTCTGTCTCTGTGTGTTGCCACATTTATTTTCTCCGCCATCAGAATCCCAGTATCCGAATCGCCGTACTATTTTAAATGCATTTAGCTGATTGCGACTTGTATGACAACGTCGCCTTTTAAAATCACAGTTTTTGTAGCGGCAACGTTTCTTATATGGATAAAAAGCATTTACTTGTACAATTTTCTTTATTCTGCCGCTTCTTAGTTATGGTGATTGGTATTAAATGAGTCACTGGTTGCATTTGTGGATTTTAAGTACAGTGATAGAAATAACGGTTCCCCGTCTGGAGCAGGGTTGAAAGGATTTAAATCATGATTTAAATCGCTATTTAAATCACTTGATTTTTTTCAATTTAAATCAAGATTAAAATCAAAATTACTGATAAGTTTGAATTAGGAGAAAATAAAAATGTTCAGTTTTAATTAATGGTTTATTATATCAAAAAAATAAAACCACTGTACCTAAATAATGTTTATTTTAGTTAATTGTAGTACTTCTACAAAAAAACTAATTTTGCAGCTTTACCAGTTCCTAATCGATTTCTGAGTTTGCAATGGACTAAACCAAATGTTGAGGATATTCTCTCGACTGATGCGGAAGAAGCAGCAGCACAAAGTAATTTTCTAATTATGAAGAACTCTTTTTGAATAATGGGAATATTTTGTTGCGACTTCCACCAATCCATGGCTTTTTCATTTTGAAGAATATCATCATTAAACATAATACTAGTGAAAGGTTCTGATCTGGCAAGAAAGTTAACTATGAGTGGTAATAAACCACTATTTGGATCTAGTTCTTTAACATCTTTTAAAGCAACATTTTTTTCACTCTCCGTTAGCGTTTTCTGAGTTTTTGTTGAGTCAAAAAGACATGCCAACAAATGATATGGGGTTATAAACTGTTCATAACGCCTCTTAAATTTTTGCAGTTGATTTAAAGTTAGGTCCGTTTTGTCAAAATGAGTTTTTAATATTTTAAATTCTTCCAGAATATCTGAATGACTGACACTCTTTCTTTGTAGTCTATCTATTGCGATAGAGATAGGCTTAGGTAATTTTCGACTAATCTTTTTATGTGAATGTTGGAAATTTTTCCTCCTATATTATTGTCAATTTCGTTTTTGTTCTCTTCAGCAATTTTGAAAAGTATGGGCCATGACTTAACGAAACCTTCTAAACAGTCGGCAAGCGAATTCCATCTGACATCATTTGGCAAAACTAGTTTTTTGCCTCCTGCTTTGGCATATTATGCTGCAGAGGCAAAATGGTTGTGACGGAAGTATTTGGCAATGTTCCTTAATATCAGCGATTTCCAAACCCTTACATAGTAAATTTAAAATATATGCAGCACAACCATAAGTAATAAAGTTCAATTGAGTAGATTATTAGGGAATGTTTATACATATAATACATACATACTAACCATTATATTATGTAGTTGGGTATCAGATACTTATGGTAGTATGTATGTATATAGGGGAATTGTCCCGATGATGGCCCCCTTAAGAATAATGCCTTAGAACTTTAATATTTATGGATATTTTGTAGTTCAGTTCAGCTCATTTTACGGGTCTTGATAAGGACTTTCAAAATATATATTGTATTCTAGATTAGTATAATACATTACTTTTTGAGAGTATTTTTTAAAAATCGTTTAAAGTGGTCCATCATAGGAGTATATATTTCTTTGATGGACCCCGCAGTGTTCCTATGTTAGACCACTTAGAATATGTTTGAAAACTAATGGGAGAACAGTTGTTTCGAATATTTTATTAAAAACTTTTACACAAAAAACTTTAAAGATCACATTCTTTAAAACAAACCTCAAAATAAAGATTAAAGTGAAATAAATTGTACTTTATTCTTTGAAAAAAATAATATATAAAAACCATAAAAGTCAGCAATACTATCCTGCATATTGTATATGTTCTCAGGTAGAAATTCGTGTTTGTCTAAAATAGACGCTAAGAACATAAAATATGCCAGAATATTAGGTTTGTTGAACGCCTGGGCCAACGAAGTACTTTCGGGATTTCTTAAAGATATGCGGGGTATGCGTCTTAAGCATTTAACCCATTTCCACCCAGCCATTTTACTTTCATTGTTAAAATTGTGCGTAGTACTATTTCTTTCAGCTACTTCGTAGATCAACTTACGTAAATCTGTGCTGGTTAGACCAAAAAAATGTGATTCCATGTCGATGATGTGATCAACTATTTCGGTTTCAATATCTTTAGAAAAAGTCGCTCGTTTTCCTCCAAGCCCCTGTTTAAGAGCACCTTTATTCATGGCCATCCTTCTCCTTAACGTTGTTTTGGGGACGTGAAAAGTTTGAGCGGTCAGCTTAAACCCCATTTTTTGTTGCCTGTACATTCTTAATGGCTTGGTCCATGTTAACTTTATCCCATTGCTGCCTTTTAGTAGCTATATCTTAAAACAATAAAAAAATTATGTATTATTTACTGTCGTACATATAAATTGCTTAGTAATATATTATTCCTATGATGGCCCCCTAGTCCATCGAAGGAAATAATGCATGGGGCCATTATAAGCAAAAGTGCATTCCGCTATTCCGCATCTTTAAATTTTATATCACTTGTTTTGTTTACTCTAACCTAAATTTCGATTCAAAAACAGTAACACGAAATACACGCGAACATTTTTGATATAAGGGTAGCATTTTGGGCCCATTACTGTTCTCAATTTATAGTGCGGCTTTTGAAAGTCATCTACAACACTCACAGTCCCACCAGTATGCTGATGACTTTCAACTATATCACAGCTTTAGTCCTGAGAGTGTGAGGGTTGCTGAAACGTGTATCACTGAAGACCTGTACAAGATTTATGGGATATCAGTCGCACATAACCTGTTGCTAAATCAATCCAAAACGCAGCTTATTCTATTTGGTAATAAGAACATGGAAGTCTCTAGCCTTATTTAAATTAAATTAAATAATGTTAAATTAACACCCACTGAATCTTGCAAAAACCTATGTATGTTTGTGGCTCTGGTAAAAACCAAATGGCCAGGCTGCAAAAAGCTAGGTGTTCATTTTGATTCGAGATTAAGGTTCAAGAATCATGTTTCTTTTCTATTACAAAAAGGCTATGATAAACTAAGAACGATCTATATGTTTAAACAATTCCTCTAAACTCAAATTAAATTAAGGTTGTTTGACTCGATCATTTTATCGTCTTTGTCCTACTGTGATGTATTGTTTTGGCCAGCTCTACTTTACGAGGACAAAAATATTTTACAAAAATTACAGAATGGCTGTCTAAGATTTTGTTATGGAGTAAGAAAGTATGATCACATTACACCATACTTCCTAGAGTCAGGTTGGCTAAAACTGGATCACAGGTTTATCATGTACCTATGTACGGTAATTTTTAAAGTATTGAAATTCAGAGAGCAGGATTATCTTCTTAAAAAACTTATCAAGGGTTTGAATGTGAACGGACGTGCTACATGATACAACAACCTCCTTAATATTCCTAGGCATAAAACTGCTTTATTTCAGCGCTCCTTCAGTTATAATGGTTTTAGATGCTATAACAATATTCTGACGAATATCAAAGACTGCTCAAGTACCGAAACATTTAACAGACATCTTAAAACTTACCTCAGGGGTTTTTAAATGAAATACATTGCTCCGCTTTATAATAACATGTTAAAACTAGTTTTGTATTTTGTAATATATTTAATTTTAGCTTGGTGACCTTTATGACCTGATCGTTGATGCATGGTTGATCGCTACATACCATTAAATTATATATTTTTAGTTAAGTCTAATGTTCTACTACTATTTCGCATTATTATGTCTTCTTTATTTTCCACTTTTCTTATGTTTTTTTTTCTCTTTATCCAGGTGGTTAGATGAGTAGCTGTGCTAGATCTCGCCACCTCTTTCACTTTTATTTTGTATATTGTTTGAAATCTATAAATAAAGGCTATTTACTATTATTATTATTATTAGATGTTTTTATTTGATGTCGCATTGCAGCCATATTAGCTGCATTATCTGTGTCAAAACTACATACTGTACAGTACAGTCATATTCGGTCATATACTAAGACGGTAAATCCATATTCTGTTGTAACTGTTGCACAGATTATCGATTCGTTATGTACATTTGACCATCCGTCAAGTGACAGACACACACATGTTCAATCTGGAGTGAAAAGACTGGAAAATGGCTCTAAAGTTTGTTATCTAGTATTCATGTTTTCCTGGTTATTATGAAATAATTGGTTAAGTCCAGAATTAGTAGATTTCTTTTTTTTTAGAACTTACTACTGTCTTGATTTAGTACAGGGTTTAAAAGAAAGTCATGTAAAAATATATCACTATTTTTTGTCATCTTACACTGTAGAGTAATGCTAGTTAATATTTCTTAACGTTTCTCTCAGTCTTTAGTGTGCGGGCTGTCACTAATTAGCGTTAAGTTGAGTTAAATTACTATCCAAAATGGCAAAACATGAATAGCTCTTTTTTTGTTAACTTTTCTAAAACAGTATTACAGAGTATTGTCAATCATTTGAAGTCGTACCCCTCGCAGTTTTTAACCTTTTCTGCCATGATGAGAATTTAAAAATTGTCCTAAATAAAAACAAATGTGTTTATAGATGAAATTAATGGAAAATATTTCAAAACATTTCTGGCTGCTTTCACTGTACCCGGCATACCAAATGATTAGGCAATTCAGCTATTTAGAAAAAATATTCAATTTTCCTTATTAACAGTTTTCTTGAATTTGTTCTTATAATTAACGGTTCCGAGACATTTGTTTCTTTTTGAATAGAGATAACTATTGGCTTGTTGGAAATAAAAATTGTTGTTAATACTGAATTAAGTATAATGCTTAAAATATTAAATAATAGACGTCTATACTTTCAATAATTATTTATTCAAACTGTGCGTGACTCAAAAACGAACAATGTATTTCCCAAGTGGTTGATACTTTTTTTTTAAGCGTTTAAGCGTTTTTAAAAGCAATGCTGTTTTGTTTATTTCCAGTTATACTTGTAAAACACATTTTTAAATCTAAGTAGTTATCTAGAATAACGATAATATTTTTATATTGGCTTACTAATTAGTTTTAAATTTATTCTTTTAACCGGGCAGCTCTCGCCGCCCCCTTGATTTGCCGCCTATGTGCCCCGTAGCCATGGCACCCTCGGAGTTTGAATAATATTCACTCTCGACTCTAATAGAAGATAACTTCAGTTTTAACATCATTCAAACGAATGTTCCATTTATTTAATAAAATTTGAAGAAAATTTAAGTGTCTTTGAAGTCTATAAATCACTAATCATGGCGATCTAAAGATGGCAGTTATCGCCGTATCATCAGTAAAAAGCTATATCTGAGCTTGCCCATATTTGGGTATATCTGCAGTGTAAATGTTATATATGATCAGCACAAGAGAGAGCCCTGAGGCACTCAGGCCTCCCTGTTGATATGGCATTTTCTGTCGATACAGCGAATAGCCTGTCCTGCAGAAAAAAATGACTACTTTTATTAGGTAATTTGGCATTCCTGCCTTTCTTAATTTTAGTGTATGCGCCAGACCATATCAAATGCTGATGTTATAAGCGTAAGGCCTGTTTGAAAGTAACGTGTAATATATAATTTTTTTTATGTAGGTACTTAAGATTTCTTTTTAACTAGAAATAATCTGACACCCATTAATTATGGTCAGCATTAGTAGAATTATTAGGTTATTGTGTGTGTTGCTTGAATCAGGATGTTAAATACTTTTTGTCTGGTTCACAGCAATTGCTTCCATTTTTATGTTTTGTTTAACGGCTATGCTACTATAATATGTTGTATTATTCTCAAATATTATTTTAATATTGGGTACTCAAATTCGAAACCTACGTCTGCAATAATAAATAATTGAAACTAAAAATCTCTCAACCATTTTTTTAAAAAAACGTAATTTGTAAGTGATATGTATAGTGACTATAATTTTGTTATACTTTTTAGCGAACAACAAATATGATCGAAATCGTACTAATTACAGCAGCGCTAGTAATCATAGGATGGTACTTCTTTATTCGTCCCCTAAGTTACTGGGAAAGATTAGGGGTTAAACAGGGCAAACCATCAATTTTCTTTGGAGATTCTCTTCCTATGTTACTAAGAAGAATAAGCCCTAGTGAGTTTATGCAGTATATCTACAACAGACACTCAAAAATAAGGTAGGTACCCACTAATATACCTTATAAATAAAGGATCGCTCATACTATACCTGTACATGATGTCCATTTTTCAATGTAATTGAAGGATATCTCGGTAACTAATAAAGATAGAGATTTACGGTTTTTACATTACTACGCTACTTTTTTGTGAAACAAAAGTCGCCGCAAACAGAATTGTTATAGCTTTCTTAGTTTTTAAGCTACAGGGTGTTTTCGGAAATGTTTGCTTTTTGACCACCAGTATTTCGGTTATCCATTAATATCAAAAAATTGAAAACTGTTTCTCAGAGAGTTTTTAAGTAGAATTCAGTGGTGTGCTTAGTTTTTTTCTGGGAGTTTGACTTTTCGGGATCTAAAGCAAATATATGATTTCTTAAATATTTGCATATTTAATTGAGCTAATTTTAAGCTTTTCAAAGATATATAACAGTTGATAGTTACTACTAATAATAAACGCACAAAATGAAAAGTTTAGAAAATTAGGTTAGTATAGGCCATGAAACCATTGAAACAAACAAAAGAAAGCTATCTGGCCTGTATATTTGTTAAAATGTATAGGCAAAAATAACGTTTTGTTAAAATACATGTCACCATTTCACTAAAGTTTAGAAAAATTCCAAAAATATTGTAGTATGAACTTTTTGAAAAATACGACATGTTAGTTAGCTCTATAGAGTGCCATGAAAGTAGGTAAGTTTTCAATATTGTAGTTACTTTCATAGATATTATTATCCAGAAAGAAGGCAGCACAATCAGACCCAAATCATACTGGGTGGCCCACTCTCAACGCAAGATTTCATAGCATCTAAACTACTCAACTTTTTAATATTTTTCAAAAACAGGGTCATAGGGAGACATAAGCCTAGAGTTTAAAATTATTTTGAAATATACCGGATGTCCCAAAAAAAGATCCATAGCAAAGTTATATTTTTTTAAATGGAACGCCTTATATCTTACAATATTTTTAGATTCTACATAAAATAATAATTACCTATTTCTTAGTAAGTGCATTATAGGTCTAAACTTAATAGTTTCTGAGAGTCTCAACTTCCGGTTAAACCGGATGTAGCTCAAAAGCCGGAAATATAGTACTTCCGGTTTAACGGGAAGTTGGCATTTTTGGAAAGGTAATAAAAAAGTAAGATAAAGACATGTAAGCGGTTTTGCCCTAAGACGTACCGTTAGAAAGCTAGAAGCTGTCAAAGTTCAAAAATGTCATTTTTCAAAACTCGATTACTCAGAAACTATTTTAGTTTAGACTTATGCACTTACTAAAAAATAATTGTTATTTTTTATAGAATCAAAAAATATTTTAAGATATAGGGTCAATTTAAAAAAATATAACTTTGCTATGGGTCTTTTTTTTTGGACATCCGGTATATTTCAAAAAATTTTAAACTGTAGGCCTAATGTCTTTCTATGACCCTGTTCTTGAAAAATATTAAAAAGTTGAGTAGTTTACATGCTATGGAAGCCTGCGTTGAGAGTGGGCCACCCTGTATATAATAAAGAGAATCGCGAAAGGATTGAAGTGAACGTTATGGCTTTTGTAGAGAGAGGCACTAGAAGCTCGTGCATAGTCATAGAAAAAAGATCTCGAAGTAATAAAATCTTGTCTAAAAAATTATTAAATACATATAATTATACATATAATTTGAAACCCTATGAAGTAAAGATTCGGCACCATTTACGTATTAAGAATGCTGTGCGACGACTTATTTTTGCAACTGTATCTAAATTGAATACGAGTCGACAGGCATTTTGCTACAAGGGTAATATGGTCTGACGGATCTTATTTTATCAGCCATAGTACAAGATATGGGTCCCCAGTTGTAAATATAATATTATTGCATTTTTAAATAATGTTTATTTTAGCAGTAATGACACATTATTTTATTTGTTTCAATGGTTTCATAGCCTACTACCGTAATTTTCTAAATTTTTCGTTTTATGCGTTTATTGCTAATGGTAACTATCAACTATATTACATATTTGTGAAAAGCTTTAAAATTGTCCAATCAAATACGAGAAATATACTCAGGGTGTCCTATTTAAAAAATCTTTTGCTTGCTTTAAATCTCGAAAAGTAAGACTCCCATAAAAAAAAAGTAAGCACGCCACTGAATTGCACTTAAAAAACTCTGTTAGAAACAGTTTTCAATTTTTTGATAAGTTAATAGATAACGGAAATACAAAGGGTGGTCAAAAAGCACACATTCTTTTATAATGATTTTTATACTTTTTATGTGAAACCAGAAAACTTTAACGTGCTTTGCAAAAAGAAGGTGGCCTTTATTAAACACGATTGAGGGCGTCGCTTTCGAGATAAATCGATCAAAAAGTTATCTTGCATGCCAAAACTATACTCTTTAGCTAGTGTAAAAAATACCAAAATCAAGAAGTCATCAAAAAGGTTAAGTTTAATATATTCAAGGGGGACACATGTAGAAGGAATTTATTAAATGATATGTTTAATAGATGAGATTGTGAAAAATATTAAAATATAGAAATGTAAATATTATATACTTTACATGATAGTGATATTATTTAGTATCACATTTTTTTATCATGACATCCACTACCCCGGCTCTGCGCCTGGTTCGGTATTCGGTATATTGTTTTTCTTTCTTTACATAAATAGAAATTAACCACCATGCCAAAAATGTGGAATTTCTTTAACCTGTTATATTAATTAAATCGTATACTATAGAAAGGGCGCATGTCCACATTCTGGCTAAAATTAAATATTTGTCGCATTTTCCTGTGTAAACCTAGACCCATTTAGTATTGAAACGGCTCATGTCGAGCCTTGCTCTGTAGGATTTTATGGCTCAGTTAAGTTATCGGACATGTGCTCTTTCAATAATAAATATATAAAATTTATGTACCTTTCCCCTTTCTAGTGCTGCTCCTAAAAAGTTTAAAATAAGTACAGAACGTCCACGCAGGATTTCTTCACTTCCCAGAGATATGCGAGGGAAGAATCTTAAAAGTCATGTTATAGGCAGTGCGATATATGACTTAATTAGGGGCATATTAGCAGTTTTCCCCTTAAATCATCTCATTATACTCGAAGCACAATTAACTAGGTATCTGCTGACCTAAACTAAAATATTTTGATTTTCAAGTGAAGTAGAGCTTTCATTGTACATTTTTTAAAGAAAACTTTAATTATCGATTCTGGCGACCTAAAGAAGATACCTTGGATACTGGAACATCGACTGCCAATGCACATCTCTATAGGCAGCAAGAGGTCCAACATCTTAACAAAGACCTGGAAGAATTCTGTCTTGGGGCGACAGTGACCAAGTAAAATTTAACGTTAAAAAACCCAGGCTGCAGTTTTTTCCAAAAAAGTTAATCTTGAAGAACCGGATATAGTCATGGCGGAATACTCGATTCCCTCGGCTTCATCCATTGATTTATTGGGCGTCAATTTGGATATTCATATTATTATGTCTTGGCATAGTCACGTTGCGGCCTCGCAAAAGCTTGAAATACTTTCCGAAACTAAGAACCTCTATACATCCCAACAAGTTCTGATGCTCTATAAAGCCCAAACTCAACCATCGCTGGAGTACTGTTTACATATTTGGGGCTCTACTCCTAAACATACCCTGAGATTCCATTCAAAGAAGAGCCATTCGCTTGATCGGTGACCATGATCTGACAAACAACCTGGATAGCCTTGAACAATCGAAGGCAGGTTGGCGACTATTTTACAAATTTTTTTATAGCAAGTTCTCAACTGTGGTTGTCCGCTTGATTCCACCCAGAGCGGTGCATGGTAGAAATACACGACTAGCCACGATAGCCCATCCGTACGTGGTTCAGCTTACTGTCCCTGGAACGACACTGTTTAAAAATTTTTTCATCTGGAGAACATTATCACTCTAGAACAACCTCCCTAAGGCCGTGTTCCCCAATGAGTATAATCCTCTAATGAAAAAATAGAAAGTTCTAAATAATTCTAGATTTGTGGTGGTCTAAATATTTTAAAAAGCTTGTCACACCAATGGAACCTTTGTCACAAGAAGGGCGTACTTTATTAAAAATCTTCGAGTATTCCTACTTTCAAATAATGAGTTTAAAACTTACAGCTTTTTAAACTATTAAAGGCTTGGTACAACTCAACTTCAAGCTGACTCGTCCCAACATACTTAATATAGATTCTTGTCAACGAGAATGAAATCCGTGACATTAAAAAGGTACTACATTATACGCCCGAATAATACAAGAATCAGTGGCGGCTCGTCCATTAGGGCACTGGGGCACGTGCCCCATCTAGAAAAATCACCTAGAAAATTCCCGAGGTATAAAGGTATGACTATTATAATAACTCTTGATATTTCGCACTACATTAATTGTTCAACGGGCAACATACTATGAACGAACGGCAACCGGGCAACGTACAACGAACGAACATAGGCACCTGGCACACTATTGTGAGCCCCTGCATGCTTCTTTGTTTTAAATCGTATGCGAAATAAGGACAGAGTACTGGATAATAGTAAATTACTGTGGCCTGTGGCTATTCGTTCAGCATTATACGGCAAGTCTGGGCACAGCCCTCTCTCTATGACGTATAATTCGTCACGTGTCATCCCGCATTTCGTTTCTTAGATCAGAGTTCACAGTTCAGTTTAACTGATTTAACCCGCGTGGCGTGACCGGCGTATATCGTATTTGAGTGTTTGTAAACAGAAACAGGTGTCGAAAAATATAAAAATCGATTTATTTCTTGATTTTTTAGTAGTTTGGTTATCGAGTTTCGAATTTAAATATTATACATAATTACTATGAATTCTGTGAACTATATAATAAATAATAATTTATCGTTTGAAGACCGCGTACGGATAAAAAACCTAGGACGGCCATTGCCAGATTTAACTATACTATATAGTGGTGTACTTGCTCTATTACAGACTTTTATTAAAAATAATTTCTCTGAAACATTTTCTGAATCCATTACGTTACTAAATATTTTGTGTACGATTCCCGTAACAACTGTGGAAAGTGAAAGGTGTTTCTCGACCTTAAAAAGAATAAAAACTTTTTTAAGAAATACTATGTCCCAAGAAAGACTTTCCGCGTTGGCTATGTTGTCCATAGAAAAACAGTTGATTAACAACATTCCAAACTTTAACGAAAAAGTGATAGACAAGTTTGTTTGTCAAAAATTGAGAAGAATAGAGTTGCAGTTCAAATAGTAAATTTAGGTGAGTCTATATTCTTTAAATTATTCGCACAATTTTTTCACGGTATTAGGTACACCCAACGACTTAACACAGGATGGACGGAGTTTGTTTACATTTGGCGTGTCTCCAACAACAGGCCACAGTCATATGTACTATGCAAAATATAATAAACAAATGGCAATAATTTTATTATTCGTTTAAGTAGTGTATTGGGTAGGCTTTGGTAATTAGCAACGTTATATTGTTCATTATTAGCCCTGTTAGAAGAAGTATATCGATTTAAAAAAAATTTCTTCCACAAATCCGGCAACAACGCTTTACGTATTTACGCAAAACCTTCAACAAGCATGAATGATATTTTATGACCATATGACCGCGAATTTGGTTTCGCTCTTGAAGTGAAGTTGACAGCTATTAGCTTTTTTCCAGTTTTTTGTATTTTTCTAAGTTTTTGTGACAGTTTGTGATACTACTTAAAGAGAAAATGCCCAGACAGTGCGAAGTGTGCAGAAAAATAGACTATTCACGTCGAAATCTAAGTTTCCACAGGTAATTTGAAGTTTGGGGTTAGGTTTACTAACATAGGCGTGGGAACTGCGGTTTTCGTTTGTTTTACCCATTATATCTCACTTAGGTTGGTTTTCTGGGGTACTAGTACCTATTATGATTTAATCGTATCGTAACTTTTAGGTTTCCCGCTGACCCTAGTAGACGAGCACTGTGGCTTGAAATTTTAAATTTTCAAGATAAAGTCCTTCCGAAGAGTGCTGACATAATATGTTCTAAGCATTTTGAGGAGCCGAATTTTACTTATAGGGCAGGTGGCTCCCGCATACTTAAAAAAGAAGCAGTTCCAAAGAAACCATTTGTGCCTTCCGTTGCAGATGACAGGTAACTAGGCTAGGCACACAAAATATGTTTTTACTTTAAACTTTTAAACTAACAAAGTAAAAAAATATAAATATACTGTGGATATATTTTCAGATATGTAACATAAGTTTTTACTATTATTTTTTATTTTGACAAGTAAAACTAAAACATTATATAACTATTTAAACTAATAATGATTTTAGCCCACCTCGAACCATCAGCATGTGTGGATGCCACAAAGTTCACATCGAAGCCTAGATTCCCCATCTACTTTAAAGGTTGAACATCAAAAGTCCTAGTTCAGTAGGATCTTCAACAACCTTAACTGGTTCGGGAACAGAAGTTCAGATATTAAAAAAAAAATAGGAAAAGCTTCAAATAGTATATCTAACGAAGAGCTTGTGGGGCTAAAATCAGGTTTTAAAGGAAAGCTTAGTCTTGTAAGAAGATCAGGAAAGAGGTAAATATTTTTTGACAGTTTTGGTAACAATAATGACTAATTATCATCACAGGTTACCCTATTTATTATATTATGTAAACGTAATATAATGTACAGTGTGTCCATGCGTGGAGTTGACAAAGGGAAAATAATTGTTGTAGGAAAGGAAACTACCTTGGAGATATGTCATTGGAAGATTGTGACAGTATACCTAAAAGGAATTTTAAGGTGATAAAAACACAATAATAAAACAGAAAAAAAATTAAGGGACTTAATACCACTATATGAAGGTTAAGAGCAAGGATTATGACTTTAACTGGCTTACTCAAGTTTCTCAAAGAGGGTGGTCAGGAACAAAATTTACTGGTTATGTGAATGTTGGTACTAATTTAGATACTCGTTTAGATACTACCGGAAGCAAAAGAAGTGCTTCTGTTTATGGTGGTAGGCTTAAATTATTATTGTTATGTATGTGTTAAATTATATAAACGCACAATCTTGGTATAAGATTTCTTCAACAAGTCTGTTTTTTTTTTTAATATAGTTTAGGAATAAATTAGTTTTTAAATTAAAAATTTAGAATTAACCTAAATTATTTACTAAATACCTTTATATAATATTCCAAAACTATATATGTTTTTTATTATGAATAAATTCTATTCCATTCTATTATTATATACAGGTTGTCCGGAAATTCAATTTCAATTTAAATTCGTATATTTTAAGGGAATATTCTACTTGAAAAAAAGTTTATATAAATGTAGGTCCTTTAAGGACTGATCAAATTTAATGTTAACTCTCAATATCAAAAATTAGCGTTTATTAATACTAGTTCGTATGCTAAGTTTTCATATGTAGAATATCCCCATGAAATATACGAAAGGAATTTCTGGACTGTGTAACACTTGTTTTGTAAATAAAGCAAATTACTCTAATTTGATTTACATGATTTATTTAAAAACCCCATACCCGCCTACCTTTTCTTATTTTATCAAACCAAAAAAAAGATTGGTTATATCTAGAGCTAGGTCCATTGTTTTCTTTAAAAAAAAACGCGGTTTTATTGATAAAAAAAATAAAAATAAAGGAATCATTCAGATTTTACAATTGGATAAATATTTTATCGTCAGTTTTCTTTGAACCCTAAACATCTAGTGTCAGAATTTTGGCAGGCTAGTTCAGCCGCAAGGCAATTTCATGTTACTTAGAAACCGTAAAAGTATTTTGAATTTATGAATACTTCACCTAAGATTTTCGATCATATTTTGTCAAACTGATTACAAATTAACACGAAACTGTTACGCCACTGAATAATTTTACCAATATGACCATGCTTTGCAGCGTTGCGCTTTTTGTCTCATCACAGTTTGAATCCAGCTTCTAAGTAGAAGCCGCAGTAAATACCCCTCACCCCCCCCCCCTTTTCTGGTTGTTGTTTGAGACAGACGATAGACCTTTTTATGAATGACTGGCTACGTCCATCTTGTGTTAGGTCGATGGGTACACCCGTGCACCGGACAAAGTATTTTTTTTTTTTATTATTTTTTTTAAGGCTCAAGAGGCGAATTTTATTTTTTGGGTCCTCAAAATAGCCATATTTGGGCGCGGCCCCCGAAAAATTTTTCGCCTCCGGCGAGCTTCCACCGTGTGCCCCTGTACTTTTCAAATCCACGAGCCGCCAAGAACTTCTACAATGTCTTTACCACGTGGCCTGAGCTGCAGCTCTCAACTCGGATGATGTAGGAATGCGTCGTATTCTCGTATTTTTCTACATAATATGTTCCTTTGGTTTTCTTTTCTCTAATTAATAATAATATTTCTGTAGGTTTCTAATCGAAAACAACTGTTTCCTTGTAAACAATAAATTTATTCGTGAAAATAATTAACAGTTGTTTTCTCATTGCTATTAAAAGGGCACAAGTTCATAACCAAAATAAGCTCTAAAAATGTAAAAAAATGTGCACAATTTAGAAGAATTGGTCAACAGTCTCTTTTGACATGATTTATTGATTGCCACTTGAAAATTTAGAAAAAAATTATGGGAAAAACAATCAAGACTTTTTTTTCTGTGCATTGTGTAAAATTTCGAAAATGCGACATGCACCCTTTCAATAATAAACGATTCAATTCATTGCTGGTTAATAATTATGTTACGACAATAATAGAGTCAAGTCGAATAGGTAAATGGTATGTATACCAAATAAAATAAATCAAGTTTTAGTTGACTGAGATAATATATGCTCCTGGGAAATATCATGCGCCTTTGAAAAGCCTAAAAGAGTTCGCATTACGGATTTAAATTTTTCCCTTTTTAATTTAAAAATAAAATACTTGGCCAATAAAATAATTTAATTTTAGTTTCATTACAGTTCTATACCGGATGATGCATGGCTTATTTGAACATAGGAAATCCCATGTAAACTTTGAGGTGGTTAAATATTGGCTCCCCTGTACATTTTAGAGAAAATATTCATAATTTTTTGAAGAGGCCGATATAATAAACCCATGTGCCAAGTTTTAATAAATTTTAATAAGCCAATCCTAACTTATTCAATTAAATGTGATGGCAAGATTACGAAATTTTGTTAGTTTAGGTAATACAACAAACACCAGTAAATTATTATTTGGCATTAACAAAACGAAAAGTAACGTCAGTGACAACATTCTCATTGAAAGCGCTTTAATTATAGCTGAATATTAGCTATTTCAATAAGGAAAGAGTAACTATGATTAAGTGGTATTTTACACAAAACACTTTAAGAGCAGTGTCTGAAATGTTATCAGTTCACTTTCGTGATAAGCCTATCTCTTCCATTTCATTAATTAAACTTATCATTAGTTAATTTAAGTCTAAAGACACTGTAATAAATAACTGTAAATGCTTAACTAGAAATATCAATAGAGCTGAAGAAAGGGATAATGGAAATCTTGATATTTTACTGCACGTGAAGGAAAATAAAATGAATAGCACGAGGATTCTTGAGCAAGCCGTAGGAAAACATCAAAACACAGTGTTGCGCACTTCAAAAATACATAAATATTTTCCTTACAAGTATGAAAAGCATCAACAGCTACAGGAGGGTAATGACGAACGAAGAATGGTATTCTGCTTTAAGGTAGTGGAAAGAGCAAATAATAATAGGGATTTTTTGAGAAATATTTGTTTTACCGATGAATGTACCTACATTTACCCTCAACAACGAACCAAAGGTTCAAAATTGCCGGTATTGGAGTCAAGAAAATGAACATCGTCTTGTTCATACTCGGACGCAATAGTCACAAAAAATAAATGTTTTGGCGGGAATTGTAGGACATCATATTATTGAACCATTTTTTATGTAAGGCAACCTTACAGCAGTAACCTATTTGGACTTCCTACAAAATCGAATTGGACCCGCACTAGAAAAAGTTAGACGCACAAAATCAGAAGATGTAGTATTAAATTAATGGTTGTGTTTTCACATAATCTTTATTCGTTATGTCCAGCTTTACGTCAATTTTTGACAATAGCGTCATAGAAATTATTTGCTGGTGTGAGCTGTATTACCTAAACTATGAAAGTGTCGTATCTTGCCATCACATTTAATTGAATAAGTACCTAGTTAGGATTGGTTTCTCGTTGGCAGTTTGAGAGTTATTAAAATGCAAATTGATATAGAAAAATAATATAACATACTGCCTGTTGTCTGGTTGACACTGGGTCGGTACTTCCGACCTTGCTGCCCCTGAGAGCCTCCACAGGTAGGTTGGTTTTAGGCGCATATTAATTTATTTATCACTGTCAATACATTGACGCTCACTGTATAAAATCCCAAAGACAAAAGAACCGTTTGGTACTTGCTTGCCACAGATTATTTAAAATATTTGCAGGTTACTACAAAACTTTTTAGTTAATTTAATATATAAACTTTATACTTATCACGCCCTACCTTATTTTAGATACAGTGGCTTTTATCAATTTAACGAACCAATACTTATGCTAAGAGATCCAGAACTGGTCAAACAAATAACAGTAAAAGACTTTGACCATTTTACTGATCATCGTGCCTTTATTGATCCAGACGCGGATCCCCTATGGAACAATACCTTACTTGCTCTAAAAGGTTCGTAAAAGATATTTTCTTAAATTGCAATCATGATGATTTTTAAATAATCAATTTAAAATGGCTTTATAGCAGTTTTGAAAACTAATGCTGAATCTGGATATAATTCTCAGATTTGTTTCTTGTAAACCATTTTACTCAGAACAACAATGAACAGGGTATCTAGGCAAATAGAGAAAATATCAACAACATTCGGTATGCAGGAGATACGGTTCTGATAACGGTTTTGACCACCTACAGCAACTATTAAATAAAACGCAATTGTGCGGAATATAACCTTGAACTTAATCCCAAAAAATAAAAATAGAAATAAAGTAATCAGTAAAAGTTCGATACAACTTAAAGATCTTCTTGCTGTTGGTTAAAATATTAAAACAATAAACAAAGTAACATACCAACCTATCTTGGATACTCTCTAGCTAGAATAAGATTATTCCGTTGAAATTTAATGTCGCATAGAAAAAACGAAAAATCACGTGATACTTTAAAATAAAGCGGATCATTACTTGCGTTATTAATCGAGATCTCAGCCTAAATCTCAAAAGGCGGATAATGGAAAAGTTATTTTCATTCGTTGCTTTTGTATGGCGCGGAAAGTTGGACAATGTCGGAGGCTACCGAAAAAAATCATTCACACCACGGAACTGTAGATCTGACCCAGAATTCTGAGAATACCTTTGACTAATTACAAACCAAGGAGTGCTGAATATAATTTTATTGCCAATCACAATAAGAAATCTGGAGTATTTAGGACATAATACTGTAATGAGAAACCAACAAAAATATCGCAATTTGCAGAACAACATGTGAGGCAAAGTACAAGGTAAAATTGGACCCGGTAGAAGAAGCATCTCCTGGCTTGCTAGTCTACGTGGAAAATTTGGTGTCGATCTTTAGATTGGCTGCCAACAAAATTCGATTAAATTTGTAGATTGCCAAAATCCGGAATGGAAAGGAAGGAAAAGGATAACTCACGATTTTCAAACTCGGATCATCGTGCCATTTACTAAACCTGGGCCTCTATCCTCGAATCGACAAATGGACATATCATGCTGGTTTTTTAAATCTATTGTAGTTTTACGTAGGTATACGTCATGGGAAAAAATGTGATGTAAACCATCAGTAAATTATTTTATTTCATACCGTATTGTAAAACACACCTTTACATATTTGAATTTAGTCCAGAAAATAAGGTTTTACAGCAATAAGTCCGGTAACATTTTTTTACCGGACTAGTCCTGTAAAATTTCTTTACCGGACTGAAATTTGTAAGTTTTGGTTTAATCAATGTCAAACACACAATGTTTCCACCAGTAAATATAAGCACTTTTCAAATATACGACGCAGAATAAAACTTCATTATAATTTCAAAACATAATTATAATTTTCAACAGAACAGTATGAAATAAAATATTGTACGTCATTCGTCCGGCAAATCCTTTACAGTATTCATTTCAAAATTTCAGACTCGGCTGCTTAGTCGCCTCGTCTCGAAACATTTCACTCATACTGTAAAAGTTGATTTACCGGACTTATAACGTAAATATCTATTATCTTGAGGAAAGCCCAAAGTTGCAAAAATGATATCCGGGTTATGTGATCTTTCACCGATTTGAGCATATTAACTTGGATAAAGAACCTCTCTTGCTATCGGTTGTGATTTACCGAACGGGGAGTGCGTACTTTACCCTAGCTAGATATCTGGTCTCATTTGGCTTTTAACCGGCACCAATAGGGGATTATGGACGCTTTTAGTTTTACCTTATATACAGCCCTATGAACAAACACACAAGTTAACTTTTAACGTACCGTTTCTATGACAATAACCGAAAAAAAACCTACTTGTTGATTTTCCACTATGGTTGAAAAACAGCTAGTTTCAAAGTAAGGGTCTAAAGTTAACTTGCGTGTTTAATAGTTAAGTATTAACAGACATAGACTTTATATTTATTTATTTTTTTACGGCTAATTTGACGAATGATATGATTTACAATATTTTATCTACAAACACTCTTTAACGCTTGTTGTCACTATCTAAAATATCATTTTATAGTACTAGAGTTAAAAGTGGATTACTCTTAACACTAGGGTTTAAAATGAATACAAGGATCTATTTAACTTTTATTATTGGCATTCACATGACCTTATTGTAAAATTTAAGCAACCAGAAATAAGAATTCCTTCTGCGTTTTCAATGATCAGGGTTTGGTTGTCATTTTGTATTCTTGTGGTGGAATTGGAAACAATGGTACTGGACGACGACGTCGTGAGAAGGCTTTTGGCAATTATCTTCTTATCTTTCCGTGAGCTTTCAAGATATTCTTCTGCCACAATTGAGGACTTCCATACACCGTGTCCTTTGAAAAGTTCTCAGGCTCGCATCATTGTCTGCCAGTAAAGTGGCCGAAGACCGACGGAAACAGTGACCAGTGTAAAGCTTCGGATCTGGGACCTTTAAATATTCTGCTATAAGAACAGGCATTCTTTCAATCTTATTAATATCAACTGGATTTTTACATTTGTTATTGATATTTTGATGTCCGACAACTCCTGATCGAAGAGTTTTGTATTTTCTGTGCAAATTCAAATTAAATGGCTTAATTACAGTAAAAGGCCGCGGAACCTTAGTTTTGTATCTGGAATACTCGCAACTAATGTATATAGTATCCAAATTCTCGATATTGTCTATTGTCAAATGGCACAGCTCTTTTCTGCGACAATCATCAAATATACCCAATATAGCGGCTACTTTCATAATAAGGCACTTATCATTTAACGAATTTCTCAGGAACTGCTGAATTTAGTCTCTCGTCAAATTCATTAGGTTTTTAGGTTCATAGCCTTTTCGCTTCAGAAAAGCGACAAATTTATAACATTTACTAATATCTGTACTGCAATTTAATTTCAGCATGGCTTTAATCACTGAGTAGTGAGATCAAAAAGATGAAGAATTTCATACCTTATATTCCCCTTCGAGATATGCAATAAATATATGTTCATAGTCGAGAGACGCCTTTTAAATCGCACCACTGCAGAAATTTTCCCAGAAGCAATTTTGTACTGTTTCCTTAACAACTTTTGGCAGCAACTCAACGGTAGCTCTACTAGCTGCTTTATTTATTTCCACATTTTGATCGCTTTCTTCCGGATTATCCATGAAAAATTGCACAAATTCTGAAAAAAGCGCATTTTACAAGTTATTAACAGCGAGTTTTTCCGTAACTAATAACAATACACATTGGTCGCCATATAAATAACAACAAGAAAGAACGTAAGCCACTTAATATTGGATATTAATGGCTATAATTTTGAAGTTGATATAATAGGTATTCATTTTTTTGATCATGTGTCTAATTTAATAGTGCTTGTAGATCAAATATTGCTCGAAGGGTTGGATTACTCCCTATGCTCGTTATTCAATTTCCCTTCTCACAAAATAAAATGACACTATTAACACCATAAATAAGTGTTATTTTATGAATTCATAAAATAAAAATATCTGATGGCGATCTTGCATAAAAAATACCAAAAACCTACTCTTTCTTATAGGAGACCGATGGAAGCAAATAAGAAACACCCTGTCGCCAACGTTCACAAGCAGTAAAATAAAGGGTATTTCTATTTTAATGTTAGAAACAGCAATCAACTTTGTAAATCACTTTTTAGAGAAGAATGATGAAATTATTGAATTTGAAATGAAGGACTCTTTTTCCAGGTAAATTAAAAACGTCTAATGATAACTCATTGGCTTATTGTAAATAAGAAATATAGGTTAACTTCTAAGGAAAGATGGGTTTTCGCACTTAATATACATATTCTAGCCACTTACTTGACACAAGGTTTACTGTTATCGTTATACTGAGCAAGCATAGTTTGAAATAAAGAGTAGAGAAGATATTTTCACTTGTTCCATTGTCCCTATGGGAGCAGTTTTGTATTTTATGTTATTTGTTGACTTTTCTCCTCTCAGATGAAGGTGAGGCAATAAATGTCTCTGTTGTTGTGGCCTAAATAGGCTACTAAAATTTATAGTTTCGTGAAACAAGATAATTTCTAAAGATACTATGTGGAAACAATGAGAAGCTTATTGACGTGAACGCTATATGTTATCGCTAACATGCCGCTAGTAATTCGGGCCCTGTGAGGCTAAAGAAATTTGGTTTTTTTAGTGGATTTCTTATCATTATCCTTTTCTTACACTAAACAGCAAATTTAATTGGACAAAGAAAATTTTGATGAAAGCCAATTATCAATATATTTTTTGTAAATGTACCGACTTTAATTAATTCCATTATTTAATTAAATAAATTCGACAAATTGTAGCTTTATACATTATAGGACATAGTATTGCAACAATGCAACAAATCGAGAAGTTCGTAAAATAGTAAAAATTTGGAAATGTTCAAGCTGCTTATACTTTTATTTTAGTTCCCTTGAAAAGTTTAAAGCAGAATGCAGAGCAAATAATTCTAGAAATAATTTATTAAGAAATGGCAATGACAAAATTAGGGTAACATGTTTATATTATGGTTAATTGATTAAATAAACAAAAGGCGAATTAACGATACTGATATTAAATATTATTTAAAAATATTAACAAGTTTAATATTCGTTAGCATATCCATTGTTGGCTATAACTTTGGCATATCTCCTTCGCATAGAGTTAATTAAATTGTCTAAGATACGAAGTGTCATGTTTCTTTAAACCTCTGTAATTTTATTCATTAGAGCTTGTTTGCTTATTGGGAAATAGTTTGGTTCATATTCGTCTTTCCGCCTCTTCCCATAGGTTTTTTATGAGGTTGTGGTCGGGTAATTGAGCAGCTCCGCCAAAATCTCTAATATTTTTCTGCGTGAACCAATATTGCACATGATTGGATGAGTCTTTTGGATCATTATCCTGTTGAAAAATGAACCGTAGGGGCATTTTCCTTTCTGCAAAAGGACGCATAACATTATCCATACTATTTGAGTAGATATATTTGTCCATTATACTATGGATAAAGTGTAGAGGACCAAGTCCCCTAGGGGAAAAGCAACTTCATAATGTAACACTAGCGTAGCCATGCTTAACTGTAGGGGTTACATACTTGGGTTTGGAGCGATGGTTTACAGGTCTCCTAGTTCATCTAATGCTATCTGAATCAAAAATATTGTATCGCGTTTCATCATTGAAAAGGACCTTTCTCCAGTCAGCAGCAGTCCAGTCGATATGCCTTCGTGTGCATGCAAGCTTATATAGCAGCTTTATTTCTAACGAAAATTAAGGGTTTCTTATCTGGTTTCCTACCATGTATCCGTGCCTGCATGGACCTTCTTTGAAAAAGTTCAAGAAGTAGTCCATTCTCACAGTGGTTAATGTTTTTGAAAGGTAGGAATAGAAGTCTGTCTGAAACACAATAATTTTAATCATTAATTATAACAAGATAGGGAAGAGATCTCTACATATTAGAGAATAATCTCCTAAATGTAGTGGAAGACTAGATTTAAATTTTACATATGACCAGAAAATTTACGCCACAAATATGGTTTTGACCAAGGACATCCCCACATTCCAAGTTTCATCTCATTAGCTTGACATTTAAAATAATAGTTCAGTCCAATTTTACCCCACAATAATTATTTTTTATATTAAAACCCCATTAAACCACTATATTAAAATGTAACTTTTATCTGAAGTACTATGATTCTTTGATTCACTTAGAACGTTTTAATTTCGTTTAGTCAACTCTTCTTTTTAATGAAGAAATATAGTTCGACACTGTCAGGTTTATTGGTTAGTCCTCCTGATTATTTCCCACGATTACACTACTGCTTTTCAATTTCTTAATTATTTAAACACTCACCATGACAATCATTGTCTAATTTTATCTTATATTATATACCTATTGCATGTATAAATAATCAACTCTCTCCTATTTGTAAAAATTATGACTAGGCTCCCACCATAATTGTTCTCCATTTCCTTAAATTGTCTCCTGAACTTTCGATAGTTCGGCATCAAGTGTTTGGATTTGGTATTTTGCCTTTGATATGAAGACCTGATTTCCACGGATCGTTTGAAGAAATGCATTTTATTAACCTGTCTGTGTAGGCATTTGTTTTTTTTTACCTATCTGACTTGTGAATAGTATTCAAATGACGTATTTCATTGAAATATGAAATTTTGCTAGAAATTCTACTAGGAATTAGCGATATCTTCGAGCAATAGCAGCTCATTTTTCTCCGTCTTAAAAAGCTTGTTGAATTCGTAACCTTAAATCCTTGGACACAGCAATTCATTTTCCCATTTCCAGAAATATTTCTCTTAACTAGCGATAACGAATTCTAAATCACAAGTGTTGCTATCGAACAGTGTTTTGTTAAGTCAAAAATTATCATGGCTAACTCGAAAAACAACTTTGTTATAATGTTTACAGCAAGCCTCCATGCGCTTGCGAAATATCAGGCTATTTTCTAATTTCTTATTTTATTGCAATATTTATGTCTGATAGTGTATATTTTCTTATATTCTTCAATTTTAGATATAAATAAAATATACAGAAATTTGTTGTTATAAAAAAGATATCGTATAAAAACACTTCGAACGACAGGGTCTTGGGCATAAAAAACCGTTATTTCAGTGTCACATCAAAGTCCCATCCTTTCCCTATGTTTTCTTTTCTTATTCACCTTGAATTCTTTTTCCTAAAGTTGGACTCAGATGACTTGTGTGCTTGGCACTTATTTGTCACTTGGGGATAATAATTGTCGTGTGAGCGGTCTACTTGAACAATTATTCTGCGCTTGCCTTTATCCATCGGCTGTCGGAAAATCGTACAAAACGAATTTTCTTGCTCACTTAGATACTTGTCACATGTTCAATTATTTGCATATTCGCTAAGTAAACGAGTCGTTTGAGCCCGGCTTAAGAGGAGATAATATAGCCAATAAAAGTACGTGAATCCTTTACTAACCACCGGGTACATTTCAAATAACTACGGTCCTTGTCGTTGAATTTCTGTGGTTACCAATAAAGTTAACAATTCCAAAGTTGACAAATTGACATCAAGTCCTAAAGCAGCAGCTCAAGTATTTCTCGATATAATAATGATTATACTTCTTTCGGATTCCTCAAAAATACTGTATCCGATGCAATACAAAGATTTAAAGAAACTGCTTCTGCTTAAGAATACCTGGACAAGAAAGACGAGGAGCAGCAAATACAGTTAAAGATCGTGTTTTTCAGCTGCAAGTTCTTTGTGAATGAACAGTTGCTGGCACAGCATTTGCCGAGATTGCGAGAACAAAATTTAACATCCTGTTACAGGTACCATGTCTTTCCTATAACCTTATAAGGTGGTAACAAAATATAAAAGTTGGTATTTTAAATATTAAATATATAGTTTAAGGTAATCACCTAACTCAGCTAGCTCAAGCTCGCGGCAATCGTAACCGAGGTGGCTCTCTTGTGAAGGGCCCTTGCCGGTAAAACAACATTGTGTACGCATTTGAACTCCACAGGATGGTGCTGTGCAAGTCAAGATATATCGTTGAGTTTTGAGCGCCACTCACACCTGCTTTTAGCTCTAACTGTTCACAACAATACAAACTTTCTGTGAGTAAAACGATGGGGTTCATTACACAGTGCCAAAACAAAACACATAAAAATGATTATTTAATTCGAAAAGATATAGGTGATCTTTAATAAGAAATAAACAACACTCAATTAAACATCTCTTAAATGTCTATAGTTAGTTTAGGTTCACTAACCTGTAACTTAATGAAAATAGTAAGAATATGAGTTTTGCTAGTTTAAACACTCATTATAGTGCAAAAGTTGCAACTCCTTTACATATCGCTTCATACATCTGAACTTAATAAGGTTGAAATGTCGAAGTATTTCAACTGTCAAATTGTTGAACAAATGGCTTATGGCTTATGGCTTTAGTTACATCCAAAAGAAAATTACTTAATTTTAGGAACATAGGAAATTATATTTGGCTGTGTGTAGTGTGTATATCATGACAAACAAAATCACTACGATATTTGCAGTTAAAATAAAAATGGAGATACTTATCGCCAGGGTCCTCCGGGAGGCAGTTGGTTTCCTTATGGGATGACCCCTTATTGCTGCTCAGCAATGTTTATGACCAGGTCTCACAATTGCCTCAAAACATCAAGTCTAGAAACCCAGGCCGAAAAGTCCAAACTGATCTCTCATAAAAGTCCGAACTAACGCTAAAGTGGAAAATCAGCAGTTGGAAAGCAGAACGGTGAAAAATAGGAGAATGCATTATGGTAGAGAGATTGGTCCAAAAAATTGATGAAGTTTTAGGTTATGTGGCAAAGATCTCAAAAATATCGATCATCTATACGTTGTAAATTTACCCAAAAGGTGACTCAAACAGGATTAAGTGCGGAAAGCCCAAAGATGGGCAAAGATCTCCCTAATTTTCCCACAAAAGCTTAAGTCTGACCAATCTGCAGAGAGTAATTTGACCGAATGGCCCAGACGATAGACAGTTTTCTGTTAATCTCAAAAAATCCACAGCAAAGGTCACAGAGAATAATCTAAACTTGAGCCAACACAACCTAAAATGAAGAGCGGCTTCGCGCAAGGAGTTAGAATTGCGGTTCTACGTACAATTTGGCGGTGGAGGTGTGATTGTAAGAATAGGGATATCTTTAGAAGCAAGAATAGAACTTGGTACGATTCAAAGGAGTATCTTCAATACTGAATGATGCATAAGGAAATGTTTGAAGGATCCTGTGGTGCCATAGTATGCACCTTTTATAGAAAAAAATTATCTCATCATTCTCTACCGTATATCGCCGGGATGACTCGCCAATATCTTATTGACGCTGGTATTCGGACGGTCCGTACCCGAATTCTACAGAGTATTATGGAGAGTTTTACACTACCGGAGCCGGCAGTGCAAAATGAGTAGGAGCAAATGCTGCAAAATTAAGTTGTTACATTAACTCAAGGCATGACAGAACTAATGATGTCTGTTATTGAAACTTGAGAGGATAGAAACCGGTTTTATCACGTTTATTTAATTTTTACTTCTATTTTGCATGTTGATTATTAATTTTTTTTTGCATGCCTTCTCCTTATAAAAAATATTTTGAAATGAATAAAAATCAATATATTATGAAAGGACTTTAAAATAAAACTAAACATACCGTTTTTCATGCCTCAATAGTTCCACTTGGTGGTTCAAAAGTATTGAACAAAATCACTGTTTTGTATTTGCAAACTCCTACATTTTTTTATGAAGGCCACAAATTTAAGAATAAACAAACTAATATTTTAAGCTACAATTTGCTGTATTTTTGATCTTTTCAACGAATTCGGTGTATTTATAAAGAAGTGATTGATAATTGAATTTTATCAACATTCTTTGTTAAGTATACACGCCTCGCAACATCGACACTATCTTTAAACATCTACGTAGTATTCTAAAAGTTATATCTTCGGACTGGACTGTCGCATAATTTCGTTCGAACTTCACTTTAGGTAAGTTCATTTGATCGATTAATTATTACAGAAAGATGAACGTAGTTTATTTCTAATGAATCCAATGCCTTATTTCTACTAGGAACATATTATTAAAACAAATAAATTCTCTATAATTCTCTGAAACTGTGCTCCAGTAGTTCACCCTGTTGTTGGGTAAAAACTTGTTTAAAATGGTAATTTCTGAATCATTTTGACATAAGTTGGTTTATCCTTCGTAAAATATAAATTTTAGGTTTTCCAAAATATTGAGACGCTTTTAGAATATAAATTTGCTTTCGGTTTATTATTATATCCAATGACCTTTTCATTTTCTCCTGCGTCTACGACGCTGACACTTGTGATCCTTACTTTATATAATTAGGTACGCAAAATCCGAAAAATATAGTAAGGTATGTCTAATATAACATGGGGCACAGCGGACTGGTCTTTTAAGACCAAACACCTTGTGGTCCGCTGTAATATTTAAAATGAATCTTCTCGTATCTATGGTTGTTTAGGTTAGTATGTAACATACAAGATCCGGCTCGATATTTGCCGTTGTATTAGTATTTTAATGGGTACGATGGAAAATACTACTATCTACGTAAACAATTACGATAAAAAGAAAGATGTTTTTCCCTTTTCTTTCCGTCAGACCCAATCCTTGGACGCGTTTCGCCGTATTACGGCTCATCGGCAAGGCTATAGAGTCTGACGAAAAGGAAAGGGACCTTACAGTGTTTTCAACACATAATGTATAAATACATATGCGAGATGTTACACGTGGCGACATCTCGTAGCAATCGAGCTATCCACCCAACCAGACCAGCGAGGTCTTAGAGAAGACCAAACGCTGGAATGGATCCCGCATAAGCAGGTATCTAATGTCAGGTGGCGCTGAAAGCCAATCGTCGGTTTCAATGAACCGAAAACATGATATAAAGAAAGATGTTTTTTCCTTTTCTTTCCGTCAGACCCAATCCTTGGACGCGTTTCGCCGTATTACGGCTCATCGGCAAGGCTATAGAGTCTGACGAAAAGGAAAAGGACCTTACAGTGTTTTCAACACATAATGTATAAATACATATGCGAGATGTTACACGTGGCGACATCTTGTAGCAATCGAGCTATCCACCCAACCAGACCAGCGAGGTCTTAGAGAAGACCAAACGCTGGAATGGATCCCGCATAAGCAGGTATCTAATGTCAGGTGGCGCTGAAAGCCAATCGTCGGTTTCAATGAACCGAAAACATGACATAAAGAAAGATGTTTTTCCCTTTTCTTTCCGTTAGACCCAATCCTTGGACGCATTTCGCCGTATTACGGCTCATCGGCAAGGCTATAGAGTCTGACGAAAAGGAAAGGGACCTTACAGTGTTTTCAACACATAATGTATAAATACATATGCGAGTTGTTACACGTGGCGACATCTCGTAGCAATCGAGCTATCCACCCAACCAGACCAGCGAGGTCTTAGAGAAGACCAAACGCTGGAATGGATCCCGCATAAGCAGGTATCTAATGTCAGGTGGCGCTGAAAGCCAATCGTCGGTTTCAATGAACCGAAAACATGATATAAAGGAAGATGTTTTTCCCTTTTCTTTCCGTCAGACCCAATCCTTGGACGCGTTTCGCCGTATTACGGCTCATCGGCAAGGCTATAGAGTCCGACGGTCCCTTTCCTTTTCGTCTTGCTACGAGATGTCGCCACGTGTAACATCTCGCATTTGTATTTATAAATTACGATAAGTTCACAATTGAATTAAATTAAACATTTACTTTTAAAATCACTTTTTGTCTACTGCACTCTTTCCTTCCATAAGAAGTGGCCCATAACTTTGCTCCTAATCCTGATTGTTTAGCCCTGTCCAGAACAACGGTTCTATCAAACATTTGTTTTCTGAACTCACCATATAGGTCTCACTAGAAGAAATCAAGAAACGCAACTGCAGAATCTCGCAACTAGTAATACTCAGCATGCTTTAGTTTCCAACGAATCGAAGAGTAGTTGTCAGAAAGCGATTAAAAAAAAAGAGAAGAGAGATTCTTTAAGTTAGAAATGTGAAAATTTTTTGCCTAATGAATATTTTTTATAATTTTTCAGACCCTAAATTGTAAATTATAAAAAGAGATTAATTTTTCTTTGTAATAAATCCTTTCGGGTTGCTTATAAATATGAAGTTTTTTTTTATATTATTTTAGGTTTACAAATGATGTTATAGCTACAACCGCCTTCGGAATTGAAGTGAATTCTTTGAAAGACAAAACAAATTCTTTTTACCTATTGGGTAAAAGGTTTACAACATTTAAAGGCTTTCTTGCAAGTATAAAACTCTTGGGTCACTCAGTATTTCCGAAGTTATTCAAGGTATGTTGTTAAATTTAAAATAAAGTCAAATTATTCACGCTTTAAATGCCGAATTATTTTTGGCTAAAAAAACTATTTTCGTTCTTACTTTCCGACATTATACAACATCAAGAAAAATAAAGGAAATGGAACAAACCTTTACTTACAGATAAATCTAGTTTGAAACTTTCTTTCTCATTTTATTACTAAATCGTTCTCTACTAACGGTATTTCAAACTAAGTTTTGAAAGTTATTGGAGATTATAATCGATTCTAATCTTCGTTTTCGCGACCATGTGACAGATAGGTAAAGAAATGCATACAGCGCAGCGTGCTAGAACTGATGTATGGTCTGAGATACTTTTTAACTGATGATAAGGATGTTAAAAGGATGCTGTGCGATACGCTCGTTTTATCACATTTTAATCATTGCAACTGTTTATATGGGTCACGTCTAGATGAAAAAATACCTAAAATGAATTAAAAAAGTGTAATACTCATGCTTGGTTGAGAAATGCATCCAGCGCGCTAAAACTGATGTATGGTTGAGATAATTTTTAACTCAGGATGTTAAAAGGATGCTGTGGGACATGTTCGTTTTATGGCATTTTAATCATTGCAACTGTTTATATTGGTGCTTGCGCTTGATTCTTGGTGTACGGAGGAGAAATCGCATTTCACATAAATTAAGGGACGGCAGATGGCTTAATATGCATATTAGACGATAGCTACATTTTGCCTGTTTTTGTTACAAAAATTATGAAATATAAAACACCCATAAGTTTTATTAATATTATAAGATCAATTTAAAAACCGATATAAATCGTGTAAATCTTGATAATATGTTTCCTTACCGTGCGTCGGCATACGAAGGAACTGTTTAAAAGGTGCTTTTCTTATAACATAGCCTTCTATTTACTGATTAAAAGTAATCTCTTTCGTTATTTATATTATACCACAACTTAACCGTCTTTGGAGAACAGATTAAAACACTAACTGAGGTAAAATACCTGGGAATATACCTAGATGCTTAACTAACCTAGAGCGCACAAATCAATAAAAGCTTATAAACAAAACAAAAATGTGTTTCATGAGATGCAAAAACCTTGTTTGGGAAAACCTGGGGCCTAAGACCAAAGATAGTAATAGCATAGGGCGCTGAACTATGGCAGACGGAAACGCACTAAATTGCAACAGCTACCAGAGTAAACAGTTTACAAAGGCTGGCATGTCTATACATTATCGGAACAATGAGAAGCACTCCAATCGTAGCCATGGAAATTATACTAGAACTCACACCCCTAGACATACATATGAAAATAGAAGCCTCCAACAGCGCCTATCGGATGAAAACCACTGGGGAATGGGAACAACGCGCTGTAAAACTAGGTCATGTAAGAGCAGCCAACAATATCAAGCACAGTCTCTTGGCAATGCATACAGACCACATAAATTTCAAAAAATCATTCAGCATCTACTGCTATCCTGATCTTTGGACTAACGGAACATCTCCCTCACTGTCCGAAGGCCTAATATGGTACACTGATAGATCAAAATCGGCAGATGGATTGGGTGCTGGAATATTTGTGGAGGAAACTTCTACAGAGGATTCACACCGGACCCATAGAATGTAGATTATGTGGTGACGAGGAGGGAACCGCCTTGCACATTTAGAACTGCGATGCGATCGCTCGCAGAAGACTCAACATATTTGGAGCAATACAACATAACTTTCCCACATGAAAATTTGGGAAGGAAGCTACTGGATCTAACCAAGGGAACCAGAAGTTTCAAACAAGACTGGGAAGCACAGGAAGCCTTACGGATGCAGTACAAAGAAGATCAGGTTAACCTAACCCCATCTTTCGGCCTATAAAATATTCTTAACCTTATAAAAAGCTTAATTACATGTCATAGGGGAATATCTAAAGCTTTCATTTCATTCCAAACTGTATCTATATATTACATTTATGAATTTCTAATGCTTTCTTTATTAAATATCCGCATACATAACTAAAACTGTTCTGTAATGTAATATTTTCATTACGATAATCGTAATCTAGAAATTCAATAGCACCTATTTCATTTTCAATTGTTATAGTAATATTTGTTTCGAAGTCAGCAATTCACTACAGTAGTAAACCGGAAAAACAAAGCTTTCAAGTCATCTTTACAATTTACATAATCGGAGTGTAATAAGTTTTGGCCAAACATTTTGAGAATATTTTTTTTGAGCATATTTTGGGGAGGGGTAATACAGTTTCCACCCTGTTTCTAAAAAAGTTTTTTAAACAATCTTGATTTACTCTTCAAGCTTTGATAGTTTTAAATCCTACCACGTTTTCTCAAAAAAAAACTCTTTTATTAACAAATACAAAAAGTACTTTTTATATCGTTTATCTACTAAAATTACACTACAGCACAAATTACAGCTCAATAAAGTCAACGCAACAAAATATGTAATAACATTTGCTTGCTATCTAATCCACTGACATGGTCGCACACGCTAGAGTAGCAACGTGACAGATAAATAGGGTCGTGTATACACCCTATCAGTTGTCTAGATTGGGTCACCATCTGGACGTCTATTCTCCAATTCAAGAATAGACGTCTGGTAGGAGTAATCTGTGGTAATAGTATGTGGTAATAGTATATTACTTATTAAGTGTTGTAAAAAGCATATTACGCACGAATGGAAAACGTGTTTATGCGTATTTAAAAGACATCTTCGTAACAGAATTTTAATATGACTTGTTGTTTTTGTGTGTGATTTACTAGTATGGATATTATGGAAAAGAAGCGAAAAATAAACAGTGAATGCAGGACATTCAAGGATCAATGGAACTTTCAATATTTTGAGTCCAGTAAGAAGGCGCTGTGTTTGATTTGCAATAAAACCATAGCCGTTTTCAAAGAATATAACATTAAACGTCATTATAAAATGATTCTAAAAATCACTCAAATTATACCTACTGGAAGTTTTCGGACAGAAAAATTTGAAGTTTTGAAGCGCGGATTGAAATCGCAGCAATCTTCGTTTACGAACAAGACGCTGCAACTCGTGCCAGCTTTCGTGTGACTCTTGAAATTGCAAAACGTGGAAAACCATTCACCGATGGAGAAAGATCAAAGAATGCGTAATTGCAGTAGCCGAAGAAATGTGCAACGAAAAGGTAAATTTATTTAAATCTGTCAGTTTGTCAGCAAACACCGTGCCTCGGAGGGTAGAAGCCATCGCAGAAAATATATCAACTCAACTGTCTGACAAAAATGGACATCTTGAGTGGTTTTCTCTGACCTTGGATGAGTCAACGGAACACGATTACTGGTGAAGATATTTTTAAGGGAGTTGAAAATGCCATTAATAAAAAGAACCTTCGATAGAAAAACTAGAAACGGACTTGTTTAACTTTAAAAAAATATTGGTATGAATACACCTTTTTACTAACCGATTTCTGATTTCGTTTTCGTTTGGCAAGAACACCTGTTAATATACTTAGAGTAAAAGTGAGGTTTACGTTGGTCAAGAAGCGTCTAAAAATGAAATATCTATGAATTTCTTCCCTTTCTTCAGGACTTATTTCAGTTGCACATTTAAAATGGCATTTTTCTGAATGACAAGTAGCTTCCTTTACGGCTACTACTACTAGAAATCTATTACAACTGATGGAGACAAAAATATGTGTGGTAAAAATAAAGAAGATCAAGGGCCGTAGAAAATGATGGTGGATCAAAACCGTTAGCCCTACATTGTATCAATCATCAACAGTCTCTGTGCGGGAAATGTTTGGATATGCCTGAAGTTCTAAATTCACTCACATCAATTGTTAATTTCATTAGATCCACTGGGCTGAATCACCGAGAATTCCTCGAGTTTACTAAAAAAATTGGAGAAAATGGTCTAGCATATCATACTGCCTTACGCTGGCTTAGTTGCGGAAAAGTTCTTCAGCGCTTCTTTGAACTTCGAGCAGTGATCGGAATATTTTTGATTGAAAAGTATCGTAATTCATCCGAATTACAAAATAGTGAATGACTGTAAAAGTTAGCATTCTACGTCAATTTGACAAAACATATGGACTAACTGAATTTGAGGTTGCAAGGAGAAAACCAGCTTCTCCCTGACTTATACACTAATATCAAATCGTTCCGGCAGAAAATAATACTGTTTCAATCACAATTGCTTACAAAATGTTTCACACATTTTAAAGCATGTGAAATATTCAGCCACACTACTAAGACTGAGTTTCCCGTCAATTTTGCAATCGACGCTTTGAGTGATTCAAATATAAATTTTGATGCTCGTTTCTCAGACTTTGATGTCATTGCGAATGAAGTTAAGATTTTTGAATATCCTTTTGATACCGACATTGAAACCCTAGCCCCAGAACTTGAAATAAAAATTATTGATCTACAGTGTAGTGATATAATTAAGAACAAATATCAAAACTTATCTTTGTTGGAATTTTATAAGGGTCTTCTACTGGCACAATTTGAAAATTTTTATAAATTTGCTCGTGGGGTGTTTTCTGTTTTTGGTACTACTTACTTGTGTGAGGAAACATTCTCCAAAATGAAGTACGTAAAGAATGTTTACAGATGTACGTTAACCGATGAGCGTCTTAAATCTCTTTTAATAATTGGTAGAAGTAAAGTTGGTGCACAACTACAAACTATTGTCAGTGGAAAATCACAATTACATAAATCTAATTAGTATTTTATATGATACCTATATTGTTTATATATGTTTATAACCTTAGTTGGATTCGTTTCAATTATTTGTTAGCATTATGCTTAAGTTAAATTTTCTGCGTATTATACTTGTCATTGAGCTTTGCCTAGCAAGTAAATAAAGCCGAGTTGCTATCATTCTGTGTTTCTTTTCTCCAACTTATCGCAACAACAACATAGGTCCTCTTCTTTTTAACCTCTTTGTCAATGACGTTACACCTTGTTTCCGATCTTCTGAGTTCCTTCTGTTCGCGGATGACCTAAAAATGTTCGAAGTTAACTCAACTCCCGAGGACTGCATTGCTTCGCAGGATGACCTCGACCAATTTGTAGCACGGTCTCATGACAATGGTATGCATATTAACACCTCAAAGTGCAATCTCCTGGTATTCTCTCGTCGGCAGTTTAAAACTATTTACGATTACAATATAGACGGCACAATTTTAACTTCTGTTGACAACATGGGAGATCTGGGTATGATTCTCGACTCAAAATTATCATTTGTTACTCATATATCTACACTAGTGAGCTAGTTGTTGAGAATGCTGGGATTCGTAAGTAGAACTACGGGAGACTTCATGACTATTCGTTCCTTTAAAGTCCTCTTTTGCAGCCTTGTCAGAAGTGGTTTGGAGTATGCAGCCTCTGTGTAGAATCCTCAATATGCCTGTCATGTTAGGTTAGTTCAGGTTAGTTCAGGTTAGTAGGTTCTACAGAATTGAGCGCGTGCAGAGGAAGTTTACGCACCATATCCACTTTAGATTTTTCAGAGACACTGAATATAACTACGAAAGAATGTGTCAGAGACTAAATATGTCACCACTTTATGATAGAAGAAGTCTCCATGATCTTCTCCTTTTCTTTAAAATTATTAACTCTATTGTCGACTGTCCATACCTTACCTCTAGTGTTACTAGTCCGGTCTACACAAAAAACGTTCAAACTTTCTACCAACCATATCACCGCACCAATTATGGTTGTAATTCCTTCCTTCCGAGGTTAGTGTCTCTCGCTAACCAGAATCAGCTACAACGCTTAAACTTCTTTTGCCCCCTTAAGAATGTTATTATACAGCTATATGAGGTGAACGCTGTTGGTCTGCGAATGGGTGGACGTTAATGTCAAGTCTTTTCTTTTTCATACTGTAGTTTAGTGGTAGTACTTGTAAAGTTGTTATTATAACCTATTCACACATTAACGAACTATGCATGCTAGCTTTAGTTATAGTTTTATTTCTAGTCTTAGTCTTAGATATAGTCCTTACTATTTAATCTTGTATGTTATTTGTAAAAAATGGCACTAGCCGTCAATAAATTAAGAAATAAATAAATAAATAAATAAACAACAATAAGCCATTAGCTGTCGCAGGCCGGATTGATGACACTGGCGGGCCGGATTTGGTCCGCGGGCCGTAGTATGGAGACGCCTGTGTTAAGGTATTTGGTGTGAATTATTATTTAATGAAGGTATTTAAACTGTTAATGGTTTTATTTTTCTTGAGGGGACAGAGGGGATTAATGGAAAGCTAAAATAGGTCGCACCCCTTGGCGCCTAGTCGCCATCTTCAATTTAGGGGTTCAGTTTTTACATCTTTAATCGTCTTCAGGTGAATACTGAAGCAATTAAGAAACTACGAGACTATTTATACTACCTAAGGTTAAAGGCTAATGGCCAAGGTGGTTGCAGTCATACGTTACTGCATGGTCTGTACTGTTACTACTAACTTAAAACATTTCTTATATCTTATAGGGAGTTTACTAAAGCAATCAGCATTTAGGGCTATACAAGCTGCTACTATATATAAAAAAACTGGTTGAAAAAGTTGCAAAGTAAATGCTATTAGGTAGATAACTAATAAATCACATTTCCTCTTTAAGTTTTTGGGTGTACCATTTCTTGACACACATGCATCAAAGTACTTTTACGAAGTGATAGATGAGACTATTAGAGTACGAGAAGAACAAAATATCACTCGACCTGATATGATCCAACTTATGTTGGAGGCCAGAAAAGAAAATACAGGATCACTTGACAAAGGTATTGAGAAAGTAATAGTTTAATTTACAACTAAATTGTCTAAAATTTAAAAATGATTTGTCAATAAAAACAAATAATTTTGTTGCATTGTTATGGTAACGCTGCATGGGATAGTTTCATTTTATCTATTAGGCCATATTATTAGATTTTTCATTCTAATGACATACTAGCAGTGGCGGCCCGTAAACTCTATGCTAAAGGTAACTCCATGGAAAAATCTTCAATATCATTTTATAGTAAATGTGGAAAAGTTTCTTCGTTGAGGTTATTCAGGAAAAGGGACCAACAATTGTGTTATTTAATATGCCACACCACACATTATCTGAACAACCACTGATCCACTTCTCGATATAGGGAAATAGGAAATTATAATTATTATGCTACGATTTTAAATGTATTAACCGGTATTAACTGATGGTGGTTGGTTAAGTTTGGTGGTTCTGCAGCTCTGCAGCCCTTATACAGGAGCCGCCACTGCAAAATAGATTGAGATGGGTGAAGTTGATTGGCGTCGCCCTGAAATCTATTTGCTGATCCTGCAAAATATTTCAGCCTTGATATGTAAATAACTAAGTAATATTTAATAATCATGTAGGCAATGTTAACATTTCTGACTTTTTAAAATTTTGAAGTGACACTTTACAGATTTACAACCTGCCACGGGAGGAGTGGAGGAATGTACGTACTTTTCACCCGTGGAAGGAAAGTACGTAACCATTAAAATTGTGCGTTGTTTGTTTGTTTTTATTTATTGATTAGGTTCGCAGTATAGATCATATTATTATTTTAGATCTCTAAATGAATGAGAACTAAATAAATGCAACGAATTATTCTTTATTAAAACAATGGGAATACAAAAAATAGTAATTTTTTTGGATATTTAATTAAAAATTCTACTAAAAATTATGAAAAACAATTTTTGTTTATTTATAAATGTTTTCTTTAAACAGAATTAATAAAAAAAAAACATTGTTGTTAATAAAATAGTAGGTATATAGTGAAAAATTTTATTTCGTCTCGAGATAAAAGTTCGGACGGAAATGAAACACCTTTCACCTCGGCTTGTAATATACTATTACTGTTCCTCTGTGCTGCTTCCTGTCTAATTTAATAAAAATGAACTTTCGGCTTAAGAATACGATAAAAAAAAGGCTTGACGAATACCATTGAAAGAGGTTAACTTACGTAGGTACGTGGTTTAAACGGCACACAATGTATATATTTCTTAATTCCTGTTAAAACGTATAAATTGAGTAAGTGAATTATAATTTGGTGGGTTCATCCTTAATAATAATAGGTACGCGTTATCTATTAAGCCCAGCGGCATCCAACAATCGTTCAGCACCGGTTACCAATGTTACCATTAGATTTTGAATAGAGTGCGTATGACAATATTTCGAAAAGATTAATGACGTGCCCATGAAAATGTTATGCAGCGGGTTTCCAGAACAGTCACGCAATTATATGTTCAATCGTAAGCTTTTTGATAACTGTTGAGTTTAGGTATAGGACATGGCACATGAAACATACTTAGAATTCGATGCGAAATCCAAAAATACAATAAAAAATATATGTTTTCATTTGAAAAAATTAAGTTGATGGTCGTAACTTTTTTTTGGGCTATCCTGTATACGTGAATATACCGTAAGAAAAAATATGTTAAAAAATAAAAATCGACGGGTCCAAGCGTTTTTCCAAAAAACACATCGCTTAATTTTAGATTAATTTAGACATTGCTCTGCGGGACTCACTGTACAACAAATTAAAATTGTGAATGTCTTAAATATTGATTGGTTAAACTACCATGTCAACTTCATTTCTTTTTCCAGAGGTACTGGAAACAAACAATAATCCATAATTAATTTTTTAATTTTCACACTAAGCATAATATCACGCAAATAAACTGTCTCAAAAAAAAATACCAAAACAATTAAAGGTGCCTCAAAAATTTGAGGAATGCTACCACATGGGAACAAAACATAATATAAACAATTATTAAGAACAGCAAACAACAAACGCCGGAATACGATTCTGTATGGTTCGTATTACGCACCGACATGCGAATACCGATCGAAATGCTGTAGAGAAAGAAAAGCATAAAGAGATTCATGTCGATTTCTGTGGACTTTCACAGCTATTCAAATATTTTTAACAACCGATTCTTTTGATTTTTTTGTTGTCTTCTTCAGTGGCGCAGTCATGGGGAACTTTTGGGTTAACCCCCCCCCCCCCCCCCCAGAGACCAAATAAATGTCCTGAAACAACGTTTACAATACCGCCGTTTACTCCTTTCCTGTTCTCTTTATTGTCATCCCTCTCCCCAGTGGCGGCTCCTGGCCAATTTTGTAGGGTGGTCAAAATAGTGCACCTAAGAAAAAAAATCGCCGTAGGAAAAATTCGAAACTCACTAATATTAAAAAAAAAACAAAAAAAAACTTACCCAACCATTAAATTAATTAAATAATTAACCCCGGTTTTACTCCAAAAATCGGATGAAGAGGAAACCAACAAACACGGAAAGCAAAAAAACATGTTCTTGTCTTTGCAGCCACATATAAATTCGCACAAATCATACATTGTTTTTTTTTTAAATACCTATTTACGCTTTTATTTTTGTCCTGCGAGGAACTTGTTTTAATGTAAGTTCCGGCAATGGGGACCACGCTGCTAAAAGTCCAGTCGTTTTTCGAAAGATAAACCAAGGCTTTCTTTCAAATACACTATTTCACGAACAAGGCAGCGGTCCGACATTTTAACTTAATAATTAATTAAAAAACTGATCAAATATTCCAGAAATTACATTCCGTTATTTTAATATTACTACGCTCGAAAAAAATCATCAACATAAACAATAATAAACATAAAGCACAACATTAAACACATAGACATCGTAACTATTAGACCGAACAATAACAAATAAACGTGTTGTCATCAATGTATTTCAGTGTAAAGTAAATCAACATTCAATCAAGCTACTCCCCTCCACTGGGTTTGCTAGACTTACGCCACAGAAAACGTAGTTTTCTGGGATTACTCTGTTAAAAGTATTAACTAGATTAACATGATGTGGGAAATATATAACATTGCCTAAAATCGTGTAAAAAATCTGTAGTATGGCAACACAGCAATAACGGATCCTCCCAGATTTCATCATTTTCGTGGCCAACCGCATCGACTCGACAATACTCGGCATAGCGGATGTTGTTTTCCTGGAGTTTTGTCGCATGCATATGTAAAGGCAGCGTAATCCCCACTCCCGGCCCCACCTAGCTCCTCACAGCGTCTCGCCACCAAACGATTTTGGCATCACAATTTTATAGCATTTATGAATGGCGTGTCGGATCTACAGTTACGATGCCTATGATTAAACACCACACAAACCCCCGAAAATTTCCGGAAGACTAAAAATAGAGAAACCAATTTTAGAGATTAATAATCGATAGACGTCAGGGTATCAATCTGTGTCGGTTGCATAGGTGCATAGGTCGGAGGTTAGACCACCGCATGGAACAAGTGATCTCGGTCAATGGCCCAGGGTCGCAGTTTCTCTTGATTTGACCCGTTGATTTGCCCTATGATTCTTTCTCGCTCTCAGAAATCACCGGCCGCTATGTAAATAGAACTTTAAATGTAAATAAGCAGGCCATATTTGGCAAAATTAAGTTTTGACCGGGGTATAATATGAGCGACATTTAAGATGTTCTAGCATGAAATTGAAGATGTCAGATGTTCAAGATATTTTTTTAAATATTTTGGGATGGAATGGATGGTTTTAAATTTAGAGTTTTTAAACTGTCTTTTTGACTTATTATTTTTGGGAGGTCAATGACCATTTGAGCCTATTGTTGAGCCGCCTCTGCCTCTCCCCCGAACCTATTCCTGGCTGTGCCACTAGTCTTCTTACGTAGTTTATGTCCTGCAATAGATTCCATTTCCAATGAATGTGGTAAACGTGGACACTTTTTAAAGGCATGCCTGTGTTAAAAAGAACATAAAGCTTCTCCAGCCTAAATTTTACCCGCTACGAAACTACTTGCAGCTGCTCCAGAGAGTTAAAGTAAGTGCCTAATCAAAGTTAACATAAATAATACTATTAATAAGCTGTACCTTTTAGTTCTTAAGCCCTTTTTTGTTTACTTTATAAATTCATTTTTATATAATTCAGGTCTCGAAGGGATACTTATTATTTATTTGCTGTTTGTGTAATAACCCTATTTGTGTAAATATCTGTATTAATAAAGTTTGTCAGAAACGTTGTTATAATTTCTTTTTATTCTCCCAAAATATATTACGTTTAATTCAGAATTTTCACGCTTCTAACTTTTCCGTCAGAGTTAGAAGCGCGAAAATTTGAATTAAAAGTTATAAAATTTAAATTTTCGTGCGTAGCGTCGACCCCCTGCCACTGCTACATTTAGTTCTTCAACCAGTCGTGCATGGCGCTATTAGGGAACCATTTTAGTATGTTAAGTTGCCTATCTATCCCTATCATAAGCGCATCTTCCTTGTCTATGCCATGTCCTTCAAAATATCCATGCTGCCATAAGAGCGTGGTGTCATCAGCAAAAACTATAAAGTTACCATGGATATCCAGGCCTGCGAGATCGTTGACATATAGCAAAAATAAAATTGGACCCAGCACAGAATCCTGTGGGACACCAAACTACTCTCCCGAAGGACAAGAAAAATTCCCATCAACACTCACAACCTGAGTTCTATCAGGCAGGTATGACGAGAACCAATCGGGTGCTACGCCCCGTTATCCATAGTGTTGAAGCTTTTGAAGCAGTACCTTATGATTAACACAGTCGAAGGCTTTGGAAAGTCACAGAATAATGAGGCAAGTGTGTCGCCCTCAGGAAAACATTCTCTGAAAGTGAAAATATTCCTGAAAGTGAAACTGACATGATGTTATAGTATTATTTGTCATCATAAAATGTAATAATCTAGATTTTATCACCTTTTCAATCACCTGCTTGGAAACTATAACGTACGTTTGATCTGCCCCGCGTTAACCCCTTACAATCTGCTTAACTTCTGAATAAAAAATTTTTCCTTGTGTCGTCTGATAATCGATACATTTTCCTGTCCTTTTAAAAATGTTAATTATGACTTTTTCCTAAACATACTAAAATAAACTCAGTTTATTCATTTTATGACTAATTCTGCATTCACCCTTGTGCCTTTATATCATTTTATTTATTAAAACTCCCGGCAAAGTAGATACACAATTTATTACTATTATTATTATTAATAATATTATTATTATACTTTAAGGTAACTCTAAAGCGTCTCTCAAGATCTCCAACGCAGAAATGACTTCTCAAGCAATCATATTCTTTTTCGCTGGTTTTGATACAGTTTCAACCGCTATGTGCTTTGGCTCATACGAACTGGCATTAAACAAAGAAATTCAGGAAAGACTCAGACAAGAAATTTATGAAACTCAAAAAGATGGAAAAGTTACTTACGACGATTTGATGCAAATGAAGTATATGGATATGGTAATCTCAGGTACATTAATATAATACTAGGTATATTATAATATTAAAATGCAGCTTGATAAGGCAGGTTCAACAATCAAGTCTTCTTCTATGTACCTATAACATGTATTTAAATATACATTTATACCGATAATTAAAATTATTGGCACATACATATAAATAATGTCTTAACTTTAAGCCGCTCCAGGAATAAACAAACCAAATGCAAGATAAGTTTATGATACCTGGTTCAACCTATATTTCTTTACTTTTCTCTAAACTTTTCCGTTTAAAAATTAAAAACGTTTACGGTTACAGAGTATATCTTTTAGCATATTATAGACCATAGGGTTATACAAAATTAATTTTTAATCTCATGTTAGGCAGATTTCTCTAATAAAATTAATGTCTGATAAAGCAATAAACCCGATTTGTAGAAACATGAAAATTGAGATCTGAAGAAGAAGTTTGCATAATTTACAATCCATGACAATAAATTAGAGGAAATGTCCCTAAAAGTTCCTTTTATGTGTGTAAAAATTAAATAAAATATCTTTTATCATTACAGTGGCGTGCACACAATGAAAGCACAAATTTAATGCATTGCCTCCCCTGACGTTTTGATATTTTTTTTATTTTCCATTTAATTTTAATTCCGATAATATAATTATTAGACCGTCATTACTGGATTTATATGCAAGGGAAAAGCAGTGCTTAAAAAAAGAAGCTAAATGAAACGATACATAAAAAGAAAAGAGACGAGCCAGAAGCCATGCGACGACTTACGACTCCCACCGACGCCGAAGGAAGGATGAGTGAATTTGACTGGATTCGGATTCACCGTTGCCAAAATGTGCTTTCATTAATTAATATTCTGATAGACATCGTTTTTACCCTTAAGAAATTGGTTAGAAAGCGTTTATCTCTAAATTAAGTTGAAGTACATCGGGCATCCATCAATTTATTAATATTTGGGCATTAATAATTTAATAATTTTTTGTAAGAAACTGAAATCCGATAAGACAATGCCGGCACCATACCGGCCCGCTATTAATTACCAATAATTTCAGTTTTCCTATAAATTTCTGTGCCCTCTTCTTGTGTGAGATCGGGATTTCACGCGCCGCACTTTTAATAATTGTTTTGAAAGCTTATTAGTAACTTTTTTTAGTAATTTACCTATACAAGAAGGATTGTTGTTTTGTTTGTGAGTTAGTTTTGTTGTTTAGAAAGATATTTTAAATAGTTTTAGTGTTTCTTATTATGGAGTGCCAGTGCGATGACAGTGTAAAATGTCTGGTGAAACTTATTAACAGTAAGCCCTTTACAAGTATGATATTTAACGCAAAACAGATCAGTTGTTTGCAGCTATTTATGCCCTAGTTTACGTTTCCGTAAGACATTCGTGAAAGTACCTACCATATTGGTATAAGTACTATTAGTTTAATTTTTTTGCCTAACGCCTACATTTTTTGGAGGCTTAAAAAGAACGTTTTGGGCGTGGCACCTGAATAAAAATTTCGGGCTTTCTTCTTCTTTGACATGTTCGATTCTGTTGCCTACCCTATTTTAAATGGCACTGCACGCCACTGAAGACAGCATCATTTCCAACCAAATTATCAGATCCTAGGAAAAGTCTACGATTCCTAGGAGAGTTGGATTATAAACATCCTGGTTTGTCGGGCATTACTATCCCGACATATACTAGGTAGTAACATGTTACGTTTTTCCTCTTACTGTGTATACAAACTCAAAAACAATCAATAGTCTAATAGTACTAGGTATATTATACTTTACTTTGTATAAAATAAATCAGTTATTCAAATGGTTGAGTCCTCAGGAATTCAGGATCACAACGGAACGGCAAGCGGCTTGAAAATGGAGAAGATGAAGAACAGAACACTAATTATTCCGCAATTGTGCTCGCTCCGTTTTCGCTTGCACGTGCACGAGTATCGAAAACAACAAAGACGCGTGTCGTATGTTAGTGCCACTGTGGTCACGTATACATTATATATAGTTTTAGAGTTAGAACTCGACGATTTCAAAATAAAGTAGATTTGTCATCAAACTAACAACTAGCTCCTCAAATCAAGTTCCTAGAGTTTTTAAAAAGAATATCGTTGCAATTTCAGCGTGAAAGAATATTCTTTTGTTTTTGTTTTAAGCTCGAACTATCTAAGAAACAGAATTTTGAAATCTTAAACTACAACTTTTAAGTGTGCTAAATTCTAAAATATGATGTTTGCAAAGGATTAATTACGGTATTTCCATTTAAGATAATATCTTCAAATTGAACACATAAGTTCAAATCTTTTTTTTTTTTTCATTATAAATCTTATTTTTCTTTAAAGTAAAGAAGTTCCCTTTATTAAACATATCAAGTGTTCTTAGTAAAAAAATATTTCTGAGAGCAAATATTTCTTTGAAACAAGATTTCATTTTTATGTGTGAATTGCTAAAAATTTTAGTTAAAAAATATTGATTCAACCGAATTACGAGGTTAAATAGAGTCAACCACATAACATTAAGCGTCGAAATCCAATAATATGATTAAAAAGTATAGTGAAACGAATCTAATATTTGATTATTGTTATTAAACCAACGTGTAATTAGTAGCATTGTTTTCAAGTTTCTATAAAACCCAATCATTCGGCTCTAAGGATATTGCCTCGACCATTCTGGTCGCTGAAAGCTTCACCTCTGATAGCATACCCCAGGGTGGTTTACCCCTTGCGCACCCTTATCGTGTGTATGCTTGTTAAATAAAATCTGTATTTTTCTTACGTGCCCACTGTTATAGGCATCCATCTATCCACAAGGTACCACGAAAGTTTTAATTTTGAAAATAGTTTAATTTTGGCGGCCATTATTTCCAGATAAATGTTGGGTTTCGTGTGTGGAATCATCATGGTAGATTTGAATAAAACATTCGAAAATATTTCTTTATCATTAGGTATAAGCATCGAACTATTTTTTATATTCCAATAAAACACTTACGGTCTACCTCCACAGTAAAATATTTTTCACCCTAAATGGTATCGACTTATTGACTGCAATAAAACTACCGGTTTAATCCCATTGTTATACACAATCAACAAGCAAATACACTACAGGGTAGGACTTTAGATATTTAATTCGGTATATAATATAATATGAAGGTAATTATGCAATCTAATTAAAATTATTGAGGTTTTAGGGAACAAGTAATTTTACACACATTGTTACGTTTAAATAATGTATTATTTAATGACATAAAATATCCTAAATAAATAATACATATCAAATCAAAAATCATTTATTGTCAATTTTGCAATTATTGTATTAGCAGTGGCGTAGCCAGGTAGGGGCCAGGGGGGCCCCCGCCCACCTAGCTTGGCGCCCCTTGGTGCCCGTATACACAATAAAAAGATACTTTTATTACACCCTTTAACATATTTATTGAAATTGAAAAATATTTGGTAACATATTTTGAAAAACAAACACCATATTTTTAATACTAATAGTGGTCATTAGTGAGCCGCTGTTTTAGACTCTTTAATGT